>CM070009.1:47358858-47838863 GCA_036247105.1 Cirrhinus mrigala
CGCTCCACAATGGGTAGATTCCCATATAATTATCCATTAGGACAATGGGGACTTCTGGACAGTGGTAAACATTCCTGTTTTATTCATCTCCATCTTCCTCAGAATCCACAGTGTGTTTTGCTTCCTCGAATACTTTTTTGAACACCCTTGAATATGGAGATCGGCCCACAATTGTATTGGCTGACCTTCTTTCTTCTTCGTTCTCCCACATGTCAATGTATTCTTCATCTGTAAGGTCTTCTGTGGCTTCTTGTTTATTTCTAATCAGGTCATCAAGAAACTGACGGCTTTTAAGGACTGTTGCAGTCTCATGTCTGGCCAGGAGCACAACACAAAAGTGTTTGAAGATTTCACTTGCTGCATCCACATTTACCGTGTTCTGAAGCCTGGCAAACACAAATGTGGAGAACTCTTTTAGTCCTTTGTCATCAGTCTTCTTCCCCATGCTGCCACTGACGGCCTTGATGATGTGGGCAGAACAGAGATGCAAAACAGTAATTCCTTTTATCTCTGCCCATGTCTTGGTCTTCATGTACACGGCATAGGTCCACTCCAGGTATGCATCAATGCTGTGTCTATTGAAGGCAAGAACAACAGCTTGCATTAGGGCCCAGCTGTAGTCCGTTTCCACCTTTTGAACTTTGAGCCTGGTGTACTTCGACAGTTTCAGCTGAAACTGCATTAGCCAAAATGCAAGTGGTGGAATACTGTGTTCATTGCTTAGCATCTCACACACAGGAAGAGGTGGAGCATCTCTGCCTCTTCCAGGCAAAGTGAGTGCATAATACAGCACTCTTTTGCTTTGCTCTGGAATCTTTGACACAACACCTCCTGTTGCGTCAAGATATAATGACACAGGCTTTTTTTCCCTGAGGTGATGAACCAGGATGCTGAGGCCTACTTCGGTATAAAGGTGAGCACCAAATGGGTTCACTTGGAAGTGTTGTATGTAGCCAGGCATGTCATAGAAGTTGCTGTCACACATTTTAATGATACGCTGTGTTAAATGCATCTCCATAAGCACATTTTCATGTACTTGCAAATTCTTCTTAACTTCAGCAGCAATAACCTTTAGTACGTTTTTGTTCAAGCTTTGTGTCAGGTTACCAGATATCAACTCTTGAACAGGTGTGGATCTTAGTCTTTTGTAGTAGACTTGACTTACACCCTGAGAAATCACTCTAGCTAATTTTCCTCGCCGTATGTTGCTTGCTGGCCTAAATTGTGTTTCTTTTTTTAGATGGCAAATTGATCCGGTACGCCTGACTGTCATTGTAATGCTGGAACAAAGTTGATTAGGCTTTTTCTGCATTGTGAAACAGTACCGGGCATTGCAAGTGGAAAACTTGCAAACAGCTTGTACCTTTAGGTAGGGTACATGTCTCTTCCGGCTGCTTACACAACGTATGTGTTGATAAGTAAAATTAAGAGCACAGCAAGGATTTTTTCGCCTAAACTGTTGGTACAGTATGTTGGTCCATGGTTTTTGAAGTGTTGTGGAGTTTTTCATGGGTTCAATCTTCTTCCAGTCTTTTGGAGAAATTACAATTCTGAATTTTACGGGAGTGCATGGGACCTCTCTATACTTTCTTTTTTCATTGCTGGCTGCCTTGCTTGATCCATCGGAAGTGGAGGATTCTGATCCTTTCCCTTCAGAGTCACTTTTTGTCTCATGTTCCTTTTGCAGGCTTTCTGTTTTCTCTTTTTCTGTGTCTTTCTGAACCAGTGTGTCAGATTCACTGTCAGAAGTCTCTCCTTTTATGCTGTCCGGTATATCATAATCACTGTCTTTTGACTCAACATGACTATCCTCTGTTTCTTTTTCATCTGACTTAGTGTCTTCCTTTTGCCTAGATCTCAAAAGTCTGGCTGGCTGTTTTGTGTCACTTTTTGTTTCTGTTTCACTTTCTGCCCAATCAGTTGCCTCAAAATCAAGATGTTGTAGATCTGTTTCATCTGACTTGTGTAAGTCCTTTTCTCCCCTTCTCTCATAGGTAACATGTCTTTCTGGCTTTTCTGTGTCACTTTTATTCTCAGATTCCAATGTGTGTTTGTCTCTGTGATCAGGCTCTACAGAATCTGTTAATTTTACTTTCTGAGTCACACTGGATACTTCATTCCCACTTTCGATGTTATTGTCTGTGCTTTCACCTGCCTTGCAAGAACTTTCTTTTTCTTTTTCTTTTTGGCTCTGCTCTTCAACTAGTCTTCTGACATTTCTTCTATTGAAGGTCCACACTACATATAACCATTTTCTATTTTTGGACGTGTCACTGTGAAATATGTTTTGTGCCAAACTGGACCAAACTGCAGACTTTGATGAGATGTCGTGTTGTAAAATCTCACTGAGGAGAAAATTTTGCACAACACCATCTACACCTCCAGCTAAAGCCCAGAGGTCTGATCTTGCAACTGCCTGTCCTTTTCGAGATTTCGGCATTTTCTAAAATTGGGATGATAAAACAAAATTATGACTATAATTAATAGCCTAAACAAAACTCAAAAACTGTATTATTAGAATGTAATAATATCCGAAAAAGGATTGGTCAACAAGAAGCAAACAATTGTCTTGTATTATTAAGTTACATATGCAAAAATAGTTTGAAAGATTGGACAGCCAATACATTTCTAGTAAAAAGTTTGGGAAATTTTGAAAGGATTCATCCAATGTTTACTTCATAAAAAAAATGGGCCTCCTTCAATATCATGACATTTATATATATATATATATATATATATATATATATATATATATATATATATATTGACCCCCATTCAATATTTGAATTATATTAAAATTATTAAACATATCTTTCTCTTTGACGGTGTGCATCCACAGATCAAGTAAGCACACATACCGTACCATGCACGCTGTCACCAACTGTTGTAAAACCGTAATGTTATATATTTTTATTTTGGAAAGATTTGACGTTAGTTATTTAAATAACACTTATGTCGGATGTTCACGGGAGGCAAACACAAACGACATACCATTTTTTCTCATGCATGGTGGCTAAGGTATAATAACTCAAAACACTTACTTTGCCATAAAGACCGCAACTGAATTTGAAGAAAACTTCAATGGGGTTTCAAACGAGAAAAAAAAAAAAAAAAAAAAATTATAATAATACAAAACAAACAATCTGTGTCCACACGTTATTCACCTAAATGTTGATCCCCGAACGCGATGCTACTGTGTATTTTTTTTTTCTTTATAGAAACGTCATTGAATCATGTGTCCTTATTGGCTGCCTACCTGCGTGATCAGTGCAACCGCTTTTAAACTCCGCAACTCTCATTCTGCAATTTTGCTAGAGGTCTTTGTGTTGAATGATTTAGGCTACAGGGTTTGAGTAATGTACATGAGGAGTATAATTTCCAAAACAAGCATAGTGCAACATAGATTAAAATATTCAGAGCAATAAAAGTATTAAAATGTTGTAAAGGCAATAAAATCAAATGTACATTTACATTTACATACTGGCCTTGTGCATTGTAAGGAATGTCATTTAGAGAATGTAAAATACTATGAACTTTACGGTTTACGTAGACAGGAAAATTGTTTTGATGACAAGGTCTTCTAGTGCAGGAAAACTTTATGGGTACCAATATACTGTAAATTAAATAAAATTAAACAAAATGTAGCGCAACAATAAAACCACAGTATACAAGGTAAATATTGCAATTCTATGATATAATTACAAATATACTAATATGGATTTTGCACTTTATTTCTACAATCAGGCCAAAAGTGGTGGAGTTTATTAGATTTAAATGGGTTACATATATGTGAAGAGCTAAGATGCAAAAGCTTCTGAAAATTAGTCTCCTACACTTTCACCTAAAAAGATACAGAGCTGACACAGGGGCATACCATTATGTATAAAAGTAAAAAAAAAAAAAAATAAATAAATAAAAAAAATGTACAAATATGTCTTTTTAAGGTAATAAAATGTACTCAAGACCCCATGAATTCAAAATTACAAATATTTAGTTTGTTTGTACATATTAGTCCTCTTGTGGTGAACAATATATCTGTGCAAGTTAATATACAGAAAAAATGTTTTTGTGGTAATCTTTATTCATTAACCATTTCATCTTTAATTTATAATCTGAAAACTTATTTCTGGTCTGGAATGGAGTTCCTCTCCGATGACGTAAGTTTGATGGCTAAGAATTGAATATCCTTAAGCACTTCCCTCCAACCGTGATATACTCACAAATGGATCATATACTCTTTAATTTCATCTGGTGAAACAAACCTCATAAAATAAAATAAAAAATCCTTGTTAATAAACTGATGATGGAAAATCTGATGGTGGATTAATAATTTTAACCAAATTCACAAATGTAAATAGTAATAATAATAAAACCCTACAAAATATTCAACCTTTTGTAAATGGTCTCTCTTTTTTGACAAACATTTCAGTAACAATTTTATGAGAAACTCCTTTAATGAAGTTACTCTGTAAATATAGCCATTAGCAGATATATTCTTAGTGTTTGTGATAAATGTACTTTTAGTTACATATCAGTTGAAGATGTTTAACATTTATTTTTCTATTGCCCCTTTTCTATTTTATTTTGGGTTGAATTTAAAATAGACAACAATTAATAAATAAATAAACAAACAAAGCCCTTAATCTAGAACCTCATGATTATTTAATTTGTTTCCAAAACCATATTTCTCGGATAATTATGTAACTGCCCTAATACTATAGGCTGTTTTTTTTTTTTTTAATACTGGTATTTTTATTTTAATTTGTTATATTATTTTTATATTCATCTCTTTCATTTTAATGGTATATAAAATAACATATTGATTGTCATTAAAGTAGAAGTACTGTACACATGGGTAAATATGGGAGCGTGATACAAATGATCATTTTAAAAGAAAATTTCAAATTGCACTTAAGGGCTTTTGCATCTCTACTCTTCGTCAATATAGAAAAATACTAATGGTATATTCTGACAAATTATCGCTGTGTATCATAAGGCATAATAATTTGCATATTTTACAGTTGTTCTGATACCCTTATCTCTTTTAAGTGGGTACAGTATATTAAACATTAAAAATACAGTTTCAGCACTGTATATAAAAACAATAAAGCAATATTCTGAAAAAACAAGCCTTGTGCATGACAGTGAATAATATTTAGAAATGTTTACAGTTGGTTTGATACCTTTATCTCAAACGGTGTCAGAGTTTAATGAATTTAGGTGGGTACAGTATATTAAACATCAAAAATACAGTTTCAGCACTGTATATAAAAACAATAAAGGAATATTCTGAAAAAACAAGCCTTGTGCATGACAATGAATAATATTTAGAAATGTTTACAGTTGGTTTGATACCTTTATCTCAAACGGTGTCAGAGTTTAATGAATTTAGGTGGGTACAGTATATTAAACATTAAAAATACAGTTTCAGCACTGTATATAAAAACAATAAAGGAATATTCTGAAAAAACAAGCCTTGTGCATGACAGGGAATAATATTTAGAAATGTTTACAGTTGGTTTGATACCTTTATCTCAAACGGTGTCAGAGTTTAATGAATTTAGGTGGGTACAGTATATTAAACATTAAAAATACAGTTTCAGCACTGTATATAAAAACAATAAAGCAATATTCTGAAAAAACAAGCCTTGTGCATGACAGGGAATAATATTTAGAGATGTTTACAGTTGGTTTGATACCTTTATCTCAAACGGTGTCAGAGTTTAATGAATTTAAGTGGGTACAGTATATTACATATATCACAAATACAGTTTCAGCACTGTATATAAAAACAATAAAGCAATATTCTGAAAAAACAAGCCTTGTGCATGACAGGGAATAATATTTAGAGATGTTTACAGTTGGTTTGATACCTTTATCTCAAACGGTGTCAGAGTTTAATGGATTTCTATTATTTCATACATTAAAAGTTGTAAAATTATTATAAAACCCATAAAATGCTAATTCCAAAAACTAAGTCTTGTGCAATGACAAGGATGTTTTTCTGAACATTTTAGTATTGGTTTTATAGTATAATGTCATGTAGTTTAATTGTTTAATTAATTTAGAAGGTTAATTTATTTATTATTTTTTTTCTAGAAATTAAGCTTTGTGCAACGTAAAGGACATATATATAAGTCTACCTTACCTAATTTGGGCTAAAAACATAACAGGCGCAAAGAGTTTAATTGGTTTGAAACCGAATGTCTGATGAATGTCAAACATCAAACTAACTTTACCGCGGTGTAAAAACGCTACCATTTGAGAAGGCATAACTGGGAAGTTAATCTCAGTTTGTTAATATTGTAACTCAGGTCTAGTTACAGCTTAGTGACATTGTTTGCACATCTAATTGGTAATTTATTGTCATGTGGTGTGTTTATAAGGCTTTGGGAGACATTGCAAGACATGACGGTGTGTGAAGATCTGAAGCAGTGGAGGCCAGCTGTTATTAACCACCTCTACTGGACTGCAGCTTCCACTCCTATTGGAGATGCAGATGTGATGGAGGCCAAGTGGAAAAGCATGGTCAGCAATGAATGATAGTGGAATACTGCAGGTCACCAAAGGTTCTACGAGAACGCAACACTTTCTTGTCTTCCACTACACCTGCTCCTCATTCCAGATCCCTCCAGAGGATCAACAAGATGAAGCTGTTGGCGTGTATCTAGCACAGCATTCACAATTTAACGTGTTAACAACACATTAGTGTGATACCCACACTGAAAGATTGTTCAATGTTTTTAAATGGGTCAGATGGTATATTTTTGTTTCAGTAGTATATGTTTGGTACATCTACATTTGTCATATATATATGTGTGTGTGTGTGTGTGTGTGTGTGTGTATTAACAGTTGCAATGTTGTGTTTTGAGTTAGGTATTAACAGTGCTATGAAACAATATTTATGATTTAGTGCTGTATAAATAAAACTGAATTGAATTAACCATAAATGCAGATCTGCTTGATATATATGTGATGTGAACTTCATAAACCGGTTTTTATACAGTAAGACAATTTGTGATTGTGATTATTGTTTATTGATTGTCACCAAAATGGGGCCATTCAAAACCTTTATAAAGTCACCCTTCCTCTGTAAACTGTCTGCTCATGACTGACACAACACCTGAAGGTAAGGGTTTCCCACACAAGAATATAATGAAATAGAAACGTGTTTATCTCCCTCTCTCTCTTTCCTGCTTTGACGAGAAAGCGCTATACCACATAATGTTAGTGTCGGATATTAACGAGTTTGAGGCGCGTGATTAACGATTATTAGTTTCTGTTACAGGTAAGTATATCAGTACTCGTAGATGACCAATATTAGCTTTGTTTTAGCCTGATTACATATCGTTTGCTAATGTGTGTAACGTTATATCTAAGCTAACACCGGTCTGTTCCCTGTTCTCCTCACACCACAACTCAATTCGTCTCATCTGACCATTGTTCTGTCTAATCCTGGCCTGTCCCTGCTCTCTTGGCCACACAGCAGACTCATAATTGTATGTGTGGTCCGTCATACGAGTGAAAACAATCATTTAAAATTTCCTCCGCGTCTGAAAGATCATTGCGATCCATTGCTTTTCTATAGACCATTTCGTCAGATGTAAACATACTGGTCCCGATACAGTTCCTGTTTCTTTTTCTTTTTTTAACTTTACACAAACATCACAAAAAAATACAACCAACATAAGATTTGACTGGATGAAAATGTTACATTAGTATCTTTAAGATGTATTTGTATATGTGAAATAAAAAAATAAATAAAAAACAAAAAAACAGGAAGTGCTTCTGGACCAGTGTTGTTTACATCTCGTCATTTTTTTCCCCAAACCAGTTAAGCGCAAACCACGCCCTCTAAGCGAAAACCCCACCCCGGAGCCACGACTCACGTCTCCGGCTCGATTTCATTGGTCAACTGTATCACAGCGCTGATTGGCTACACAGCATTACGCCGCCCAAACACACTAATTTTAATACAATACCCGAAAGGCAGAGGTGGGACCAAGTCATTGTTTTGCAAGTCACAAGTAAGTCTCAAGTCTTTACATTCAAGTCTCGAGTCAAGACGGACAAGTCCCAAGTCAAGTCAAGTCAAGTCAAGTCACCTTTATTTATATACCCCCTTTAACAATACAGAATTGTGACAAGGCGGCTGTACAGTATTAAATAGGAAACAGTACATCAACAATGCCAAAGGCAACAGTAAACACTCACATTTTAGGTAAAGGTAGTTAATCAAAAACAATAAAATAAAATGCAATATCGTGCTAAGAGAAAGTGTCCCCAACTAAGCAAGCCAGAGGCGACAGCGGCAAGGAACCAAAACTCCATCGGTGACAAATGGAGAAAAAAACCTTGGGAGAAACCAGGCTCAGTCGGGGGGCCAGTTCTCCTCTGGCCAAAGGTCCCGTGGTCTTGTGCCGACAGCCGTCTAGGTGACGAGGTCTTCACTGGGGATCCGTCTCTGGGGCTCATCTAGTTGATGTGGACTCCGCTGACATTCAGTGTTGTAGAGGTCATCTCTAGGTGCTGATCCACCGTCTGGGCTGGATACGGACTGGATCTGGTGGTTAAGGTGACCTCGGAATAAGAGAGAAACAGACTAATATTAGCGTAGATGCCATTCTTCTGACGATGCACTGAGTACATCGGGTGTTATGGGAAGTGTTCCCGGTTCCGGTTGACCTAATTAGTGCAGCCTAACAATCCTTTAACGGATTTGAATTATAAGAATATGTTGATGTGTTATGTGTAAGCAAGGTTAAAGAGATGGGTCTTTAATCTAGATTTAAACTGACAGAGTGTGTCTGCGTCCCGAACATTGTAGGGTAGATTGTTCCAGAGTTTGGGCACTAGATAAGAAAATGATCTCCCGCCCGCGGTTGATTTTGATATTCTTGGTATTATCAAATCGCCAGAGTTTTGAGAATGCAGCGGACGTGAGGGACTATAATGCGATAAGAGCTCGCTCAGGTACTGAGGAGCTAAACCATTCAGGGCTTTGTAAGTGTTACCGGGGCAGGGCTTTTATACAGTCTCTGATTGGACGCGGGTGACACGAGTGGTGGCTGATGGGTAATGAAGTCCGGGGTGGAATGCAACAGACTGTGTGTGTAAGTAGAGTGAGGGCGACATCTGGTGGTGAGCGGTCCGCAGCTCACCGACCAGATCCGTAACAATAGTAGAGAATGAGTGGAATTGTTCCCCAGGAGATCTATAGCGCACTATCTGATGCGATACTGTAATTGACGGCTGCATGGTGACAATTTTGTCTCTAATAGTATCGATCTTGGAAGTAAAGTAGTTCATGAAGTCATTACTGCTATGCTGATAGGCACAGTCAGTGCCTGTTGGTTCTTTATTTTTTGTTAGCCACTGTATTGAATAAATACCTAGGGTTATGTTTGTTTTCTTCTAAGAGAGTCGAAAAGTAATCAGATCTGGCTGATTTTAACGCTTTTCTGTATGATAGGGTACATTCCCGCCAAGCAGTACGAAAAACCTCTAATTTTGTTTTCCTCCAGCTGCGCTCCATTTTCCGTGCTGCTCTCTTTAGGGCGCGAGTGTGCTCGTTATACCACGGGGTCGGCTGTTTTCCTTAATCTTCCTTAGGCGCAGAGGAGCGACCGTATCTAGAGTCCTGGAAAAGAGAGAGCTGTTGGACATGCTGAGGAATTCAGATAAATCAGGAAGATTACTTAGAAAGCAATCTTTTGTAGTAGAAGTGATGGTTCTACCATACTTGTAATAAGGAGTTGAATTTACAGTTTTAGTTATCTGGAGTATACACGAGACTAGATAATGATCAGAGATATCATCACTTTGCTGCAGAATCTCAACGGCATTGACATCATTGAAGTCAAGTCCTGAGTCAAGGCGGGCAAGTCCAAGTCGAGTCGCAAGTCCTCCGCTTTAAGCATCAAGTCGTAAACAAGTCATTAGTGCTATTTGCCCAAATTAGTGTCTCTGTATTAATTACTACAGTAAATTTAATATCAATAATAGTCTATAGTAAGTATAATATGAAGATATAATCATTTGTGGTGTTTCATTGAGGAATTAATCATTGTTTGTAAGGACATATAGGCCTATGTGAATGAATAATTTAAGTCCCCTGTTTCATTTGTTAATGAATCAGTGATTTTAATAAATCAACTGAGTCAGTTATTTAATAACTTGCTAATACGTAGTACAGGCGCTCATTTATCGCCACCTACTGACGTACCATTAGGTCTACAGAACATAGCTTTATTGAAATGATTGACGGGTATAATTTATAATATTTACAAAATATTTGTAAGTCCTAAACTGATACGTTGATACAGAACGTTAATTACTGAGCAAAGAGATACATGAAATGAGGCGGAAAAGTAAATATATAAGAATAGTTATAATCAGTGGTGTAGTGGAGGGTATACGCAAGTACAGTATACGGCGTATACACTTCTTTATCTTCTTTATTGATTACTGATTTGAATCAGTACATTATAACGAAAACAATACCTTACAAATAAAAAGATGCAGAAATTTCTGAAACCGGTAAACCCCTGTAAACTTTTCAGTCCAAGGATCCAGTAAACGAATGCGTTCAAATGGTAAGTTTAAATGGCTCTAATACAGGGAAAACCCGACCGATTTTATCAGAGATTGCGAAGAATTGGCTCAGTGCCAAAAGCTGCGTGAATCATACCAGTGTGACTATACATTTTTTTTTTAATTAAATATAAGATAAGCCATAAAGACTTCCGAGTCACAGCCGAGTCACAGGGCTCAAGTCCAAGTCAAGTCTGGAGTCATTGTTGTCAAAGTCTAAGTCGAGTCGCAAGTCTTCCTTTATTATGTCAAGTCAAGTCACAAGTCCTCAAATTTGCGACTCGAGTCCGAGTCGAGTCTCGAGTCATGTGACTCGAGTCCACATCTCTGCCGAAAGGGATACACAAGTGAAACGATGTACTCACAATTTACAATTTAAATAAAACGGTGTACAAAATGAATAAAAACTACATATAGACTATAAAACATGCTCACAGAGTAGTTTAACACTTGAGTAAACTACACTCACGTATTATACAGAACAAAAAACGGAAAACACAAAAAGATTAAATATATATATATATATATATATATATAATTTATTTTTTAAACTTATTATTATTTTTTTTGTATAGCAAACAATATGTGACCGTTTGTCAGCGATGCATCCATCGTCAACGACCTTGATTGATTTCTAAACTTCTTCTCAGGGGCGACCGCGTAACCAGATGGTGGCTCCGGGGTGGGGTTTTCGCATAGAGGGCGCGGCTTGCGCTTAACTGGTTTGGGAAAAAAAATGACGCGTTTACATCTAGTGAAATGGTCTATTGTTTACATTAACCGCACTCCCTCTCGTGACGTCACTTCCAGTTTTGTCGGTTTTCAGATGCGGAACTAAAATTTTCTCACAAACATTTTTTTTAAGAAAATCTAGTTCCTACATTATTTTTCTATACATCAACTCACTGGGGTCGCTAACCTGGAATATGCACTTTAAGACTGGTTTTGTGCTCCAGGGTCACCATATTGGGGCACCATATCAGTCCATTATATGGAGAAAAATCCTGAAATGTTTCCTTAAAAAAAACATAATTTCTTTACGACTGAAGAAAGAAAGAAAGACATGAACATCTTGGATGACAAGGGGGTGAGAACATTATCTGTGAATCTTTGTTTTGGAAGTGGACTTCTCCTTTAAGTCCTGTATGTCTAGAAAGAATACAGTCTTCTTTCTTTCACCTACCACTGCTTGTATTGAATGTAGATGCCTGCCCTTCTCATTATCCCAGTCAGATTGGCCAGTTTTATTTCTCTCCCTTTTTATTCCCTTTAAGTATGACAATGTTTAATGTTAAAGTTTAATGTGGGTGGGAGTAATGAACATAACATGATTATTTTATTGGTGCAAATGGTCTCCGTTGTATTTGTACTTTTTAATACTACAGGATGATATAACTGACCATGTTTTATTCCAATTCTATTTTATACCAATTTTCATGGCACTATTACCTTCAGAAATAATGTGAACACTGATAAATAAAATGAACGTTAAGAAATTTAACAATCATTATACACACTATAAGCATGCATTTTATTTCCCCTCACTCCAAATTGTTTACTTTTAGTGGCATTGAAAACAGAACAAAACTAAATACATATATGTATAAACTGAAAATAAATTATAGCATAATTTATATCAATACAAATCTAAATACAAATCTAAACCGAAGATCTACTTAAAACAGCATCCTTCACATACGAAAAAATGTGTTTGGAAAAACACCACGGCATGGAGATCTGACACTGACCGACAAAATCAAGCAGTAATCAGCTCTAGAAACTAAACAACTGCATTTTATAGATCAGAACGCTTAAAACAGATTTAAAAAACGTTGCAGATTTTGCAATGATATTATTAAAAGGATGTTTTAGAATTAGGACCAGTGGCATTTTTAGGATTTGACAACATCCGGGGCTGGTGCCAAAACATCAGGGGCTAGTGGTGGTGGATGGGAGCTCACATCATACTTACGTAAAATTTTGTTAGACACAGGTGGGTGAACCTGGATGATATATTTTAAAGGTAAATTCATTAATCTGGTGCACTTTAAGAGTTCACAAATAAAAGCTCCAAGTTAACCCATGTTTAGTGTGCAAATTGAACAAAGAAAAAAGGTCAATGACCTGACTCACCCCTCTTCTGATACTGAAAACATCGGATCATGAACTGATCGTGTGAGCAAAGTCATATTGTGCTTTCGATTTTAGTTCATTTGACAGATACTTTGCCAAAGCAGTAGCACAAAACAGCGTTGTTACACTATCAAAAATAGTAAATAGTAAATCGCTGCAAATAGCAAATAAAAGTGTTATAACTTTACAAAAATACATTACACAAATACAATACAACTGTAACAAATATATATTTGCATGCAAAAATAGGGCCCCATTTTATTTTTTTCTGTTTTAATTTTTCTGGATTCCTTTTTGATGGTTTAGGGCCCTTTGTTACCAAATTTGTTTTGGCATGTCTGTTTATTTGAATGCATAAAACAACTTTTTTTTTTAATTTCTACAACAGCCTTATGAAATTCTGTGTTGTGTATTTAAAGTTTTCTGTTTATTAAATAAAGGCATAAGTGTAACAAAGTTTTATTAATTTTTCAACAGTAGCAGCAGTAGTAGTACTATGGTACATACATGAATGATAGAAGTATTATATATAAAAATAATAAAGTATAAAGCTAAACCGAACTTTTATGTTGTCGGGTTGCCATGAATACCTTTAAATTTCTGTGAGTAAATGACCCTGTTTTTACAAAAAATAAAGCTCATGAAGTACTCTTAGAGCACTTCTGGAGATGCTGTTCATGCATTTTTATGGCAGATGCTGAAATCACTGCGAGGTTATGTGAAACTGCGCATACGTCTGCACCATTCATCCATAAAGAGACACGCAGAACATGCAGGATTCATATTTAAATGGTATTTTGCGGCTGAATATTTACAGATACTAGTCCATATCGCGATTTGACTGAAGTGTAATGGCGGCTTTTGATTAATTCATTCAAACTTTGACAAATTCTGTGAATTCGATATCAACCCGTAAAAACATTTGGGGCTAGAGAAAAATCTTTCGGGGCTCGAGCCCCAAATGATTAGCCCTAACGACGCCCCTGAGTCGAACAGCGTGTTTTGACTAATGTGGGACAGTCAAATGACATTAACCTTATCATGAAATATCTGGATTCTCACCTTTAAAGGAGAAGTTCACTTCCAGAACAACAATTCACAGATAATGTACTCACCCCCTTGTCATCCAAGATGTTTGTGTCTTTCTTTCTTCAGTCGGTAAGAAATTATGTTTCTTGAGGAAAAAGCTGGAAATGATGATTGTGCTCAGCCAGAACATTTAATCGTGTGAATTAAAACACGCTATTAGAACTATGATATTTTTGGATTTTACTTATATTGAAAACAGAGATGTGATATACAAAAAAACCCAAAAAACAAACAAACAAACAAACAAACTCAAAATGGTTGGATAATTGTGCTTTATGCTGTTTTCAGGTTTAATGCAAAGTATTTCTTTAGAATGATGAGGTGAAGCCTGACTGTCACAAACACACTGCACTGATAAAGTGAGTGTCAAACAAATATTCATAAGGAATATTGTATCAGAGAAAGTCACTGCAGATTCTCTTACAGTAATTCAAAGACAGATTTGAATGAATCACAGTTTTGTCCTTCATTACACTTTTCCAAAGGAACTGCAGCCTGAACTTTTATTTGCTCCTGTCTGACAGAAACAAGTTTTTATCTTCCTGTCGTCACTGACTCCACACACACACACCCACACCCACCCACCCACCCCCCCCCACACACACACACACACACACATACAGATCACTTCCTGCATGACGACAACAAGGAAATGAACATATGAACATGACGAAACCTGCAGGTATTACATTTCCTTTCAAACACTCTATATGTAATGACATCTAAATATCAGACTAAATATCAAACATGAGTTTATTTTAATCATCAGTGTCGTTAATAAGTGTTTGAGCTGCAGAAACATCAGTAAGTTCACTTTCATTTCTGTTACAGAGTCGTATGAGAAACAAATCTGTGAGTAAAAGACTGTGTTCAGTCTTAAGATGCATGAATATTGACTGATGTGAAGTGTGTTTAGTTTATGGTCTTCTGGTTAATATGCTGGAAACAGGATGCAGAATATCTGCACAAGTTTATCATGTAGAGATTGAGGCTCCACATCATGTTGTTTAACACATTTCTCTTAAACTTATTTCAATCATTCGAATAGCCGTAGTAAAGAGTTTGCGGTTTGATATTCGGATTTCTTTTGGCTATAAATACACAGCGCGCTGTCATAAACATGCGAATAATCCCGAATGTGGTTCTCCATGATTTGTGAATTCTGGTGATGCTGTGCATTTTGGCTGAAATCAGTTTTTTTCGATGCGACTCGTAATTTTATAATGCTTATAGCTCCGAAAGTTGGAAACTTAGCAGACTGAAACCAGTGTCATCTTAACCAGCTCGATCTGTGAATTTTGTCACAGCAAAGCTCTTGTCGGTAACCCCCTTGGTAAGTCCGCTATAGTGAGGAATGTGAAAAATAGGCGCTCTTCATGTTTAACGTGTTTTACCATTAAACACGCAGACTGCTCGAATACAAAAACATTGTTTTTAAGTCAAACTAAATCTAAAACTTTCACAATCGCTATGCGTAACACTGTTTCTTTATGCTCTGCTCTCTTTTTCTTCTATCATAATGTGACACGGTGCTGTTCCAGTGAATAACGCTTTTCCAAGCCCTTAGAGAAATCATCAGGAAGGATCAACTGACAAAAAATATACTGTGAAACATTTCCTCGTACGTGAAACATTCATTAGAGACGTATTTGATTTCTTTAAGGGCTTGGAAAAGCGTTATTCACTGGAACAGCACCGTGTGACATTATGATAGAAGAAAAAGAGAGCAGAGCATAAAGAAACACTGATATGCAATACATAGCGATTGTGAAAGTTTTCACAAATCGAGTTTGACTTAAAAACAATGTTTCTGTATTCGAGCAGTCTGTGTGTTTATTGGTAAAACACGTTAAACATGAAGAGCGCCTATTTTTCACATTCCTTACTATAGCCAGGGGCGGATCTAGAAAATAATTTTTAGGGTGGCAAAGGGGTGGCATGGGGTCTATGAGGGGTGGCAACTCAAAGAAAGCCCCCATGCATAGTTTTTGGGTCTGACATGCACAGTTGTGTTCACAAATATTGCATTACCATTAAGTAATGATCTATACTGTTTAAAATGAAAAATAAATAACATTTCAATGTCCATCATGGCACCAAGTCAATAAACAATATAAAAACAAACTTCAACAGGTTACACAGTAAATGTTTCTGAGCTTGTATCACTAAAGAAGACATGCAATTCTATTAAATTACTACTTAGATGGTGTAAAAAAAAAAGTTAAAGATGTTAATGTTGATGATTTAATGTTAATTTCCTAACATTAGTTAGAAATATTATAATATCAAAGCACCGATACTGGATCAGTTTTGGAAACAATGTTTGATTTTCTGTTGTTAACAGAGGTGGGAATGTCTGTAATCACTCATAACACACAATCAACCATAAAATCTAGCAAAGCCCCAGCAACTGCATAGCAAGAGCCTAGCAACCACCCAGAATATCCTAGCAACCAACTAGCAACACTTTAGCAAACATCTAGAACATCTAACTGACCAAACTATTTATGTTTTTAAACAAATCTTAAGACAAGCCAGCATAAATTTGTCTTTCAAAAATTTTAATCTAACTTTTATTACCGGTATTCTTAAGTGATTACACACAATTAAAATACAACAATGACTTTCCTGCCCACTCATGAGATCAATAACACTAACAAAAAAAATTCTTATTAGGAATTAATTTGCAACTCAATGTATATTACAGTATACAACATAAATTAAATTACAGATTGCTAATTCAGCAATTAACTTTTGGGAAAAAAAAATATTTTCATTTTACTACTGTAAAGTAATCTTGCAGCAGATGAAAAGCACTAAAAAAGTTCAAATAACAAAGAACTGGATATGAACTTGGTATGCACCACAATACAGTACAGTAAAAAATCTAATTAAAAATTAAATTCGGCATCCTCTGCACATTTGGCTAAATTTTATTAGAGTATACAGTACTATTTGGTCTCCTGACACAAGACTATATCTCTAGTCATTTCTCAGTTCTGCAAAAATGCAGTAGGCTACCCATAAAAAATGGTTACAAATAAAATTTGACAGTCACACTTCTGAAGGTGTACAACATGTACTACAGTTTACTGTACATACAGAATAGTGAAATTTCCATCATCTAATATACTGGTACTGTACTATAATTATACTGTATGTGTAAGTATAAACCCCTGTAAATGATTCGTTCATTTCTCTCCTCTCTCTGTTGTTGGATGCAAAGATTCTGATTGGTGTGTCATCAGTTTTGCTACTTAATGTTTAACTTGTTAAACTTTTTAAGAAATGTGTCTTTGTTTTTAGCACTGAATGAATGGTTTGGGAATATAAGCCAACTAACATCAGTTACATTGTGTTAACAATCGAGAAAACTGCAATACGACCAGATGCTTACCTAACTCTGCTATTAGTTTCCGTGATCGGCATCTTCTTATTGATTTCATGCTATTGTTGTTTCGTCGGACACGGCAAAAAGGTATACACAGGTATAGACAGTATATCCATGATGAACGGTCAGAGAATCGGATCACCAAACAATTACGCGATGAATTTCAGACATATCCGGACGGGATTAGATGTTTCAGAGGACTTCTGAGTTAGCCGAGAAGCAGTAATTATCTGATTCACGAACAAACGTAAAACAATTCGCTAGTGAACTGGGCCGCGCTTTGTGTTTTTGACTCAAAACGAACCGGTTCATAAGAGTCATTTGTTAGTGAAGTCGAATACACTGAGCGCTGCGGGCGCGTGCAACTATCGTGCACATTTTATTGAAAGACGTGTTTTTGCCATTATTTTGTGTTACGCTGTCATCGCTGCGGCTGAAAAGTAGCACATGAAACACTGCTCACATTTATATTTTATTCTGTGATAATTTTGGGGTGGAGCTTTTTCTTAGGGTGGCAGTTGCCACCCCGGTAGATCCGCCCCTGACTATAGCGGACTTACCAAGTGGTTTACGGACAAGAGCTTTGCTGTGAACAAATTCACAGATCAAGCTGGTTCAGATGACACTGGTTTCAGTCTGCTAAGTTTCCAACTTTCGGAGCTATAAGCATTATAAAATTAAGAGTAGCATCGAAAAAAAAAAAAATGATTTCGGCCGGTTGTTCTTTTATCAAACAAACGAAATAGCCTTATGTTATTTATCTTATTTACACAACCGCAAGTCTTTTCTCTCTCTAACGTTACCTTACGTGGTCACGCGTCTACAATTTCTCCTCCGCTAAAACACGGACTGGATCGCGGAGTCCATTCATGAAAACGGATTTAATCTATAGCACGGGATGCCACAGAATTCATCAATTTTTGGATTAATAAAGCAAAAGTAGGTCTCTCACTTAATTCGAATCACGATATGGACTAGTGTCTGTGAATATTAAAACGCAAAATAACGTTTTAAATATGAATCCTCCATGTTCCGCTTGGCTCTGTATGAATGAATGGCTGAGACACGGTTTTGTTTACTACACAAATACTGAATCACACGTGACGCTCGCGATTATTTTCGGGTTCTGCGTCTCATTGTATTAAACCTACTGCAATTACACAGAAAACTGAACAACAAACTATAGACAGAACAGTGATGGAGATTCACATAGTCTGGATAAATGAACAGAGACTGTGTTACTGTCTGAAAATCACTACAATCTCTGACAGGATGATGAAGAGACAGACATCAGGAGTCAGAGAAGATGATCAGATGAAGACTGAAGAAAGAACACAATATCAACATGTCAACCACCGACACCACAGGTGAGAATCACAGAAAGCTTAAAATGAGTTTAAAATGAGCCTTCAAGAATATTTCCATTCTATTCAGTGACTTACATTCTTAAAGTATATTTATATAGTTAAGTTGGCTTGAGACTGATATGCTATTTTCTTCTGAGACTAAATCTGTCGACACTAAGTCGTCCTACAGCTTTAACTCTACAAACTCCAAACTCAGCCCAGATCTTCAGACTGGTCTGACTCGAGTTGCTATATCTCTTCAAACTGATCGGACTTAACGGTTTTCCTAAAAATGACGATTAAAACTGGGAAAAATCCCATAGACTTACATTGACGGAATGTTCAAATGAGCAACACTATTCAAACACCAACTGTCAAAACTCCCAGAATCCTTTGAGACTCAATCAAACTTCCCTTCTATAATCCATTCAAACTCATTCAAACTCATCTATCTATCTATCTATCTATCTATCTATCTATCTATCTATCTATCTGTCTGTCTGTCTATCTATCTATCTATCTAACCATTACTATCTATCTATCTATCTATCTATCTATCTATCTATCTATCTATCTATCTGTCTGTCTATCTATCTATCTATCTATCTATCTATCTGTCTGTCTGTCTGTCTGTCTGTCTGTCTATCTATCTATCTAACCATTACTATCTATCTATCTATCTATCTATCTATCTATCTATCTATCTATCTATCTATCTGTCTGTCTGTCTGTCTATCTATCTATCTAACCATTACTATCTATCTATCTATCTATCTATCTATCTATCTGTCTGTCTGTCTGTCTATCTATCTATCTATCTATCTATCGATCATCTAACCATTACTATCTATCTATCTATCTATCATCTAACATTACTATCTATGTATCTATCTATAGCTAGCAACCAGAAACATGCTAGCAACTTGCTAATCATGCTAGAAACTTGCTAGCAACTTGCTAATCATGCTAGAAACTTTCTAGCAACTTGCTAATCATGTTAGAAACATGCTAGCAACCTGCTATCAATGTGCTAATCATGCTAGAAACATGTTAGAAACATGCTAGCAACTTACTAATCATGCTAGAAACATGCTAGCAACTTTCTTAATCATGCTAGAAACATGCTAGCAACTTTGTTAATCATGCTATAAACATGCTAGCTACTTGCTAATCATGCTATAAACCTGCTAACAACTTGCTAATCATGTTAGAAACTTGCTATCAACTTGCTAATCATGTTAGAAACTTGCTAACAACTTGCTAATCATGCTAGAAACATGCTAGCTACTTGTTAATCATGCTAAAAACATGCTGGTAACCTGCTTATCATGCTAGAAACATGTTAGCAACTTATTAATTATGTTAGAAACATGCTAGCAACCTGTTATCAACGTGCTAATCATGCTAGAAACATGTTAGAAACATGCTAGCAACTTGCTAATCATGATAGAAACATGCTAGCAACTTTGTTAATCACGTTAGGCACATGCTAACAACTTGCTAATCGTGCTAGAAACATGCTAGCAACTTTGTTAATCATGCTAGAAACATGCTAGCTACTTGCTAATCATGCTAGAAACATGTTAGCAACTTATTAATTATGTTAGAAACATGCTAGCAACCTGTTATCAACGTGCTAATCATGCTAGAAACATGTTAGAAACATGCTAGCAACTTGCTAATCATGCTAGAAACATGCTAGCAACTTTGTTAATCACGTTAGGCACATGCTAACAACTTGCTAATCGTGCTAGAAACATGCTAGCAACTTTGTTAATCATGCTAGAAACATGCTAGCTACTTGCTAATCATGCTAGAAACATGTTAGCAACTTGCTAATCATGTTAGAAACATGCTAGCAACCTGCTATCAACTTGCTAATCATGCTAGAAACATGTTAGCAACATGCTAGCAACTTGCTAATCATGTTAAAAATGTGCTAGCAACATGCTATCAGCTTGCTAATCATGCTAGAAACGTGCTAGCAACATGCTAACAACTTGCTAATCATGCTAGTACCTTGCTAATCATGTTAAAAACATGCTAACAACATGCTAGTAACTTGGTAATAATGTTAGAATCATACTAACAGTATGTTAATTATCTATCTATCTATCTATCTATCTATCTATCTATCTAGCTATCTATCTGTATCTGTCTATCTGACAGACTGCCTTCAAACTTTAAAACTTCAAAATACTTCAGACTGAAAACCATCCAAACTTAAAACTTAAAAAAATAAATAAATAAATAAACTTCTTACATTTTTTAAACTTCTTAAACTTTTCAAACTTTCTGGTCCAGCTTTTTCAAGCCAACTTAAAGTTTGTCTTGACAAACTTTTTTATCTAGTTATATATCATTATACATAGTTATTTACATGCAGATATAATCAATTATGAGTAGACAGAAATGTTCATATTCAGTAAAAGAATTAGTAAAATTATTTTCTTTCTTTCAGTGTTTGACAGAATCTCACTTTCACTTTGATTATCAATATTGTTTGTAAGAACCATTCAATAATGCTGATATCTGTTGGTTTGTGTTACTGTGATGAAAGATTCAAATATATTGTATGACGTCTGTTTCATACAGTGATTGTCGTCCACAATTCTCCTCACAGGAGAAGATGGAGCATAGACAAACCTCCTGAGAGTAAGTCTGTACCTACATCAATAAATGAAGGGCATTAAGTGATTAAATTAATCTCCTACTGATTCTGGTCATTTTGATCTGTGATGTTGATTAAGATCAAGATCTTGCTATCTTATCATGTTACATCTCACATGTGTTACTCTCTGATGTGAGGATTGTGGACACTGAACGTCTGATTTGACTGTTTGCAGTGAGGATTGTTCTTCTGGGTTGGAGCGTGTCTGAAAACAGTCATGTGGGAAACTTCATATTAGGACGAGCAGCGTTTGACAGTGAAGCTCCTCCAGATGTTGTAGAGAGAGTCGCAGGAAGACTGAAGGACAGACACTTGATCATCATCAACAGTCCTCAGCTGCTCCAGACCAACATCTCAGATCATCAGATCACACAGACAGTGAGAGAGTGTGTCCATCTGTCTGATCCAGGACCTCATGTGATCGTTCTGCTCCTCAAACATGAGCCGTGTTCAGCAGAAGATCAAGAGCGTGTGGAGAAGGTGCTGCTCTCTTTCTCTGAGCGTGTTTATCAACACACCATGGTGCTCAGCACACGAGAGCCCAATGAAACCAATGACATCCTGCAGAAAATCATTCAGAAATGTGCAAACAGACACTTCAGTCTTCAGACGAGCAGCTCTCCTCATGATCTTCTGCAGATGTTTGAGGACATTGAGAAGATGAATGATGGGCGACACCTGGATTGTGCTGAAGCTTCACAGTATTTCACAGTGGAGAAACCGGACACAGAAACGTGTGAGTGTGGTGATATTTGATAGTTCCTACTGAAAAATGAACATGTTTTAATCATCTTCTTCTATCAGTTTCAGAAGGTGTGAGGTTGAATCTGGTTGTGTGTGGGAGTGACGAGACATTAAAATCCTCCATATCAGAGCTGATCCTGGAGCAGACAGACAGAAGATCAGACGTGGATCTTCATGGTCGTCTGATCAATCTGGTGGAGCTTCCAGCTCTGATTCGTCTCTCAGAGGAGGAAGTGATGCGTCAGACTCTCCGCTGTGTGTCTCTCTGTCATCCTGGAGTTCATGTTTTCCTCCTCGTTATTCCTGACGCTCCACTCAATAATGAAGACAAAGCAGAAATGGAGGAGATCCAGAGGATCTTCAGCTCAAGAATCAACAAACACATGATGATCCTCACAATGCAGAATTCGGAGCGTCAGACAGCAGAACTCAATGAAGAAGCACAGTCTGTCATTCAGAGTTTTGGAGTACGAAATCATTTCATTGGTCCCAAAAACCAAGTGTCTACATTGATGGAGAACATCGAGCAGATGCTGGAAGAAAACAGTGAAGAGTTTTTCTCTACCGAGATGTTCATTGAGGCACAGACGGAAAAATTGGTGAAATATGAAGGAATGAAGAAGAAAATTAATTCACTAGAGACACATTTACTGTCACAGGGTAATGAGCAGAAAATCAGTTTGGGTCTTAAAATATGGAGCTATTAAAAAAAAATTCAATTTTAATTCTAGACGTGACATTTAACAAACAGTAATGAATTTCCTCTTTTCCAGGTTCATCAGAGAGTGAAGATGAACTGAGGATTGTTCTGCTGGGAAAAACTGGAGTTGGGAAAAGTGCAACGGGAAACACAATATTAGGAAGAGACGCGTTTACAGCAGAAGAATCTTTTGAATCAGTGACTAAAGAAAGTCAGAGACAGACATCTGACATCAACGGCCGATGCGTTACTGTGATCGACACTCCAGGACTGTTTGATACTGAACTCACGAATGAGGAGATCCAGAGAGAAATCAAACACTGCATCTCCATGATCCTGCCTGGACCACATGTGTTTCTCCTACTGATTCCACTGGGACGATTCACTAAAGAGGAGGAAAAATCAGTGAAGATCATCCAAGAAACGTTTGGTGAAAACTCATTAATGTTCACTATGGTGCTCTTCACCAGAGGAGACTTTCTGAAGAAGAAAACCATTGATCAGTGTTTGGGAAAACCTGGATCTGTGATCAGAAACCTGATTGAAACATGTGGAAACAGATTCCATGTGTTCAATAATAATCAGACTGGAGACCAAACACAGGTGACTGATCTACTGGAGAAGATAGACAACATGGTGAAGGCAAACGGAGGGAGTTTCTACTCATGTAAGATGTTCAGACAGATGGAAAGAGAGAAACAAGAACAACAGACGAAGATCCTGATGGACAGAGTCAGAGAAAGAGAAGAAGAGATGAAGAAACATGAAGAAGAGAAAGAGAGAATGAAGATGATGATGGAGGAAGAACGACAGAATCAGGACAAAGAGAGAAAGAGAAGAGAAGAAGAGTTTAATGAGAGAGAAGATGAGATGAAGAGGGAACGAGAGGAGTGGAAGATACAGAAACAAGAGGAAAACAAGAGAAGAGAAGAAGAGGATGAGAAAAGAAGAGAGAAAGACAAAGAGATTCAGAGACTGCAGAGTGAAATGGAGGGAATATTCAGAGAGAAAGAAAGAACAGAAAGAGAGAAACGAGAACAACTAGAGGATTTAGAGAAGAGATTGAAAGAAGAAAGAAACATGAGAGAAGATCAACAAAAGACTCTTGAAGACAAACTGAAAGTCCTTGAACAACAGCATGAAGATGAACTGAAGAGAAGACGAGTGGAGTGGAGAGAGGAATATGAAACAGAGAAAGAGAAGATGATGAGGAAGATCTGCTCTCAAACTGATCATTCACTACAGGTGAGTCTTCAAGACTTTTGCTCTTTCATGTTTGTTCTGTTACAAATCACACTTTTACTATTAATAATATCCCACACAAACTCAGACAATTAAACAGACAATTACAGTTATTTATACTGAATGATGTGTTTGTTTCAACTCCAAAAGGTCGCAGCTTACAGGAAACTGGAGACTGAATACAGCAAATGGTCCTGGAGTCTTCGCAGAGCCATGATGGAAACTGAGAAGAAACTACACAACAAAATAGAAAATGAAGTGATTCATGAGGTTGAGGAAACTGATCTTCACAGAGAACTGAAGAAGACAAGTGAAGAAGTGAAAAAATCAATGTCTGAATTCTTTGAGAAAGACAGAGACAAATATATACTGATTCAGTGGAAAACATCATTTGAAATCAAAGAGCTTCAGGAGAACATTGTGACAGAAACAACGAAGAAATTAAATGAGATTATTCAACAACGAGACCTGAAGAAAAAGATTAATGTTCAGAAGAGATACTATGAAAACACTCTCTATGAAAAGAGCAAAGAACTTGCATTAAAACTCAAAGACAAAACAAATGATGAAAAAACACTGAAGAAAGAGTTTGATTTGTTCTGGGAACAAAGAGTGAATATGATCATCAGAGACACTCCTGTAATCAGAGACATTGACATAATGAGAGATGTGAGAGAGATCCTCAGCGACGTCTATGATAGTGTTCCTGTAGATCACTGGAAGGAGAACAGGAATATTTTCAATCTGCCGAGTTATTCTGAATATGTACAGTTAAAGAAATCCAGTGGAATTACAGGAGCTTTTAGTAATGCCTTCACATCAGCTAAAAAGATGTTAGGTTATATTTTATATCAAGAGGATGAAGCTCAAATAAGATCATTAGTCACAGATGTTGTTCAGCAGACAGACAAAATTATTCAGTCATTTAATATCTCAAAGATGGGCTACAACAAAAACTGCATTCAAGAACTCACAGATTACATCAAAGCAAGAGTAACAGAACATGAGCATGGACCAGTGAGATATGTGTTCAAGAATGAATTCTTAATGTATTTGGTTATTTCCATCTGTAAAAAAGCAAACAAAACGATCATTGACCAACACAGACTGTTCAGGGAAGCCAATGATCCTGTAATACATGTTGAGAGGAAGAGAGAACAGTACTATAGTATTTTCCAGAAATGCTCTCATGAATCAACACCAGCTGCTATTTTTGGTGAGATCATCTGTCAGAAACTGAAAGAGCCCATTGAGCAGAGCGTCTACAAGAAAACTGCCAGAGATCTGACAGATGAAATGAGATCAAACTGTGAATCACTGAATGGAAACAGAGCAAATCTGGAGAAACACATCCTGGAGTTTTTGGCTACAAATGAGAATTTTTCTGAAAACATGATCTATATTCAGAATCCCAGAGATCACTTCAAGAGTTTCATCAGAGATGAAGTTAGTTGGTTCATCACTGATCAGTTCAGTGTCCGTGTTTTACCCAAGATGAAGGAGAACATTAAACTCCTGCAGCAGAAGATCATGAAAGCAGCTCATGAATCTACTCAACATGTTCAAGTCAACAGAGGAGATGTTGGTTTGTGGTTGAAGAGTTTCACACAGCAGATCTCAGATGAGCTGATCTTCTCTGAAAAAGACCTCACTGGAGTCAAACATGATGATGTTAATGTGAAACTCCTAGAAGATGTGATAGGAAAAGGACTTCCTGCTATAATGTCTCATATAAGCATTCATTTCATTGACTTTCTTTGGAAGTTAGACTACAAAGACAGACCAGATAAACTTTTGATCAGCCACTTCTGTCAGTGCTGTTGGGTTCAATGTCCGTTCTGTGGAGTCGTCTGCACCAACACCACAGAAAACCATCATGGAGATCACAGTGCTCCTCACCACAGAGTGACTGGAATTAATGGACATTTGTACAATAAAACAAACTTGTCTGTTAGCATCTGCTCATCAGCAGTAGCAAGTGATCGATCTTTTTATCCCAATGACTCAGATGATAAGTCAGTCCTCTATAGAGAATACAGAAGAGCAGGAGGAGTTTATGTGAAGTGGAGCATCAGCCCTGATCTCTCTGAACTGCCCTACTGGAAGTGGTTTGTGTGCAGATTCCAGAAAGATCTGGAAAAACACTATGAGAAAACATTTGAGGGGAGCGGTGAGATTCCAGTTGAATGGAGAAAATACTCAAAACAAGATGCAATTGAGAGTTTGGATAAATACCTTTGCAATATATAAACTAATAGAGCAAAACAACACCCTTTAAGCACCTTATTTAAAACAATATAAGTGTACAGTTATAATAATAAAAAAAAAAGAATATATGAAATAAAAATGTAGCTCCTCCAATTGATTATGTAAGAAAATATAGCGAGAAAAGCTGTATTTTTAATAAAACTGATTTTATTCACTTCACTCAGCAAACTTTAACACTCAACATCTTTTTGTGAAGTAATGATGTCCTGTAAGTCTGAGCTGAAGTACATTTCATGCAAAAATATTAACAAATAAAACACTATTTATAAAATCATAAATAATGTTTTACTGCTTTAAATATAAACATTGTATCATTAAAACATTTCGTATTTTAAATGCATCACATCTAATAATCATAAAAAATATTATTTAAAAAAAATGTGAGTTTTCTTTACCTGTTTAGTCAATATTAATAAGTATGAAGGTAAAACAGTAGCAACACTCGAGAGCTTGTTGATCAGAATGTGAGAACTTGTCATATTAATATTCGTATTTGTAAGTTTAATTCTGGACTAACAGCTCTGATCTGAAAAATGTAGGGGTGTGACGATTCACTTGTTTTCTCGATGCATCGATTACAGCATTTGACGATGCATATGCATCGATCTTGAAACATGGATTTTTGAATCGTGAATCATTGATTTCGGCCAGAAATCGATTTTATATATATATATATATGAACGTGTGATCTCTCCTTCGTGGCCAGTACTGCTAGAGTAAAGTAGTTTTACTTTTCTGTAGTTTTTTTAGTGGCTCAGTCACACCATTGACATTACCTGAGCAATACCATTGAATGATAAATGATGTTTAACTTCATGTAGTTAAACCAAAAGTACGAAGGAATCGGTTAAAATAGCATTAAGAACAACCCTGAAGAGCGCGAGGTTCATCATGCAAATGTGCAGAGGCGTCATCCACATTAAAAGTGAGGGGGCACGTGTCCCCTTAGATTTTTGAGCCAAGTGGATTTTAAATGCACCTTCCAAAAGACAAAAAAATAGCTGAATAATATTTTCTATATTTGATACAAAAACACCGGCTGATTAGATCGTTCAGTGCTTCATATCATCACTGTCAGATCCGTCTTACGCTGACCGCTTGGTCGTTACTTTATAAAACAAAAACTTAGGCTATATTTAATGAACAAAAATGCTCCAAACTTTTTTCTCAATTAACTTAACAAAAGAATGAAACAAAATAAAATCACATTGCCATTACATACAAAACTGAACTATTGCAATAGATGAAACAGTAGTATAAGCTGTTTTGGGAGAAGGGGGGAAAAAGACGGGCTCTGGGCGATAATTCTGGTTCCGCGATCCATGGACGTCTATGGATTTACAGGAGCTTTTACAAATGCCTACAGATCAGCTCAAGAGAAGTTGGGTTATAGTCTATCTCTGGATGAATGTCAAATAAGATCATTAGTCACAGATGTTGTTCTGCAGACAGACAGAATGATTCAGTCATTTAACATTTCAAAGATGGGCTACAACATCAGCTGCATTCAACAACTCATAGATTACATCAAAGCAAGAGTAACAGAACATGAGACAGGACAAGTTGATTATGTGTTCAAGAATGAATTCTTCATAGATTTGGTTCTCACCATCTGTAAGAGATCAAACAAGATGATCACTGACCAACACAGAGATGCCAATTGTCCTATAATATTTATTGAAAGGAGGAGAGAAGAGTACTATAGTATTTTCCAGAAATACTGTCATGGAGCAACATCAGCTGTTATTTTTGGTGAGATCATCTGTCAGAAACTGAAAGAGCCCATTGAGCAGAGCGTCTACAAGAAAACTGCCAGAGATCTGACAGATGAAATGAGATCAAACTGTGAATCACTGAATGGAAACAGAGCAAATCTGGAGAAACACATCCTGAAGACACTGGCAGAACAGGAGGATTTTGACAAGTACATGAACTACATTCACAATCCCAGAGATCACTTCAAGAGTTTCATCAGAGATGAAGTCAGTCGGTTCATCACTGATCAGTTCAGTGTCAGTATTTTACCCAAAATGAAGGAGAACATTGAACTCCTGCAGCAGAAGATCATGAAAGCAGCTCATGAATCTACTCAACATGTTCAAGTCAACAGAGGAGATGTTGGTTTGTGGTTGAAGAGTTTCACACAGCAGATCTCAGATGAGCTGATCTTCTCTGAAAAAGACCTCACTGGAGTCAAACATGATGATGTGGATGATTTCAACCTCCTAGAAGATGTGATAAGACATGAACTTCCTGCTATAATGTTTGACAGTAGCAGCAGATTCAACACAAAGACAATTGATGAAAAACTGGACTATAAGTTCAGACCAGATGAGCTTCTGACTGATCACTTGTGTCAGTGCTGTTGGGTTCAGTGTCCGTTCTGTGGAGTCATCTGTACCAACACCATAGAAAACCATCATGGAGATCACAGTGTTGCTTTCCACAGAGTGAGAGGAATTAATGGACATTCGTACACTGGAACAACAAACTTGTGTATTAGCATCTGCACATCAGCAGTAGCAAGTGATCGATCTTTTTATCCCAATGACTCTGGAGAGACTTTGGAGGTATACCTTTAAAATTCATAAACTAAAAGAGCAAAACAGCACTTCAAACAGCCACTTATTTACAAAACAATATAAATGTGCATTTACAAGGAAGAAAATGAATATATGAATTAAAAATGTAATTCCTCTAATTAATTATTATGTAAGGAATTATGGCAAGGAAAGTTGTATGTAAAATAAAACAGTTGATAAAAGAATGATCTGAAGCATATTTGTATTACAATAAACTGGAATGTTTAATTGTTTAGTTGTGTGTCTGTTGATTGTATGATCATCAATTCCATTTACATTTTCATATTAAACGGTTTCTCCAACATTCAGCCCAAATCCATTGTTATTTTCTACCCGATAACAACACATTTGAGTTTAGTTATTGGAAAATAAAATAAAATAAAATAATAAAATAAATAATGAATGTTGAACATATGAAATGTTTAGCAATGCTTAGGGGCTTATGATTAGGTGGAAAATGTTGGTTGTGTTCATTACATTACAAAAAAGGATTGTAAGAAACTTGTTATATAAAATTGTTATATACTATTATAATATATTTATTTGCCTTTATTTAAGTCTGTAAAGTAAAAAGCATCTGTGCGCATCTGTTCTGGCCTTTAGTCCATGAGAGAAACACTGTAGTTAGTTCATTGTAAAATGAAAATGAAGTCATCATTTATTGAAGCAGGGACCACATTTATTAGTCTTTAACATTTAACATACACACTTTTCCATGTGGCACAGAGTCAGAGTACTGCACATATTTGGAAATCATAATAATAAAACGCTGTTAGCATAATTACACAACATTAAAGTTCAGTTATTCAGTATGCATACTTTGGTTCCACATGTGTAACTTATTTTATCTGGCTATATAATAGGCTATAATGCAAAAACTGATTTCACATGTGAACACGGATCAGATTCAGGTTCCTGCAGTAAATCAAATGAATTAGATCTGATCATCATCAGTGTCCCATCATTAGATTCAGGATCTTTGAGAGAAACACATTAGAATAATGAAGCTAAATTCATAAAGTCTTAGCAGTAGCTTACAGTTTTACACATGGTTCACAAATCAGTTCACTATTGCAGGCGCTAAATCTAATAGTTGAATCTAGTGAGTTGTTTGATCCCAGATTAATTAGGTTGACGCGCTTCCTTACTGTGGTATAACGTTACTTCCTCATTGAATCTGTCCTTAAGGAACGATCAGACAATTCTTCCGTTGCATCACTGTAGACAGTTTACTGGCTCCACAAAACAGCAAAGTGCAAAATCTCCAATTCAATTAACAAAGCTTACATTCAAGGGAAGTTTCACAGTCACATCAGCTTTATGCTGTTGAGGTCAAAAACCTTTTGCCCTTCCGGGTCAAACACCCACCTACCGCAGTAGGAAGACGACCTATATACTTTAGTAACAGTAAATCTCACAGCGCCACTCAGTGTCAAAATGAAAATAAAACATCACCTTAATTGAACATTTTGGCTCCTACAACTATTTCTGCACAACCATAAATATAATCTCAGAACTACTAATATCAGAATGTGCTGTTACCGTGCGCCAGTTAACTACTTGTACTACTTCAGCGTTCTACAGTGTTTCCGGTTAGCGTTTAACCAGGGCTGGATTTACCTCTTTTCGTGACATAGGCAAAACAAATTTTTGGGCCCCCCTTTCCTATTACTGTTATATAGGCCTAATATTACCACCCCAGCAATATATATATATATATATATATATATATATATATATATATTTCTTAATCAGTGGAAACTGTTACAGTGTTTTCTATCACAATAAGCACTTGTGTTCAGTCAATAAAAATTGAATTTAGTTCTTAGTGTGTTGAACAATTTTTTTATGCACCTCATCCCAAACCTTAAGTTACAAATTCCAAAATGTCATTTTAGAGCTAATAACGGAGTTTTGAGCCATCGATATGCAGGCTAATGCAGTTATTAGAGAGAGATTTGATTTTTACAATCACTCTATTAACAATTATTTTGACCATTAACACAAATATTTATAACACTATCTCAACTCATTAATAAAAAACAACTCGTCATTAAGTACATAGCACAACCCAACATCACAACACCGTTCAATCTTAAAAACATCAATTGCATTCATCAATTTATAATAATTAAAATCAACAACAACTCTTGATTTGATCATATTTTTAAAAACTGATACAATATACTTTCCATTCCTCTGTTCTATTGCATTTTTACTAGAAATTTAAATTGCTAATTTAGCTTGACCAACAATAAAATTCATTAAGTGACTATTAGTTCTATTTCTGTAGTCTGCTATATTTGACACCAAATATAAAACATTGCTTTGTGAAGAAAACACCGAATAATGAAAATAAAATGTTAAAAGTTCAAAAAGTGGAGAAAGTCTATTACAATCAATAAAACAATGAAATATTGTTTCTCTCTCTAAACAAAAAGGACACTTATCATTTATAGTAGGATTCATTTTACACACAAAAGCATTTACAGCTATGGCACCGTGTAATATTCTCCACTGCAAATCCCCTATAGTCAATGGTGGTTTGTATAATATTCTCCATTCTGGTTTTACTCCCTCTACCACTGGTAAGGTCTTTGCCAGATGTTGCTTTTTACCCCAGGTTAGATATGGCTTTCCGGTCACCTCCTATCCCAGCAAAGTCTAAATTTATGATTGTTTTGTTATGATTTGGGTATTTAAAAAGAATTGTAGAATCATTCAGGAAAGCAGCTGTAAACAGAACTTCCCACACGATTGCCGTGTGTCTCTATTTGCCAGGTATGCTGACTCTTTAGAATTATTTTTGTATTAACTTTTATTCTATGTTTTGTGTTTAATGCTGATCAGTTGTGTAACCATTTGTATGCATTCTCCCTGATTGATATATTCTCCTTTATTTGACTGATTGATTTATTGAATTAATTCTTTTTGATTACTACTTGATTATGCCTGGCAAAATAAATGTTAATTTTCAAGTTATTCTGGATTCTCTAAGAATCATTATTTCTAGTAGATTAAGTTGCAGCCTGGTATTTCCGCAATTCTGCGTCCAGGACGGGTCATACTGAAGTACCAATGGATGGACCGGGGGAACACGAAGACACACATTACAGAAAAATTAACAAACAACTAACAGAACAAAAGTAACACCAACCACAAAAAGGATTACTTCAAACACAAAGATAAATACATGAATAAATAATGTTTCCACAGCCAATACACAGAGAAAATAAAAAAAATAAAAAATAATAATAATAATAATAATAATAGTAATAGTAAGAATAATGGTAATAATATTAATGTGCAATTCTATTATAAATGATAACAATGAAACACCTTAATATCTTATTTGAAGTGGATAGGATATATAATAAAAATAAATAAAAAAAATAACACACACTTAAGTGTGATCTTCATCTGTTTGTATTTTAAAAATTGTAAGGCAGATGATGCAAGTATAAGTGTATTGTAATTAAGAGATTTTATAATAAAGTTTTGAATATACTAAATTACAACTTCATTATTAGAGATACAATTACAAATATATCTAATTATATAAAATTATACATGTAAATGACATTAAATTATTAGATTATTATTATTCAGAAGTACACATTTACCATATTTCAAAGTACAAACAAAATGTACTAAAGTCCCACTTAAGTGGTTAGAAAAAAATTAATTTCATTTAATATAAATTTAAACTGTGATATATTTCAAATGTATGCATTAGGTGGTTGAAAACATTACATTTCATTCACACTCAAGTGTATTGTTACCTGACATTATATTTGAATTCACATCAGTTGCTTGTCAGTACATTGATCAGTACACTTTAACCATATTTTAAAGACACTAAAGCAATTATGAAAGTACATATAAACTACATATATAAAGATGTACTAAAGTCCCATTCAAGTGTTTAAAAAAAAAAAAAGAAAAACACTCAAAAGGAAAGGAAAGGAAAAGGAAAGGACGTGACATGACGTGTGGCCAAGTACGGTGACCCATACTTGGAATTTGTGCTCTGCATTTTACCCATCCAAGTGCACACACACAGTAGTGAGAAGTGATCAAACACACACAACACACCGTGAACACACACCCGGAGCAGTGGTTCAACTTATTTCATTTAATATAACTTTAAAATGTGATGCATTTGAAAATGATTACAAAAAAAATGCACTAAAGCAACGAGAACATTACATTTAATTCACACTTCTGTGTGTGTGTGTTTTTTTTTTTTTTTAAGTATATTATTTGTGCAATAAGTATAATTTATAAAAGTATATTAAAGCGCACTTCTTTTTTACAAGACATCCCAGATCACATTGCAGAGCTCCAGACACTAAATCAGTTATGCATATTGTTATTAGACACACAAACATGAAAATAATTGGTATCATTAAAAAACAAAAAACAAACAAAAAACAAACAAAAAAAAAAAAACAATAGCATTCCATCTCTAGATAAAGAACAAATGACAAAACTATAACTGCCATTTTCACGCATTTATAAGAGCATGTATAGAAGAACTTTCCTCTTCGTCAGAGAAACCAGAGAATGACTGTTCGGATGATCTTTAGGAGGAGAGATAGAGGGAGGAGGTGAAGGGAATGATGGAGAATGTGAGAGAAAGGGGGAATAAGAGGAGGTCGGATACACTTCTGAAGTTGGAGTTGAATGCAACAAATCCAGGTGTGTTGCTGCCCATCTCAGACTCGATCCAGTTCTGGAGACTCTGGTGTACACATCAGGATATTTGGGCTTATCACATATTTCACCACAACTCGAAACGCCGGACTGAATCCACAGGAAACCTTTCCTACTGACCACTGGACCTCAGAGTCTCCCTGTTTTGACAGGCATTCAGCATTTACATCTCTGACTGTATACAGTGAACAACTGTTATAGACAGAAGGATGCAATAGTGTAGCCCAGTGGTGACAGACTGCCGGCTGTGTGTCCATCAAAAAATTTATTTTCTAGAGGCCAAAATACTTTCAATTGTTTGCAGTGAAAACACTCAGCATTTTTTTCGCCATTGAGAATTTAAATGTGTTCAGCTTTGAGTAAAACCAAGTGTGCCACACCTTGTCCTGAAAAACAAAAAAACATTTGAATCGGCACCTGATGGCTCAGGGGCGGATCTAGAAAATAATTTTTAGGGTGGCAAAGGGGTGGCATTGAGTCTATGAGGGGTGGCAACACCAAAGCAAGCCCCCATACATAGTTTTTGGGATGTATGGCCTGACATACACAGACATGTTTACAAATAATGCATTACCATTAGGTAATCATCTATACTGTTAAAAATGAAAAAGAAATAACATTTCAATATCCATCATGATAGAAAGTCAATATACACAATATAAACATTTCAACAGGTTACAAATGTTTCTGAGCTTTTATCACTTAAAAAGACATGGTTCAATTAAAATTACTTCGATAAATCACATTTTAGTTCAAGTTCAGGAGCAACAAAAACTTTTGAGTTTTCTAACATTAGAAAGAAATACAGTAATATCAATACATTTAAACTGGATGTTTTGAAAACAATGTTTAATTTTCTGTTATTAACAGTGGTGGGAATGTCTGTAATCACCCACAACACACTATCAACCTGTCATGGATGGTTGAAGACAAAGATGATGAATAAAGCTCAAATTAGGTTTAATAAAAAAAAAAAAAAAAAAAAAAAAAAAAAAAAAAAAAAATCACAAATACTCAAAATGGCATAACAGTGTGGCCAAACACAATCAATACCAGACAACCCAAGAGTGTGCAGACAGGAACTTAAGCACAAGCCAAATAAATTAAATAATGATAAACACCTGAGCTGATTCAATGAAAAGATTCATTCATTTTTTTTCCTGGGTCTTCAGCTTGTCCCTCTTGCCATCCCACGTTGGCCCTGGTCCCACATTGGAGAAGACTTTGTAACTGACTTACCCAACTCCGACGGCAACACCTGTGTCCTGGTGGTCATTGACCGCTTCTCAAAAGTCTGTAAACTAATACCCCTCAAGGGTTTGCCAACAGCTCTGGAGACGTCTTCAGGAACTATGGCCTATGGAGGATATTGTTTCTGACCAGGGCCCTCAATTCATCTCTCACATGTGGAATGCCGCCTTACGGCTGTTGGGAGTCACAGTGAGCTTGTCCTCCGGTTACCATCCACAGACTAACGGCCAGACTGAGCGAAAGATCCAGGAGCTTGGATGTTACCGCCGGGCATACTGCCACAATGATCAGCACAGCTGGAGCCAATTCCTCCCCTGGGGCTAAATATGCCCAAAATTCCCTCCGTCAAGACACCACCAGGCTCACGGACTTCCAATGCAGACACGGTTTCTAGCCACCGCTCTTCCCTTGGACAGAAGAGGTTCCCCTCTGAGGTTCCAGCTGTGGACTACCGGCTCCGAGCGAGCGAGAGAGTGTGGGACTCAGCTCACGTCCATCTCAATGGTGCTGTGCGGAGGCACAAGACCTTCGCAGATGCCCGGCGCTCCTCTACTCCCTTATACTCCCTTATTCTCTTGTTGCTCTTGGCGAAGGCGGCCGCATCTTTTCCCTCTCCCTCCCCTATCTCTCCTCGCTGGCTTCTCTTGTCTCGAATTGTTAGTTCTATCTCTGAGACTCTCTTTGCCCTGCTCTCCAAACAAAAAAGGAATTATGGATTTGATCAACTGGTCTCTGAACGCAATTGACACCATCTTCTCGACGAGAAGCCTGGGTTCGGGGGAACCCAACTGTCCTGCAGGAACGTTTGCAGCTGGATACATGATGGACGGATGGGAGAAGTGGCGCGTCGCGTGCCTGGCCGCTCTGTCCCTGGAGGATATTGAAGATATTTATTTATTTGGAACTTTGATAACAGGGTTTCTGCTGATGGGATTAGGTGGGGCCCTGTGGTATCGACGATTGGTAAAAGCGGTCAGTGCGGCTCAAAACCCCACTAAGCTGGCCGGCTGGATTGAAACGGTGGTGGGCAGAGCTGTTAGTACTCAGACTGTGGTTATGGACCGCAAATTGGAAAACATCGTGGAGAAACTAGCGGCTATGCAACGGGCTTTGGACAGACCTGGAGACCAGTGACGGACATTAGATATCTGCGAAATTGGCAGATATTGACCTAAAATTGAACAAAGAGATCTTTTCTCTTTCGGCTTCCCCCCCTTCTTCCAGACGGCCTCGGCCAAGGCCGTTACTGGAGACAAACAACTTCCCCCGGAGAACAAGATAACGAGACGCTCTGAATTCCTCCTCCCCAATCCAAGGACACCTGTTGCGGACTGGGTTTTTCAGACTCCACAGGCTTACACATACACACACACGCACACATACATACGTACATAGCTACAGATAGACAATCACTGCCTCCCCCAGCATCCCACGCCTTCGTGTGCTTTTACCCCCCGGTGTGGGTAGGCGGGTCTGTGACCAGCGCTCTCTAGCTGCAGGACCGGATGGCTGTTGCCTACATTGGATGACTTCCACATCCCCTGTCCCCCTCCCCTGTTGCAATGTTATGTCTATGTTTATGTGTTTATGTGCTTGTTGCTGGGGCTTTTTTTCCCCTGATCTCACACTGCCCTACTTGAAGGACAGTCTGGGAGGGGCTTTTTTTGCACCTCCTTTTTCCTAATGTATCTTATTTTCTTATTTTCTATGCTACCTCTCGACTGACCTGTCTTCCCCCGAAATGTGATGTTTGTGTATGGTCGGAGGGGTCCAATTTCACTGCATGTAACAATGTATGTGACAAATAAAGGCTTCTATCTATCTATCTATCTATCTATACCAACCTGGAGAGAAGGTATGGCTGTCCACCCGGGATCTGCACCTTCACCTGCCCTGCAAGAAGCTGAGTCGCTGCTACATTGGTCCCTTCACGATACAGAGGCAGATCAACAAAGTCACTAACCAGCTCCAACTTCCACCCAGGTACTGCATTCACCCTACCTTCCACGTTTTCCTCCTTAAACCTTTCTCTCCCTCTGCACCAGAACCCACCGAGTCGGATGAACCTCCTCCTCCAGAGATCCTAGACCAACCATTCATCTACCAGTTTAGAGACATTCTGGACTCATGGCAACGGGCTGGCCGGCTGGAATACCTGGTAGACTGTGAAGGATACGGACCAGAGGAAAGATCCTGGGTGGCCCGGGACAATGCGCTTGACCCCACATTACTGGAGGAGTTCAGGGAATCCCTGCAGTCACAGTCACCACCGTCACCAGCTACAACACACACCAGATCACAATCACCTGATTACTGATCACCTGCAGCCACTAATTAGGACGCCTATCTACACACTCCACTCAGTGTATTGCCGTCCGGTCTACTTACCTGTTACCGTCCTTACCTGCTACTTACCTATGTTTCCTTACCTTCAGACTCTCCAACGGTCTTGTGATCCTGCTCTTTTTCATTCACGAACTCCTCCCGTCAACCTGCAAAAGGACAAAGCTTCAGTCAATCAGCTAAGAACCCAAGAACTGTCATTTGTGCCATCTGCTTTCACAATCTGCTAAACAATCCTATCGATAAATTTACCTGTTTGATTATTCACCTCTTGTCTCTGGCTCAATCTGTGACACAGGAATATTTCCTCATCATGAATTTTAGGGGTGTAGTTAAAATCAGTCTGAGCCAATGGACTGAAACATACAATGTTTCGGTAGTGATGTGAAAAGGCGGAACACGTTTTTTTTTTAACAAACGTTTAAAAATATACAAAGAAAATATAAAATATAATAAATATAATATAAAAATCAAACATTTGTATTTAACTTCACTCTTAAAAGAATCAAAAAGAGACTTTTAAAAACAATAACGGGGAAAATATATAATTTTTATTTTTATTTTTTATTTTTTATTTTTTGGTTGTAGAACACAGTTTGCATCAGTTGTGTAGAATGGCCCATATTCACACACAGACATGTCTACTCTTTGTTAAAACAGAAGTAATGTATTAAGTGTTCAGAGAAACTTTGAAAGTTCTAATCAGGCTAGTATTGATCCGACACCAATACCAATGCTAGTAACTACATTATTGATATAAGGATTGATCTGCCCACGGCTAAAGAAGAACAAGGTTTGCTAATGTAGAGAAACTCATTCAATCTCAGTCAAGTGTGGAGTAAAATATAGTTTATTAGGCAAATGAAAGCTTTATTGAGAAATGTAATAGCCCGAAAAGTAATTCTAATATTTTAGCTGTCAGATATTAAAACTATAAAATCACTTTTCCCTGATTCAAATATACAAATCAGTAGACAACAGAACGGTTTCTCTCCAGTGTGAACTGTCATGAAGCTCAAGATGACGTTTGCATGTCAAACTCTTTCCACACTGAGTGCAGGTAAAATATTGTCTGGCTCTTCTTTTCTTTAAATCTTTCTGTTTGGGTTTTTCTACACTTCTGACATGATCTTTCTCCTCAACTTCACTTAATTCTTCTTTTTCCGCATTGTCTTCAATCAACTCTGACACAAAAGAAAAACAGTACATTTAATTAAAAAAGAAAAAAAGAAAGCGAATAATAGAAACATCATGCTTAAGGGACCGTTTTCAATCACCTTCAATGACTCAATCACATACAAGTACAGATTAAAAAAAAATGTTGTAATTCACCAAAAGTTTTTTTGTTTTGTTTTTTGTTTTTTTTGTTTACATTCCAAAATGTGGAAAAAAAAAAAAAAAAAAAAAAGTCTGGCCACTAGCATTTACTACGATGTGAATGAAGGATGGACATGGACATAGTTTATGTTTTTTAATAATCATGCTGTCTAATCAGCATCTTGATATGCCACACCTGTGAGGTGGATGGATTATCTCGACAAAGGAGAAGTGCTCACTAACACAGATTTAGACAGATTTGTGAACAATATTTGAGAGAAACAGGCCTTTTGTGTACATAGAAAAAGTCTTAGATCTTTGAGTTCAGCTCATTAAAAACGGCGGCAAAAACAAAAGTGTTGTGTTTATAATTTTGGTCATTGTATGTGTGTATATATATATATATATATATATGCGTGTGTGTGTACATACATTTTATTTATTTATTTTTTTTTTAATCTGATACTTTTCAACTTTTCACTTGAGTACAGTTTTTGGGTGTACCTCGTGTTCTTCATACCTGAGTGATTTCTTCTGTTAATCACAGAAACAAAACTGAACCCCACTGACTTAAATGATCTTATTTTGTGTGTTTGAGAGTAACACAGGAAACTAGTGAATAAACAACACTGAAACATTTACTTTTATTCAGGAGATTTTAATCAGTTTCAGAAGCAAATCTAAAGCGGTTCACAAAGCCAATAATAAAAGCAGTCTTTCTGCTTTTGAATCACTGATGGATTTCATGATTCAGTTCGGTGAGTTGTTCTGTTTCTGATGTTCGTTCATGTTTATTTACTGCTGTAACTAGTAAAGAGACCATCGCTTCACCACATATTAAAAGCAACATAAACATAATTACTGTTTGGATTTGATAAAACTGACTGAATTTGAAAACTAGAGTTCAAGATTGTAATGCTGACTGTGATTAGGGTCATTTGTTCAACATGAATGTGTGCCAAACTGAAAATGTTTGGTAAAAAATACCTGTCCTGTTAAACCCGTACAGAACAGAAGAGATTGTTTTGTAAGAGGCTTGATTTAAGACTGTGGGTCAGTGAAGCGCATGCAGAAAAAGTGTCTTGAACTGCTTCCTGAAGGTCAAGAGAGTTTCAGCAGATTGTCTGAAGGTCAACAGAGAGGAACAGAGATGGTGAAGGGTCTGGAAATAGACTTTGTGCTTCAGTGTGAATAAAAAAAAAACAAGGCATCACTTGCTCCATTTGAGCAGATATTAAAATGACTCGTGATGTTGATTCAAACCATCAGATGGTGATCATCCTCTGGACACTGAACTGATTCACTGAACTGATTCACTGAACCGATTCCTGGACGATCAGATCCAGATCCCTGTGTGAAGCACACACTGTTACACAACCGCAAACACAGATTCAACAGCATACAACATCATAGATCTGATGAGCTCAGCTCTTACATGATCATGTGATTCAGTAAATCAGTTCAATTATCAGTTTGATTCACTCACCTGTTGTCTGGAGCTTTGCGCTGATGGATGATCTGCTTTCTTCTCAAAACATCTGAAAACAGATGGACACTTGTTTTGCAAATTGCCTGTTTATTCAGAGAGATTTTAAAGTTGAGATCAAATGAAAAAAATAATCTGTTAAAGATGGTAAAATGAATGATAATGTGATTTGTGATGACATGAGCTCTAGTGAACTAGTGTGTAAAATGTGATGACAGAAGAGTCGTGTTAGGAGAGATCAGCCTCGACTCACCTGAGGATCCTTTTACGCAGCAAGAAACAGATCAAACCCAGAAGAAAAACGAGAATGAGAGGAGCAGAAATCCACCACAGCTGATCTACACATGTGAGAGAAAATAAATTCAATTGAATGAATGAATACATAAACTGATCAATAAAAATGATAAATATTAAAACGCAGAAGCACAGAGGTTTACCTGAATGTTGTAGATCGGGAGTCACTTCATTTACAAGATCTTTAAAATCACAATGATCACAAATATGAGTCAATATGAGAGAACAGATTGAAAGTGTATTGAGTGTGAATCAGATGTGCAGTGTTTTATTAGTGAATAATCAGACGTTTATCAGCTGAAACTCACCTGAGTTTGGAGTCGCTGCAGTTTGATTCCTCACTGAAAAACACAAACACAATCATCATGATTCACTTGAAGATTCACAGAAGATTCAGTTCAACACAGAGATTTTACTAAAGTGATTCTCTCACCTCTGAAGATGGTGTCCAGTCTGAACTGTGATGACAGAAAGATTCATTAGAGCAGCATTTACACTGTTCATGAAGGATTTAATATGAAAACAGATAAACATGATGTTGAGAGAGAAATCATTTACTCCTGAAATGTCACAGTGGATCTCATGACGAAGTGCATTCACACAGCGAGACGTGATGAGACGATCAGAGGAGACAGAAATAACTGGATCGATGAGTTTCTGAGGATCTGATGGATCTGCTATCAGACGATCATCCTGATTCAATAAAACACCATTAGATCATGTGTGTAAATAATGGTGTGGTTTGAGGACAGAAACACACTCTCACCTGTGAGTACCAGAGCTGTTCACAGTCAGACTGATGGAAGTGAGTGAATCTGTCAGCAGGAACTCTGAACTCAAACCCGTCTGAGATCTGAATCTCTGAACACGTCACATTCACACTGCTCTCCATCATCTCCATCATCCAACACTGACAAACAGAGGGATTTCTGTGACAAATAAGCTTTTAGTTATTGCACAACTGTTTTTTGTTGTTTTTAAATGCACATTTAAAAATGATTGAAAAATATGTTGATGCATAATACAAACATTTCCCAAAAAAACAAAAACAAAAAAAATCTCCAAAAAACATTGAAATGCATTACGGCACTTGGTGTTTTTACAATCTGCACCATTCATGGATTCAACAGACCAGCAAATACATACAAAAATGGAGAACCTCACGCAAACGTTTTTGTGTCATGTTTCGTTTATACCCGTTAATGCCCCATTTAGAAGCTGAATTGTACTATCCTGAAACACACAGACACAAACACGTGGTGAAAGATTCACAGACCAGTACACAAGCGGTTATCCTCTGATCATAAGCACTGTGTCTCTTTTCTCTCAAACTGTAAATCTGAGAAAACAATTCTTAGGAAGTTACACAACTCCAGCAAAAAGATTTGGTAAAATTCAGTCAGTCATTGAGTCAGTGTGAACACGTGTCCTTCCGCCATCTTTACACCACACAGATCACAAGTCGAATAAAAATAAAACAAAAAACAACAAACACAATGCAAAACAAAACATTAATAAACTTTTAATCACTCTTTTTATGAACTACTTCACATTAAGAGGAAACACCAATGTGGTTTCCTGCCTAACCCACGCACGTTAGTCATCATCACACATTATCTAAAATTATCCCTGATGCTTTCATTCTTTTAATTCCACCTCACTGTCTAATGAAAGAAGACGGCGCAGAATCAAGATCTTTATCAAGAACAGATTTTATCATAAGAATCAAAAATCATGCACTAGTGCGGTGCATCTAGTCAAAAGAGTAACTCAAACATTTCAACATCCTTTTCTCCTCATAATTGTTTTACAAACCTGTCAATCAGATGTAGCTACATATTTAAGAGTAACATGTAATTCATACCTGAAGAAAGAGGTTCGCACGTCCTAACACAGTGTCGCAGCCTTTTACACACCATGGTGTTTTATTTCCGGGATCAGCTGGTGCAGTCCGAAACACACAGAAACAAGCACAGGATGGGTTTCCAATTAAAACCTTGCAGATGTAATGACCGATTCAACATTAGTTTAACACAGCAGGGATTAGTATTCATTATGCATTAATGAGTTTAATACAGCATTAATGTAGAGAACAGAACAAAGCAAAGGCGGGAACAACTAAAAATGGCATCATGGTGTCACGTGGGCAGCATTTCCCTTAAACTGCACACGTGACTTCCGAAGATGCACGACTCCAGGGCGACTCTGGCCGAGTACATCATGAACCAGAAGCAGCTTGATCAGATTTTTAAACTCCATTAGTCATAGAATTTGTTGCATGTGTCGTCCAAGATATTTTAGCTGAAGTATGCTTTAATATTTGTATATATTGTTTAGCCTATTAGTAAAAATAAGAATTGATAGGATTAGGATTTTGATAGAATTTTTAACATTATTTGTGACCCTGGAGCAAAAAAAAAAAACAAAACTTATGCTACTTAAGTAGCATGGGTATATTTGTAATAATAGCCAACAATACATTGTATGGGTCAAAATTATCCATTTTTCTTTTATGCAAAAAATCATTTGGATATTAAGTAAAGATCAGCGCTTGCAGGTTCACCACCTCGAAAAGTATTTTGTACATTATCTGCCAATGGGGAGAGAAATAAATAATCTTGTTTGAATCTTTTAAATAAGATGCACTTAATTTAGATTTCAAAGTACTCAGCAGGGAAAATAATTTTTGAAGCGTGAATGAATGAATGAGTTGTTTAAACATCCCTTGCACTTTAAAACATTGTAACTGACTCTGAGTATGTTACCTCTCTTTCTGTTTTCAGGCTTGACTTACTCTCCTTTCTCAGGTTTGACAAACCTCCCATTCTGGAAAACCCAGAGTTTCCCTCATTTCAGGGTTAAAAGAGTTTTCACTAAACCTCCTTTCTGAAACAGGCCTCTGATCAAAATTTAATTGCAAGCCATACAATCTATTAAAAGGGGTCATCGGATGCTAAGTTCACTTTTACATGTTGTTTGAACATAAATGTGTGTTATCAGTATGTGTACACGACCACCATATAATGATAAAAATCCACCCAGTGGCTTTTAATTAATCTGTAAAAATAATTTCCCCTTTTTCAAATCAAGCCATTCTCAGCTTCATGTCTGTGTGACGACACACCCACAGAGGCCACTCCCACGATTGATTGACACGGCCGTCTTACCTCAGACCCGCCCTGAATGAGCTGTAACAGTCCGACGGCCATTGTTTCAATGCCAGAGCAGGGATGTAAGTTAGACAAGAATATCTCTGATTGAGTGATTGAGGTGTTGTGTTGCTGGATGTAATAATGAACATAGTGGTCGTCATTTGCTCCCGACATCTGAGCCGCTGAAGATGCAGTGGATTACGTTTGTTTGTGAAGGGAATGCGCCTCCCGATCTACATATATCCGTCTATGTTCGCGCAAATCATTCGTGATCCAGCTTCACTTACAGCAGAAGTGAGTATAAGGGTTTTTTATGAATCTTTGCGATCGCCTTTCTTAATAATGTGGTAGTTAGCAAGTTTTGTGGCAAAACGCATAAACAGTAAACAAGCTGTCACTCCACAGAGAGAAGAGAGGGGCGGGGCAAGCAGAGCTCATTAACATTTAAAGCAACCTCGACCAGACCAGGATGATTTTGAAAAGGTGTTTTTTACAGTACCATTGAGAAATTTTTAACCAAAACATGTTATAGACTTCTCATTAAAACCCTAAAGAATCATATAAACTTGTGGAAAATGTGCATCTGATTAAAAGTCAAAACATACAGTCAAATATTTAAACTGTGGAGTACTACTGAAACAAAGACAAACAAAGACAACCTTCATACCTGAAGCAGATCTTTGGCTGAAACACGCACCTGTTTTGTGGATCCTCACACTGACGGATGAAGCACACTTTCCTCTGAGAACATCTGACGACAGGCTGAATCTAAATTTGTTGCATATTATAAATAAAGGTAAATGTGACTAATGACATAACATCTCAAGATTTAATGACTGAACTGAGATCAGTCCCACCTGAAGATCCGTTTACGCAGTAGGAAACTCATCAAGGCCAGAAGAGCAATGATGATGAAAACTGATCTATACAAGTAATAAAGTCAATGTGTTTGATGTGTACAATCTCACCTTAAAGTCACGTTTATCTGTACAGCGCTTTTTAACAAAACAGTACTGCCTGTTTTAACGTTATTATTATTACTATTATTTAAAATACCCATTACACAGTAAATCTTAAACACATCTTAAACACAAACATTAATTCACAGACGTTTTTTTTTTTTTTTTTTTTTAATGTAATTTTAATAACAGAAGTACAATACAGAACAGGTGTGCACTACTGGATGGTGTAAATGTCAAATGAGTAAATAAATTTACAATAATGGATACTTTTAGTAATCCTTGCTCACAGTCTCTGAGGATAAAGGGGAGAAAAAAGAACATTAGCCTATATCATAACATTGTATTTTAAGTTGCTTTTTAAATAATTTTATTATAAATAATTCATTTTTTATGTCAGTCTTCATGCTTCATAGAAGATGTTACTGTTTGTCTGTCATTTTAAAACTGTAAGTTTGCTTTTATAAGTATACATGAAAAATAAAGTGAAAGTTCAGTAGCTTTTCTTCACAGAATCTCAGCATTTCAGCATGGAAAGAAAATCCCCTCAGATCAGTGTTTAAGGTCTTTGAATAGAAACACTTAAACGACGTCAGTTTTATATCATGTTTATATCCGAATCGAATGACGACAGCTTCAACTCCTCACGAATAAGATAAACGGAAGAAAGAGCTTTGAAAAAATAGCGAAGGTGAGTGAAATTAGCATCAGGCTAAAACCAGTGCTATACACATTTACCACATTACCATCTCTCTCTCTCTCTCTCTCTCTCTCTCTCTCTCTCTCTCTCTCTCTCTCTCTCTAGATAAATAGATTATATATATATAGATAGATAGATAATAGATAGATAGCCTATTGATACTGGTATAATCTGAAATCGTTGTGAACACGAATAAGCTGATATTAAATGGATAAATATTAGGCTAAATTAATATAAATAAAGAAAAAAAAAATGTTTAAAAATGTGTTATTAAATAATGTCAGTGCTGCATTCAGGTTTATTTTTCAGTGCATCTAATTTCATCATTAGGTATGTTATCCCCGCTACAGTTGCTGATAACGCCATCTAGTGTTAGGCTGTGTATTGCAGTATACCGACAGCATAAATATAATATAAACGATCACATACGAGTAGAACAAACAACCGCACTGCATGCTGCAGCTACAGAATGACTGCAGGCATTAATGAAGCCATATTCACAAAATAAAGACAAAGTCAGTGCTTTACTTTAGCTTAAAAACACCCGTTAGACAGAAACTTTGCAGTCTTTTCATGACAATATCATGACATGTTTGCTAGCCTCATTAATGCAGGGTAGCAGACAAGTCAAAAATAAATATATTATGCATATAAATGACAGAAGAACTGAACTGGTACAAGCGTATCTTTATTCTTTCTTCATTCTCTGTTAATACATTATGTGCAAGTTCACATTTACTCTAACCTCACTAACCAGTTTTCCTCATCTGATTGTCTTTAGCATGGACTCTGTGGGAGTGAATCTGATAAAAACAGCAGCTCTTGGGAGACCCTTCCAGCTCGGCATGCTGTATGACTGCAGAAAAGACGAGTTAATAGCAGGTACCAACACAGCCTTCACAGAGAGATATAAGTACAATAATAACACTACTATTTATTTAATACAAGTGCATAATCTAATAAAAAAGATCTCATCTAATCAAAACTAAGAACCCCATAAAAGACACTTTGAAATGGAGAAGGAATATGTCAAAAGTGTGTGAAAATCAATGTGAAGGAAAACATCGCCACCTAGTGGTGAACATGCACAATTGGAATTGAAAACAGATTTCATTTATACAGCTGTTGATGTAAGACACTTTTTCTCCCCCACAGGAATCAGATTTTGGAATAAAGAACAGCTGGAGCAGAATACTTGCTCTCGTCCCCAGATTAATACAGAGTTCACTGTCACCGCTTCAGACTCCATTAAGGACAAATCTAAGTTATTAAATATTGAAGGTAAACTGAACCTGAGTGTCTTAGGTGGTCTCGTCCAGGTTAGTGGAGCAGCAGAGTATCTCAAAGACACCAAGACGTCTTTCATACAGCAGAGACTGACACTTCATTATCATTCAACCAGTGAGTTTAAAGAACTGACTGTGAATCAGTTGCCTTCTGAAAATATTCCTGATGATGGTCTTGATATTGCCACACATATAGTTACTGGAATAGGAGAAGTAAAAGGAGAAGTAAAAGTGGCTCTAGAGAAACTGTGGGGTGCCATTTCAGTAGATGCAAATGCTGACCTGAACATGAATGACAATGAGAAATCTGCAGTCAAAAACTTCACTTGTACGTTTTATGGTGACTTCCAGCTGCCGTCTAACCCGACCACTTTTGAAGATATAATCAAGGTTTTTGCTGATCTTCCGAAACTGCTGCAAGAAAACCAAAAGTTGGCAGTTCCTCTGAGAGTTTGGCTTTATCCTCTGGACAAACTTCACTCAAGAGCTTCAAAACTTCACAAAGACATCAGGATGGATCTAATCCAGGAAACTGAATCAGTGGTTGAGAGTTTAAATACAGCTGAGATGAAATGCAGTGACCTTCTAGAAGACTCTCCCGCTCTGACTTTTGCTGCATTTTGTGATACAGTTCTGCAAATGAAGCAAAACTGCCACAACTACAAGTTGAGACTCATGAAGAAACTCGGCTCTCTGCTGCCAAACATCTGCGGAGATGTGATGAAGGAAACGGCACTGAATGATCTTCTACAAGAACACGAAGAATCTCCATTCAGTAGAAGAGATCTTGCAGAATGGCTGAAAGAGAGAGAAAGAGAGTCTGAGATCATTAAAACACTCCTCAGACGACTAAATGATTATGGTGCACAGGTGGAAGTCAACATAGATGCCATATTAATGGATCTGGAAGATGGAAATCTGGTCAGTTATACGTTCACATCACTGGACTGCTCAGATTTGCTTCTTTTTTCAAACTGCCCATCTGAATCCCTTAAAACAAGGAGAAACTGATGAGAAAAGCTTTGATTTTACAAAAAAGTCTTGGCTCAGTTCAGAGACCCAAAAGACCATGAGGAGAAACTTGGAGATGTTTAAGAACCTAATTGATTCAAAAGACTGTAAACCAGCCAAGTTTATTGTTTCCTCAAAGGAAATGAAGAATCATCCAGGTTCCTGCATTCTCCTGTATGAACGTGGAAGTGACGAAGATGTTTGCTTTACTCCTCCATCCAAACCAGCCTGTCCAGTCTCCGAAGAGGTCAAAGGTCAGAGTGTGGTTCTGAAGGTGGTTCCTCCATCATGTCCTGATACAGTGGAGCTCAGATTACTGTATAAACCAAAGCAGGACACAGTTTGGAGATCTGAACCTGTGCTAAAAGATCAAGACACAGTTACTCTGACTGATCTGAGAGAAGAAACTGAGTATGAGATCAAATGTGCTGCGGTGGGGAAACTCAACTACACCAGAGAGAGAGTTATGAGTGTTACCACAGAGGTAAGATCATCATTCCTCAAATATCAGCTGAAGTGATCGAATAGAAATATATGCAGCTTTTTAAGAGCGAGTTTAAAATAGTATATAGATAACTTCTCTCCTTATTGTGAATTGTACACTTTAATAAGTTGGTAATAATAATCAAATGTGTCTTTCAGCAAAGTGCAAGGAACAGAGCAGTAAAGGCTGAGTACTGGAAAAGACTAATTAACTATGCTTTTTGTAGGAACCACAAAATAAGCCATGGTTTTACTATAGGATTTGGCGTAAAACCATGGTAACTACAAAATTAACCATGGTTTTAATACAAGAACCATAGTTTAACTATGTTTTTTTGTAACCACAGTAACTATAAAATTAGCTATGGTTTTTATAGTAAAATCACAGTACCTACAGTATTGACGGTGAAACCATAGTAATGATAAAATAAAGCACACATCTATAGCTTAACTGTGTTTTCCAGCAAAACCATAAAACACCAAATTAATAGTATGGTTGTACTATGTGTGCTGACACTTTTATACCCTGGAAGAAAGAAGCATGATTTTGTAAAGAAAGAAATACGTAAATAAATAAATAAAAATAATTTTATTGTCACTGTATATCAACCAGGGCCGTGCACAGACCTTTTGAGGGGCATGTGCTGAAACTGAAAAAGGGCACCCCTGGCCCACAACCACAACCCTATTCTGTTTGGTTTTATAAGCTAATTTGTAGTATTTGGTAAACATGTTTATGTGTGTACCAGAACTCCCCCCTCCTAATCCTATATATATTATATATATATATATATATATATATATATATATATATAATATATATATATATATATATATATATATATATATATATATATATATACACACACACACACACACACATATACACGTATATAGGCTTTACACAGAATATTACATTCTGCATGATAAAATGCACAGGCTATTTAAGGGTACTGGCTATAGAGTTTGGGAATCTACGTCACTGCGCGTTGCATTCTGGGTCGTCGCCGCCATGTTTTAGGACATGCTAAATAGCGTGTAATGCCAATAAATACAAAAACGACTGTATTTGCGTTAATATTTTTAAGAGCTTCTTGGAATTGCTTAGAATAAATGTACCAATATTTGAATCCATTGCGTTCATTCGAGCACTCAGTCGTGCGGCCAGAACACGACACATAAGTTACACACTCACAGAAATCATACGGCCGCCTTCTACTGTACCACACACAGGACCGAATTAATTTCTCGTTTGCAGTTTTTAATAACTAGGTGGCACTGATATATCTGCCAGATAAAATAAACACACTATAGCTTGATCTCCAGTTGATCATGTAAGTGAACCACCACTCCGCACATTTTATGTGTATCTCAGATGTCTGTTCTATTCAAAAGTAAGTGCCCTGCGAACTTGAAATATTCCGCCCCGATTATTACAGTTCGAAGACTGTAATCGTATACGTTCCATTCAGCGAGCATTAAACTGTGCAAGACATGAATTTAAATTGCATTTATTTACAATTGTGTAACGCTTCTCTAGTAAGTTTAGTCTGTGTGTAAAGACGCAGGTGGCGTAGCGCAATTCCATGAATGAATATTCCTAAGTATTCGCTGATGTATTTAATCAAATATCATAATCGCCCTAAATTCATTAAGGGATGAAGTGCAATAAGTTTGACTGGACTTGACTGAACAAATACACAATTTCTTACAAAGAGCTGCTGAACAGTAAATCTGATGAGTTGCTTTATGAACAAGGAGCCTGGTCTCAACGTCTCATATCACAGATTAAATTACATTCCAAACGTGTTATTCATAGCGTGAGCACTTACAAATTCATGTGGATCGGAAATTATGAATCTGTAATAAATAATAAATACGAACGACAAAGCCAGATTTTGAAGTTGTTTATTTTCATTGAGCAAATTTTAATATGGTAATGAGTCCAATTTGCCAAAAGCAAGCAGCAAGAAAATGGCAAAAGCAAGAAGAGAAACTTCTAGCAAAAGTGAATTAGAGGTGCTACTATCCGAGGTAGAAATTAGGAAAAATATTTTATTTGGAACTTTGTCCTCCAGAATTAATAACAAAAGAAAAAGAAATTAGTTTGGCTGATGCCGTCAACGTGGTGGGATCTGAAACTCGCACTGTAAATGAACTTGAAAAGAAATGGTCTGATATAAAGGTGGAAGTAAAGCAGAGAACTGCTGCGCAGCGACAAAGTGTGGGCAGAACAGGCGGTGGTACAGGAGTCGATGAACTTACACCATTTAAGCAGAGAGTTGCCTCTATTGTGGGTGACACTTTACTCTCTGGAATAGTATCCGGTGCTGTGGGAGAATCGGACTTACTACAGGACTGCCGCGAAGGTAACTAATTTCTCATTTATTTGCTGAACTTTGGTACACATCTTACCAGTCTGCATTCAGTTTTCAAATGCATGCAATGTAGTGGACCAAAAGTACACCAGAGATTTTATGTAACCATTGTATTTATTGCAAATACGTGTACCCAGTAATAAGGAACAGACTGGAATCACAGTTAACATGTGCCTGTATTTATTTGGACTTAGAGGGTGCAACAGTAGGAACATCCACTGACACGCACTCTGAGTCCGCCCCTCCTGAGCAGCCAGAGCCCATTGTGTCCGGTGTCTCCAGCGTTTCCAGTGTTCCCAGAGCTCCGCCAAGTGCTGCGGCCTGTCCGTCTGGCCGCTGTCACACCGTCACACTCACCTGATCCGGGAACAGCCTCTACCGAAGTCACGCAATCACCTGCACCTGAATCAGCATCGGTCACACGCTCGCAATCACCGGATTACTAACACCTGGTCGCAATCTGCAGCTCCCTTTAAAAGAGACGCTCAGCCATTCATTCGATGGCTGAGCTCAAGGTCGACACGCTCTCTTGTCCTGAGATCTTCTACTGGCTTGCCCGCTACCTTCCTGTTGAAAGGACTTTCGCTGTTCACGTTTCTAAACGGAGAACGTTGCCCTGAAAGACTGAGTATACTTACCTTGCCTCGTATTTACCTGCAGAGAATCTGTGTGACACGTATATGTACTGACTTCACCTGAGCACCCACCTGTGATTATCCTGCCACGAAAGATGTGATGATTAATGTGTGTCTACTTGAATACTTACCTGTATACTTACCTGTGAGAAACCTGTAAAGGAGAAGATGTGTTCGTCTGTGACCTGCTGGAGTGCTTACCAAAATACCTACCTGCAGTAAACCTGTTTACTCTGTCTGTTTGGAATAAACTCACTTATACACTTTATCTTCAGTGTCTGTAGTGACTGAGCGTGACAGAAGCTCAGCCCCGCAACGACAAAATGGAACAAGGGGAAGCCGCGGCGAGTGTAAATCCGTACGCGGCATTTCTCCAAGTATTACATGAGGTACGCTCTAACCCACCAGTTTCATCAAGCCCAGTGGCTCGTCCCCTTCCCTTTTCAGGTGACCAAGCGTCCTGCAATGGATTTTTGTTACAATGTTCTTTGTATTTTGAGGCACAGCCGGGACAATTTCCCACTGATCGTAGTAAGATTGCCCTGATTATCACGCTGTTAACGGGACGAGCCCTACAATGGGCTGAAGCGCTGTGGACGGCAGAGAGCCCTCACCTGGGATCCTTGAAGCTGTTCCTACAACACTTTCGCCAGGTGTTTGGTCAACCTATCACTCCTATTACTGCACAGGAAGAATTACTGCAACTTCGTCAAGGTAACCTACCCATTCACGAGTATATTCTGCGTTTCCGCACTCTCTCCCTCACAAGCGGCTGGAATGATTCCGCTCTGCTGGCGGTATTTCGTCGGGGTCTCAATAACAACATTCGCCAACACATGGCTATCTATGATGATAATGTGGAACTCGATGCATTCCTCAAGAGAGCTTTAACTGTATCCCAACATTTAACCGCTTGTGATGCACCTGTTGAATTGAGTCCATCAGGTACCCCGACCGAAGAACCTATGCATACAGATACCTACCACTTAACTGCTCAAGAACGCACCAGACGGCTTCAAGAAGGGTTATGTTTGTACTGCGGTGCCCCATCTCACCTCCTCCTGCAATGTCCAGTCCGACCCGCTAAAGCTACGGTGAGTGTGGGTCATATGCTTCATAATGTACATACGATACCTCTAATTGATGCTGTACTTGTCTATGAGTCTAAATCCTTTCCAGTAAAAGCACTCGTGGATTCGGGAGCCGCCGACAACTTTATCTCCTCACGATGTCTGGAGGAGTGGCAGATCCCTAAACACAAAAGTTCCATTTCTTACCGCATCACTACAATCCAGGGAAAGGCTCTAGATTCTCGACCTATCAATTCATGTACCTACCCTATCACTCTTCAAATAGGTTGTTTCCACAAGGAGTCCATCTCTTTCCTGGTGCTCCCTGAAGCCACAGTGGACATCTTGCTGGGACGGCCTTGGCTGGAAACTCATGATCCTCAGATCCGTTGGCGTACAGGTGAAATCTTGAAATGGAGTGACCACTGTTATTATCATTGTCTGTCATCCCTTCCACAGTACCAAAATCTGACTTGCTATTCCACCACTATCGAAAGCCCGGAGGTACGGAAGGAAATTCTAATTCCCCAGGAATATGCTGAATTTCATGACGTATTCAGCAAAACCGCAGCAACCCAACTCCCACCACATCGACGATGGGACTGCGCTATAGACCTGGTACCGCACGCCACTCTCCCTAAAGGCAAAGTATACCCACTTTCCTTACCGGAACGTCAGGCTATGGAAGAATATGTAGCAGAGGCCTTAGCGCAGGGGTTTATCCAACCATCCACGTCACCAGCTGCCTCTAGTTTCTTCTTTGTAGCCAAAAAGGATGGAGGCCTTCGGCCATGTATTGATTACCGGACATTAAACGAACAAACAGTCAAATTCGCATATCCCCTTCCACTCATACCATCTACCTTGGAGGAACTACGGCAAGCTAAGGTATTCAGTAAATTAGACCTTAGAAGTGCCTATAATCTGATCCGTATTCGTCGTGGTGATGAATGGAAGACCGCTTTTGTCACCCCTAGCGGCCACTACGAGTATCGGGTCATGCCGTACGGCCTAGCCAACTCTCCATCCATATTTCAAAATTTCATGAATGAAATCTTCCGGGATATGCTACATCAATACGTGGTTGTCTATATAGACGATATTCTCATTTATTCTAATGACTTGCAATCTCACATCTTCCATGTCACACAGGTTCTCCAACGACTCCGACAGTACCACCTCTATTTGAAAGGAGAAAAGTGTGAATTTCACCAGACCCGAGTGCAATTTCTAGGATACTACATCTCCCCAGAAGGGATCGAAATGGATCCTAAGAAAATTACCGCTGTGCAGGACTGGCCAATCCCTACCACGGTCAAGGAACTGCAACGCTTCTTGGGGTTTGCAAATTTTTATCGACGTTTCATTAAAGGATATAGTCAAATAACCTCTGCACTCACCTCTCTCCTCAAAGGAGCCAAGAAAACTATCACTTGGACACCTGCGGCGCAAGCTGTCTTCATACAGCTTAAGACAGCCTTCTGCACCGCACCCATCCTCAAGCATCCTGACCCAAATTTGCCTTTTGTCGTGGAGGTGGACGCCGCTACCACGGGCGTTGGCGCCACCCTATCCCAGTGGCACGGAAAACCGCCTGTGCTGCATCCCTGCGCCTACTTCTCGAAGAAATTATCACCTGCAGAACAAAACTATGACGTGGGAAATCGTGAGTTACTAGCCATCAAACTGGCCCTCGATGAATGGCGCCATTGGTTAGAAGGTGCACAATTTCCATTTACTGTAATCACTGACCACAAAAACTTACAGTACTTACGGGGAGCTAAACGATTGAATCCACGCCAAGCTAGATGGTCACTGTTGTTTACCCGATTTAACTTCCACATTTCCTACAGACCAGGTACCAAAAACACTAAAGCCGATGCTCTGTCCCGAGTCCATCAGCCTGACCCCAGCCTGGAGGAACCTGAACCCATCTTACCTCAGTCCGTCTTCCTCGCTCCCATTAAATGGTCATGGGACGACCAGATCCAAGAAGCCACCCTCCATGAACCGGCGCCACCTGGAGGTCCAGAAGGTAAACAATATATACCATCTTCTCTCCGTCATTACATTCTGGACTCTATACATACATCCCCAGGTTCCGGGCACCCCGGCAGTAAACGCACCCTCTCGCTACTCCGCAATCATTACTGGTGGCCACAGATGGCACGCGATGTACACCGCTATATCCGTGGATGTTCCATCTGCGCCATTAATAACACCCCTCGACGTCTGCCCGAGGGTAAGCTGGTTCCTCTATCCATTCCTCAACGACCTTGGTCCCATATAGGAATAGACTTTGCTACTGACCTGCCTGCATCTGATGGGTTCACAACTATTCTGGTGGTTGTAGACCGTTTCTCAAAGGCCTGTAAACTAATTCCCTTACCGGGACTACCCACAGCCATGAACACAGCTCAATTATTGTTTTCTCAGATTTTCAGGCATTTTGGAATCCCTGAGGACATAGTATCGGATAGAGGACCGCAGTTTACCTCCCGAGTGTGGAAGGAGTTCTTTCGACTACTCGGAGTATCCATCAGCTTATCCTCGGGATACCATCCGCAGACGAACGGCCAGACAGAACGCAAGATCCAAGAAATCGGCCGTTACCTGAGATCCTACTGCCACAGTCATCAAGAATCCTGGAACCAGTACCTACCCTGGGCGGAGTATGCCCAGAACTCACTAAGACAAGAAACCACTGGCCTAACACCCTTTCAATGTGTTCTAGGTTACCAACCACCTCTCTTTCCCTGGAACGACGAACCCTCCTCTGTCCCAGCGGTAGATTACTGGTTCCGGGAGAGCGAAAGGGTGTGGAATTCCGCACACGTCCACCTTCAGCGGGCAGTGCGGAGACACAAACGGTGGGCAGATACTCGCCGATCCCCGACTCCGGAATACCAGCCGGGCGAGTTGGTATGGCTTTCCACACGCGACATCAACTTACGGTTACCCTGTCGCAAATTAAGCCCCAAGTTCATAGGTCCTTTCCCAGTTGTCCGACGCCTGAATGAAGTGACCTATGAACTCCAACTACCACCTCACTACCGTATAGCACCCAGCTTCCATGTGTCACTTCTTAAACGTCACGTTGATCCTATGTTTCCTCCCCCTGCAGACCACCAGGAACCCCCTCCTCCGCCTGAAATTGAGACCACGGAAACCATCTACAGAGTCCAGGAGATCCTCGACTCCCGGCGGCGGAACGGGCGACTCCAATACCTCATAGATTGGGAGGGCTACGGCCCCGAGGAGAGAAGCTGGGTCGACCGAGATGACATACTCGACCCCTCTCTCACCACAGAGTTCCACCAATCTCATCCTAACTGTCCAGCCCCAAGAGGTCGAGGCCGCCCTCGCCGTCGGGTACGAGCGTCAGGAGACGCTCGTGGAGGAGGGGATAATGTCACACCGTCACACTCACCTGATCCGGGAACAGCCTCTACCGAAGTCACGCAATCACCTGCACCTGAATCAGCATCGGTCACACGCTCGCAATCACCGGATTACTAACACCTGGTCGCAATCTGCAGCTCCCTTTAAAAGAGACGCTCAGCCATTCATTCGATGGCTGAGCTCAAGGTCGACACGCTCTCTTGTCCTGAGATCTTCTACTGGCTTGCCCGCTACCTTCCTGTTGAAAGGACTTTCGCTGTTCACGTTTCTAAACGGAGAACGTTGCCCTGAAAGACTGAGTATACTTACCTTGCCTCGTATTTACCTGCAGAGAATCTGTGTGACACGTATATGTACTGACTTCACCTGAGCACCCACCTGTGATTATCCTGCCACGAAAGATGTGATGATTAATGTGTGTCTACTTGAATACTTACCTGTATACTTACCTGTGAGAAACCTGTAAAGGAGAAGATGTGTTCGTCTGTGACCTGCTGGAGTGCTTACCAAAATACCTACCTGCAGTAAACCTGTTTACTCTGTCTGTTTGGAATAAACTCACTTATACACTTTATCTTCAGTGTCTGTAGTGACTGAGCGTGACAGCCGCGTCTTGACGCATGCTGTTTTGGAGTCACAACAGCAAATCGTTAGGGCCATCGGAGAAATTAACAGTCACTTGAAAAATATCACTGACGCACTCACAGACATAAGCCACTCATTAAAGGAATTGGTCAAAAATGAACTTTGTCTCTGATTACCATTTACATTTTATTTATATTGCCGCAATCACACGTTGACGGGCCTGAATGGCTTGTTGGTTGGGCTGCACATACACTGGTCCTGGGTCGGGGTCATCTGGCAGTGCCACCAGCTCACATTATGCAGCGCAGCACACCACAGGCCAGCACGATGTGACACACCTTGTTGGGGTCGTATAGCAGCATCCCCCCAGTCCTATCAAGGCAGCGACAAGGCCAACGACATTTCAGCTGCCCAAATCGCCCACTCTACAGCTGACCGAGTGCGAGAATGGGCATCATTGTATCTGCGCTCTCGGTCAGTTTGTGGGTTGGTGAGGGGAGTTAACAGCCACGTCTTCAGTGCATAACCACAATCTCCTGATGGGAAGTTCAGTAATTACACGCACAAATAAATAAATAAATAAATAAATAAATAAATAAATAAATAAATAAATACAAATCTTTTAGATATAACCATAACTTTAAATGTGTCACTCACCAAGAAGCAACCCATCGCGCACCCTGCCAGCTTGGAGTCTCATCCCAACCATGCTGTTTGTAAGGATGTATGAATCATGTTTTTCAGCCAGGCCACCTTGCCACTATATCTGTTAGGCACATTTGTGCATCACATATTATTTACATCTTTTTTGAATGGAAAGATATGCAAATTCACATATGCAAATTCTTCTTCAGATGGTGCCTTTATAGCAATGTGTGTGCAGTCGATCGCTCCGATTACATTAGGAAAACCGGCTAATGCTGCAAATTGTGCTTTAATGTTTGGCTGGTCAACTGCATCGTATAGGAACCTTATATACCTGGCAGACATGCGGACGATCCCATCCCATACAGCTGGCATTGCGCGGCTCAAAGACGACTGGCTTATTCCTGAGCGGTCTGCCAGTTCCCTTTGGAAAGAACCAGTTGCCACGAAACCAAGTGTTGTCAGCACCTGTAAGGGAACGGGTAATGCGTGGCTCCTAGCTGTCTCTCTCTCCAAATTCGGATCCAACTTAGCACAGAGCTCCAAGAGGATAGCCCTTAGAAATCTGAAATGGCTGATAAGCCAGTCATTATCGTGGTCCAGAAAATCACTTTGGTCCCTAAAAACTCGTTCTCTTCGGATTCTTCCATTTTCAATGTCCTCTTATAAGGCCAATGCTGCCATTGCATCACATACATGAGGCCCCAGGTTCTGTCCATCTAGATCATATGATGATAAATTCACTGAGTGTGTTGCATTCTGTAACCTACAAAGTGATGCAGGAGAACATGAGAAACAGCTGCAGAAAATGAGCTCAGTCAATGTTGTTCTTCTACCACAACTGGACAGGAATGATAGAATAATGATAAATGTTTGAGAACTCTACATGGACTGAAAGGCACTTATTTGTCTTATTTCTCAGGATGATTCATTTCTCACCCTGATGCAGAAACGAAAATATAAAATTGGCATGAAAGACAGAAATCAGACAGATGTATCTCAACAACTCAGAAGATCATAAATAATTTTCTTTCAGAATCATCTTCCACTTTCAGAGTTGAAGATGTGTTCAAACATCAGCACAGCAGATGATGAGCAGCACAGCAGATGATGAGTTTTACTGGAGAAGAAACATCCGACAGAAATCAAAGAATCATTTCTGGCTCATCAGGGGAAACTGTGGCATCAGTGGAGTCAGAAGAACAGAGAACTACATCGACCTCGAGCAGATGAGATAGAAATGCACATCAGTAGGAAAAAAAAGGAGATTATACAAATCCATGAACTGCAGCATGAGTCTGACTTCAGTGGGTTTATATCAGCTCTTTATTAAAGAAATTAACTCAACGAGTCAAGTCATAACATAATGATATCTTTGCAAATCACTAGCTAATGATTAAGTAAAATATACAACTCAAAAGTTAAAATGCATGTACCATTGTGGTAATTAACAGATTCATTTACACTATTAGTTAAATTATTTGTTGTTAAATAATGAATACATTATGATATATTTAATCAGTGGCAATTCATATATTACTTAATCTGTTAATCAGTTAGTTGCACATTAAAGATTTTTTTAGTTCTTCATGAGTCATCCATTAACATGTTCATGTGTAAACATTGACAGTAATTGAAATAATATGAAATATACAAAACTAGGCATTTGTTTGCGGGGAGGGGGGATAAATAGAGATGAAAAGTAAAATAGCATTAATAACAACAACAACAACAATAATAATATTTTTATTTTGACTGACAATTTTTTTCAGACCAAAATGCCACATAACTGGAGAACAATCAGAAACACAATAACAAGACTGATAACGTAAAAAAAAAAAAAAACAAAAAAAAAAAAAAAATAAAAACAAACAATCAATGGCATTTATGATAATTGTCTTTGTCAGGCCTGAAAGGAAGAGTTGTTTTGCAGCTTTTGATAAATGCTGTTACAAGTGACTACGGTGTCCTCAAAACAAAAGGGTCCGACTCTCTAACCATTAGGCCACAACTACCCCCTGTTCTGTCTATGGTATGTTTAATTATGTCCATGCAAATCTTAAACTGAGCAGCTGTTTCTTTTACCTGAAGAATAAATTTCAGTGTTTCTGATCTGATTTCTTCTGCTTTTCTGTCTCCTGGTTTATTCATTTCAGAGAGCTCTGTTGAATCTTGAACAATACTATAAACATCAAAAGCAAGAGACACAGCTGATAGTACGCCCCTGAATGCTGCTGTAGTATGAATAGATTTGGCGGTCACTGCAGTTGCCCGCACAGCTTTGGCAGTCTGTGCAGGCCCACGGATAGCACTGGCGGCCATCACGCGGAGTTCCTTGGCAGCCTCTGCAAACTTTTTCCCAATTTGAGCCGTATTAGCTACAGATGCAATCCTTAGTATTTCTGTGGCACCTCTTGCTGCTCGCTGAAATTCACGCAGCTCCAGAAATTCTCTTTTCTCTGTGATGTTACCAATTTTATTCAGAAGCTCAATCATTGGGCTGATTGTGCATTGGAAATCATTGATGATCTTTTGAATAGTCTCACGTAGATTTTTCTGCTTGACTGCATTAGTGATGTTAGATGCTCCACCTGTGACTCCTCCAGCTACTCCAGCAACAGCGCCAGCAGCAGTAAGAGCCAAAGAAGCACCAAATGTGAACGGGGCCAGAGCCAGACCAGCTATAGATGCGATTCCTCCTGCTGCTCCTATTGATGACCCAACCAAACTGCCCACCGTAGTGTTCTTGTGCATGAATTCCAGGTAATCTATGATGTCATTCAGATCCTTTATTTGCTTTGTCAGAGTTTGATGATTTCTGTTAAATTGTGATGTTAGTTGTTCAATGCTTCTTTGAAGTGTCCTGAAAAATCAAACCTTTTTATCAGTACATTGAGTGGCTAGCCATGGAAGAACTAGTACAAGAATCCAACCACTGAATATGTGCTCTGGTGTAACTTAACCCTTGTGTGATCTTATGGACGTTTTTGTCTTTTTCAGTTTTTTTTTTTTTTTTTTTTTGCCAGCTGTGTATTTTTATTGTCATTTTAATATTTCACCCTCATTTCCTCTAATAAATTTATTTTACACTAGGTACAAAAAAATAGTTCCTCTCAAGACCTCTCAAGTTCCTCTCAAGAAGGATGAAAATCTCCTCATTGAACCCCATTAAAACTGCAGTTTTTAATCCCAGGGCCATTAAACTTAAAAAAAAAAAAATACAATATTTGTTAATAGGCTTTCATTTTGTTGGCAAGACGTTAAAATATTTTTTTACCATTCTACCATGGTGCCGTTTTATCAAGTTCAGCAGATACTCACTTTTTTCCTGTTTTCTGCATATGCATATTATTGTCACAACTGGTCATAAGAGGCAGACAATAGAGGATTTAGTATGGAGCTTCTTTATTAAATCAAGCAGAAGAAAACTTCCCAATGGTCAGTTCTAAACAAAAAATATCACTGAAGCTCAGTCAATCGAAGGGTAACAGTTCTTATCTGAATTCATTTAGGATTCATTGCGTGGTGAGAAAGGATTGATCAACCTAGGAATGCTAAACATGTAGGGTAAGGCGTGCAAACTCAAGACCAGCCAACAATGGAATGAGGTGAAGTGATGATATGTAGGGTGAGGTAAGTGGATGCAGGTGTTCGTGATTAGTAATCGGGTGATTGTGAACAGGTGTAGGAGGCTGGCGTGGCTGGTGACTCTGTGACAATTATAGTCTATTATAGAGTCAGTTGGATAAATTATGCAGCTATAATTGTGTGGATATGTTGGTATGGATGTCAGAGTGTGGTTTGTATGTGTGTGCTAAATAAACTTTTTGTGCGTTTGTGTGTGTGCACCTGTAATGTTTGAGAGAGAGAAGTTGTGCTGTACTGTGAATCACCACAAATCCCACCACTGTGTCTGCCAGCCAGAGTATGTGAGCAGAGTGGTGTGATTTTGAATGGAGTGAGGAACGTATTTTTAAAAGTCGGAGCATCGTGGTTTAACTCGCTCCAAGAGTGCTCCACCACTGCTCCATCGTGATTACAATTCATGCCAACAGCCCGTAATATACAGTATCTCACAAAAGTGAGTACACCCCTCACATTTCAGCAATCATTTTAGTATATCTTTTCAAGGGACAATACTACAAAAATGAAACTTGGATATATTTTAGCGTAGTCAATGTGCAGCTTGTATAGGAGTGTATATTTACTGTCTTCTGAAAATAACTCAACATATTGCCCTTATTGCTGGCAACAAAAGTGAGTACATCCTGTAACTAACCACGCAAAGCCACATGTCCTATTCATCATGTTCATGTTTTTGTCTGCTTGACAGGACCATACAAAGTTGTGTATCTTGTATTTAGAGCAGTTAAAATTTGGTGCTTTGAGTACAATTCTCTCATACTGACCACTGGATGTTCAACAAGGCACCTCGTGGCAAAGAACTCTCTGAAGATTTGACAATTAGAATTGTTGCTCTCCAGAAAGATGGCCTAGGCTATAAGAGGTTCAGTAACAACCTGAAACAGTACTGTGGCCAGGGTCATACAGAGGTTTTCTCTGTCGATCAATGGGTCTGTCGATAAAAGGGTGGATCAACAAAGTCGAGTGCTCGTTCTGTGCGTCAGGTGCAGAACCTGGCTTCAGAAAACAGATGCATGAGTGCTGCCAGCATTGCTTTAGAAGTTGCAGAGGGAGAAGGTCCGCTTGTCAGTGCTCAGACCATACGCCGCACACTGCAACAAGTCAGTTTGCATTGGCGTCATCTGAGAAGGAAGCCTTTTCTAAAGCTGGCTTACAAGAAAGCCAGCAAACAGTTTGCTGAAGACAACCTGTCCAAGAGCATGAATTACTGGAAGCATGTCCTATGGTCTGATGAGACTAAGATAAACTTGTTTGGCTCAGATGGTGTCCAGCGTGTGTGGTGATGCCCTGGTGTGGTGTACCAAGAAATTGTTGCCCCCTATAGAAGAAACTCTATCTGCATCCCACCCTGAGGGGCATCCTGTTTCAGGGTATCCACCCAGTCATCATGCCCTACCTCATACTGTCTATGGGGATCTAGTGAGTCGCCCCGCCGAGGAGTAGGCTTGACCACACTGTTTTCACCAAGGTGTGAGTAAAAGGTGTTTCTGAGGAAACCCTGCTTTGAGGAGCAGCAGTTACAGTTCTAGCCCCTTGTTCTAGAGGTTCTGCGGGCCTGGTTAAGAACAGGGCCCACACTTTCTATAGAGGTAGTAAGCACAGGTCTAATTGGGTTGGTAGTGGCTTACAACGCCTCAAGAGAATACCCGCGACACAGCCCGAGGGCTGAGGACGCTGCTGCTCTTTATGCAGCCACACTGAGATGAATGTCATTCCAAGGCCTCCTTGGCAAGGCATGACGATGCTCCCCTCGCTACAGAGAGGGTCTCTTAAAGAGCTCATCGCCCCTGGGTGGAGCAGGTGTTCCTCCTCGCCTAAACCACCGTTTTGCAGTTTATTTAACAGTGGCTCTTTGGGCCTTTCCGTCACACTGCTTGCTGTGATTCAAGGAATCTCTCTTTGATTCCAAGCCTTCGAGCTCTACCCTGGGTCTGGATATCTGATCCCAACAGGTAAGTAACGGGTACACAGCTCAGGCTCCTTGGCTGTTGGGGACAGGTCACTGACAGCCGCTTGGATATCTTTGGGCAGCTCCCTTTCCGGTTGGAGTTGGTATTTAGTGCTCGCCTTAGTTCTGGCATGCACTCCCCTTAGCATGTCAGTGTGGGTATACCGTTCCCCACAAGCGACCCCTAGAGGACGCATGTTTCCTCGAAAGGGAACGTCTCAGGTTACGTATGTAACCATGGTTCCCTGAGAAGGGAACGAGACACTGTGTCCTCCAGTCCCTTCGCCATGCTTCGGATGTGAGCTTCGGATGAAGAAGCGGATGTTGTGTTCTACTGGCGTCCTTTTGTACTGTGGTCGCGCTGGCGGAGATGCGCAGGCAGCGACGAGTCGCACCGGTAGTGACGTCATAGGATGTCGCGGGCCAGTACTTTGTAGTTTTTGAATATATGCTTCAGACAGGAGTCACGCAGAAGGCGCTCCCCACAAGCGACCCCTAGAGGACGCAGTGTCTCGTTTCCTTCTCAGGGAACATTTTCCAACATGATAATGACCCCAAACACACCACCAAGATGACAATTGCCTTGCTGAGGAAGGTGCGGGTGAAGGTGATCTGACCTGAACCCTATTGAGCACCTATGGGGCATCCTCAAGCGGAAAGTGGAGAAGCACCATGTGTCCAACATCCAGCAGCTCCATGATGTCATTATAGAAGATTTGAAGAGGATCCCAGCAACAACCTGTGCAGCTCTGGTGAATTCCATGCCCAGAATGATTAAGGCAGTGGTAGATAACAATGGTGCTAACACAAAATATTGACACTTTGGACACAGTTTTGACAAGTTCACTTAGGGTGTACTCACTTTTGCTGCCAGCTGTTTTGACAATAATGGCTGTATGTTGAGTTATTTTTAGGGGACAGTAAATATACACTGCTATACAAGCTGCACATTGACTACTCTAAAATATATCCAAGTTTCATTTCTATAATATTGTGCCTTGAGAAGATATATTAAAATGATTGCTGAAATGTGAGGTACTGTAACACTGTATACAAGAATTCACGTTAAACATTTAGCTATAGCTTTGTAGGAAAGGAAAGGACGTGACGTGTGGCCAAGTATGGTGACCCATACTCGGAATTTGTGCTCTGCATTTAACCCATCCAAGTGGACACACACAGTAGTGAGTAGTGAACAAACACACGCACACACACCGTGAACACACACCCCGAGCAGTGCGGCGCCCGGGTGAGCAGTTGGGGGTTCGGTGCCTTGGTGTTGAGGGTGGATTTGGAACACAACTTGTTTACATTCATGCCTTTAATTTTCTAAATATTATATTATAAAATATATAAATAATATAATTTTCATAAATTTATACCTCTATACATATTTTGGTTTCAATTTCTTAAGTCTGTACTTCCAAGCTTCAAATTTTTTTATGACAGTTTTTTGACATGGACATTTTTGTCTTCTGTGAACCTATGTGTAACTTTTTTAAATTGACGCACAAGGGTTAAAAATATTGCTGTACTTCTAATAACATCTATAAACTAAGTCAAATCGTACATCAATATTTAGTCATTTAGCAGATTACTTTTTCCAAAGTCACTTATAAATAAGCACAATATAGAAGCAAGCAAAACAAACAAAAGAGAAACAATATGCAAGTGCTAGACAAGTCTAGGTTAGCCTAGTGCAGTAACATACTGCATCATGGTTTCTTATGTAAGTCGAAAGAATAGACAAAAGAATAAAGAATGCTAGAGGATCTTGCTTTTAAATAAAAAAAGAAAACAAGTAGATAAAATAGAAATAGAGTAGAGAGTGAAAGTGTTAGAGGATCAAGTATAGATGGAAGAGATGTGTTTTTAGCCATTTAATCTTGTAGCAAGACAAGCTTACCTTTGAAAGATGTCTTCCAGTTGATTTCCATCTCCTGCATTTGATGTTAAGCATAATCAAATATTATATTGGTAAATAATGGACAATATAATTAACTTTGTAATTTGTATATATTTTCAATTGCAATTAGTTATATTACATAGAGCACATGAAAGTGCCTAAAATATTTAAATAATAATAATAATAATAGTAATAATAATATAATAATAATGGGGGGAGGAGGACCCACCCACATTTATTTTGCTTCCGATGCCCACGATGAACTAGATAAGAAAGCCTGACCAGAAAGTTTGAAAATGTTTGAAAAGTTAAAAAAGTTAAAAAAGTTAAAAAAAAAAAAAAAAAGTTCAATAAGTTTAAAAAGTTTTAAAAGTTTTAAGTTTGGATGGTTTTCAGTCTGAAATATTTTGAAGTTTTAAACTTTAAATGCAGTCTGTCAGATAGATAGATAGATAGATAGATAGATAGTAATGGTCAGATTATCGATAGATAGATAGTAATGGTCAGATTATAGATAGATAGATAGATAGATAGTTAGTAATTGACATTAAAGATCGATAGATTGATAGATTGATAGATAGATAGATAATTAACATGTTAGTATGATTCTAACATTATTAGCAAGTTACTAGCATGTTGCTATTCTGTTTCTAGCATGATTAGCAAAGTTGCTAGCATGTTGCTAACATTTTCTAACATGATTAGCATGTTGCTAGAATGTTGCTAGCCCATTTTTAGCATGATTTATAAGTTGATAGCATGTTGCTTGCATGTTTCTAGCATGATTAGCAAGTTGCTAGCATGTTGTTAACATGCTTCTAACGTGATTAGCAAGTTGCTAGAATGTTGCTAGCCCATTTTTAGCATGATTAATAAGTTGATAGCATGTTGCTTGCATGTTCCTAACATGATTAGCAAGTTGCTAGCATGTTCCTAGCATGATTGGCAAGTTGCTAGCATGTTGCTAGAACGTTTCTATTATGATTAGCAAGTTGATAGCATGTTGGTAGCATGTTTCTAACATGATTAGCAAGTTGCTAGAATGTTGCTAGCCCATTTTTAGCATGATTAATAAGTTGATAGCATGTTGCTTGCATGTTTCTAACATGATTAGCAAGTTGCTAGCATGTTTCTAGCATGATTAGCAAGTTGTTAACATTTGCTAGCATGTTTCTGGCATGATTATTAAGTTTCTAGCATGATTAGCAAAGTTGCTAGCATGTTTATAGCCTGATTAGGAAGTTGCTAGCATGATTCTGGTTGCTAGCTATAGATAGATAGATAGTAATGGTTAGATGATTGATAGATAGATAGATAGATAGATAGATAGATAGATAGACAGATACAGATAGATAGATACAGATAGATAGATAGATAGTAATGGTTAGATAGATAGATAGACAGACAGATAGACAGATACAGATAGATAGATAGATAGATAGATAGATAGATAGATAGATAGATAGATAGATAGATAGTAATGGTTAGATAGATAGATAGATAGATAGATAGATAGATAGATAGATAGATAGACAGATACAGATAGATAGATAGATAGATAGATAGATAGATAGATAGATAGATAGATAGTAATGGTTAGATAGATAGATAGATAGATAGATAGATAGATAGATAGATAGATAGATAGTAATGGTTAGATGATTGATAGATAGATAGATAGATAGATAGATAGATAGATAGATAGATAGATACAGATACAGATACAGATAGATAGATAGATAGATAGACAGATACAGATACAGATACAGATAGATAGATAGATAGATAGATAGATAGATAGATAGATAGTAATGGTTAGATGATAGATAGATAGATAGATAGATAGATAGACAGATACAGATAGATATATAGATAGATAGATAGATAGATAGATAGATAGATAGATAGATAGATTAGTTAGAAGTTGCTAGCATGTTTCTAGCATGATTAGCAAGTTGCTAGTATGTTTATAGCCTGATTAGGAAGTTGCTAGCATGATTCTGGTTGCTAGCTATAGATAGATAGATAGATAGTAATGGTTAGATGATTGATAGATAGATAGATAGATAGATAGATAGATAGATAGATAGATAGATAGATAGATAGATAGACAGATACAGATAGATAGATAGAGATAGATAGATAGATAGTAATGGTTAGATAGATAGATAGATAGACAGACAGATAGATAGATAGATAGATAGATAGATAGACAGATAGATAGACAGATACAGATAGATAGATAGATAGATAGATAGATAGATAGATAGATAGATAGATAGATAGTAATGGTTAGATAGATAGATAGACAGATAGATAGATAGATAGATAGATAGATAGATAGATAGATAGATAGATAGTAATGGTTAGATAGATAGATAGATAGACAGATAGATAGTAATGGTTAGATGATTGATAGATAGATAGATAGATAGATAGATAGATAGATAGATAGATAGATAGATAGATAGATAGATAGATAGATAGATAGATAGATAGTAATGGTTAGATAGATAGATAGATAGATAGACAGACAGATAGATAGATAGATAGATAGATAGATAGACAGATAGATAGACAGATACAGATAGATAGATAGATAGATAGATAGATAGATAGATAGATAGATAGTAATGGTTAGATGATAGATAGATAGATAGATAGATAGATAGATAGATAGATAGATAGATAGATAGATAGATTAGTTAGAAGTTGCTAGCATGTTTCTAGCATGATTAGCAAGTTGCTAGCATGATTCTGGTTGCTAGCTATAGATAGATAGATAGATAGTAATGGTTAGATGATTGATAGATAGATAGATAGATAGATAGATAGATAGATAGATAGATAGATAGATAGATAGATAGATAGACAGATACAGATAGATAGATAGAGATAGATAGATAGATAGTAATGGTTAGATAGATAGATAGATAGATAGATAGATAGATAGACAGATAGATAGACAGATACAGATAGATAGATAGATAGATAGATAGATAGATAGATAGTAATGGTTAGATAGATAGATAGACAGATAGATAGATAGATAGATAGATAGATAGATAGATAGTAATGGTTAGATAGATAGATAGATAGATAGACAGATAGATAGTAATGGTTAGATGATTGATAGATAGATAGATAGATAGATAGATAGATAGATAGATAGATAGATAGATAGATAGATAGATAGATAGATAGATAGATAGTAATGGTTAGATAGATAGATAGACAGACAGATAGATAGATAGATAGATAGATAGATAGATAGATAGATAGACAGATAGATAGACAGATACAGATAGATAGATAGATAGATAGATAGATAGATAGATAGATAGATAGATAGATAGTAATGGTTAGATGATAGATAGATAGATAGATAGATAGATAGATAGATAGACAGATACAGATAGATATATAGATAGATAGATAGATAGATAGATAGATAGATAGATAGATAGATAGATAGACAGATACAGATAGATAGAGATAGATAGATAGATAGTAATGGTTAGATAGATAGATAGATAGATAGATAGACAGACAGATAGATAGATAGATAGATAGATAGATAGATAGATAGATAGACAGATAGATAGATAGATAGATAGATAGATAGATAGATAGATAGATAGACAGATAGATAGATAGATAGATAGATAGATAGATAGATAGATAGATAGATAGACAGATACAGATACAGATACAGATAGATAGATAGATAGATAGATAGTAATGATTAGATGATAGATAGATAGATAGATAGATAGATAGATAGATAGATAGATAGACAGATACAGAAATGATTAGATGATAGATAGATAGATAGATAGATAGATAGATAGATAGATAGATAGACAGATACAGATAGATAGATAGATAGATAGATAGATAGATAGTAATGGTTAGATGATAGATAGATGGATAGATAGATAGATAGATAGACAGATACAGATAGATAGATAGATAGATAGATAGATAGATAGATAGATAGATAGATAGATAGTAATGGTTATATGATAGATAGATAGATAGATAGATAGATAGATAGATAGATAGATAGATAGATAGACAGATACAGATAGATAAATAGATAGATAGATAGATAGATAGTAATGGTTATATGATAGATAGATAGATAGATAGATAGATAGGTAGTAATGGTTATATGATAGATAGATAGATAGATAGATAGATAGATAGATAGATAGATAGATAGATAGATAGATGAGTTTGAATGCGTTTGAATGGATTAGAAATACAGTACATAGAAGGGAAGTTTGATTGAGGCTCAAAGGATTCTGGGAGTTTTGACAGTTGGAATTTGAAAAGTGCTGGCTCATTTGAACATTCCGTCAATGTAAGTCTTTCTCAAGCCAACCTTAATAATTTGCAAATGATATTTTTGTTGTTGTTGTTGAGATCATCATTGCTGACAATATAAATGTGCATGCAATGGGCCTCATTCATGAAACTTGTGTAAATAAATTGAATTGAGTAATTTGTGCATAAAACAGACTTTCCCGAAAACTCTCCTCCGGATTCACAAACGCTTCATAAACGTAAATTTTATAGCAAAACGTGTATGTTAATGAATTCCAATCTTTCTTAAATAGGACGCGTGTGCACGCTCATTCACAATTAGCATAATCCTGCCTATGAATTATAGCTAAGCAAATTGCATGTCCAGAAACCCATATATATATATATATATATATATATTCAAATTAATCATAACCAGTCACATACAGTCTGCTAGAAGATGTGCAAGTCTTTCAGTCAGGTTCTCACCTTCTGTACTGCTTACATGCCTCATTAAAATGTCTATGGCCAAAGAAAATGTCACATCTCCTCCTGTGCTTTTAGCCCTCTTCAACTCCATCACAGCATCTTGAATGTTCATCTCGAGAAGGTCTGCTATGGCAAGCTTCACTTGAAACTGTTTTGCAAGCAATGTTTTTTCTTGACTTGGTGGTTTTACAAAAGTCAGAATTTGTGACAGTTGTGACTTGTATGAATCTATAGCCTTTTCAGCCATATCAAGGTCAGCTAGAGCTTTAGTAATATAATCACCATCTTTCTGCATAACAGTGGCCAGTGCACGATTATAGAGAGGAATAAACTTCCAGCAAGCACCTTCCTCCAAAGCTTTGGTGTACATCTCAATGCTTTCTGCAAGGTGTCCCTTCTGACGTAGAATGTTTCCAGACCTAATGTAATAATAGACCATAGTAGATGGGGACTGTTTGCTCAACAGTTTCTGCTTTGCATTTGACAAGTCATTGTTCAGCTGTTTCTCCAATGTCTCAATGGATGTTTTCTCGCTGAAGTACTTCAGGAACCACAAACCCCAACACTCATGAAGACAGGACACAATTACATCGCGCTGCCCTGAAAGAACACCATCTTTATAAATTTTGTCCAAAAAATCAAGGTAAACAGAAAAAAGCTTTTCCTTTTTTGTGATTTCTGGAATTTCTTTTTCAAGGAATCCTGAGAGTCTGCTTTTCACCAGAATGTTCCTGGCTTCTTTTGCCTTTTCTAGATCTTGTGATGAGAATGATTTCATGATTAAGAGTTCTGTTAGAGTAGAGGCCATTGGCTTATGAATTGGAAAGCTGTGATTTTCAAGGTAATGATTAAGTGCATCCTCTAACAAATTCTCTGTCAACGGTGTACGATGGCTCAGATATTCGTGAAAGCTGGTGACAGATGTGTTTGAGCTCATCACCATTTTAACACAGTCAGAGAAGTGGCTGGTGCACATAATGAGTTGAGCAGATCCTGGACTCCCTTGGCGAGCCGTTCGTCCAAAGGCTTGCTGTTCAACACGGACATTCAGAGGTAAGAAGGTTTGCACCACAAACAGACCTCCTGCCTCGTTTACACTTTCACAAACCTTTAGGTCTGTTCCTCGACCTGCTAGATTAGTTGCAATGATGATTTCTCCTGCTTGAACTGTTAAATTTGTTACTGTAGAGTTATCACTGTTGTTATTCACATAGCGTTTTAGTTTAGTTGTAGACATGATCTGTGCAAAGGCACTATAAAACATTTCTGCACGATTGATTGTTTCACAGATGACAAGAGCTGCTCGTGGACCTCGATAGACTGTGGAGGTTACTTGATCCTGAACAACATCACAGATGCTCCTGATCCACTCACCCTCTTCAGAAATAACCATGCCTTCAAGCTCATAAAGTTTTCTTCGTCTGAATGAGGGAATCTTGCAGGTCTTAATGCCATCGTAGAGCTTCTTCAGCATATCAAGCTCTGTTTGGTCACCCAAAGTTCCTGTGATCCCATAGATCTGGTTTGGATATTTCTTGAATAAACCCACATTAGACATAAAGTTTGTTATCAGACTCATGTTGGACAGTTTAGTATGGTGTTTCATCTCCAGGAACTGCTGAAGTCCGTCCCCCCATCTCATGTTGTTCTGTACAACACCAGTGCATTTGTAATCAACAGGAACAACTCCATCTCCATGAAAGATAAATTCATGGCCCTCAGTCATTTTGGTGGCTAGCAGAGCATTTTCAATCCAAGTTGGCATCTTATCGTTAATGAGATCTTGAAGGCCTGGAATACGAGATCGATTTTGTTCCTTTACTGTCTCAGACTGATAACGCTTTTTAATCATTTCTCCCAGTGATTTAACTAGGGAGTCTTCCTCAAAGTGCAAAACATGACATTTTCCATTTCCCAGGAGAACAACTGATATGTCTTGCTCGTTATTATTACCTGCAGAACCAATGTCATCTGCTTGTTTCCTTAAAGTCCCATCAGGCTCTTGCTGGTATAGTTTAAAGAAATATTGAGGAAAATTTCTCACAAACGTGGTTAAAAATGCCACCATTTGCACAACACTTGCATTATCTAGTTGTTTCAAAACATCTCCCATGTTTTCTTCCATCTTTATTGGTGATTTTAAAGGCATAATTCCTGTATCCACAGCCATCTCCACAATACTGAGTTGATCAATGTTTTTATTTTCATGAATGATTTCCGACAGAACGTCGGAGAAGGGCTGAATGGGCCCTAAAATCTCTCCAGTATCAAAACGCTTCAGCTGGTTGACGATCAACCAAATTTCAGCCAGTATTACATTCAACGGTTCCAAGAGAGGCATATTACTATTCAGGTAGACCACTTCAAGACCTTTGTCCAACATTAGTGAGTCCACCTCATCCACTATAACACACTGAACCTCTCTTTTAGGTCTCACATCTCTTCTGTGGAAACACTGTCTCAGAAAATCGCCTGCAAAGCTCTGAGTCGTACCATAGACCACCTGACATTCATAGCACTTCTTCAGCTCTTTGCCATCTGATTTATTGGTGTTGACGTCAACAGTGATATTTAGTTCCTTATAAAATGCCAACCATTCATCAGCATCTCTTTCAGCAAGTACAGGAGAACTGGAGATAATATCAGGTTGTTTTTTTTCGATCATGACCTTATATGCTGCAAACATTGCCACAATGCATGACTTTCCTTCTCCCGTTAAAACCTGAACGAGCCGACTTGATTTAGAAAGAACAAGAATGCACCAGCTTACCATCTGAGTCACTCGAGGTTTATATTTCATTGTCTTTTCTACGGCTTTGCAAAGCTTGAACAAATTTTGCTTTATTCCTTGTAGATGTGGTGCTGTAGAAGCTGGACGACATTCATAAACAGAGTGGACAATTTCTTTCACTTCTTCCATGGTTTGTTCATCAATATATGATTGTAGACAGATTTCCTTTACGATCTCATCCAATGTTTTCTCATCAGTGTTTTTGGCTATGTCAATAATTTTGGCCTCCACGTGACCCATAGTGTTATCATTAACTGTCAAATCTGACACACTTATTTTATGAATCTCTACTTGATGAAGGATTCTTATGATCCGTGTGTGAAAATCTTCATTCCTGCCATTATATTGCTCCACAAGAGCTTTAAATAGTTTAACAACATCATCTTCTTTCCACTGTCCGTTCTTACACAGGGAAAACAGTCTTGATGACAGCAGTTTTCCTGATGCTTCCATTTTTAAAACTCTGGAAATTTACTTTGTATATTTTTCACAATGCGACATCTGTGTCTGTGTTAAAATAAATAGATACACTTAAATCATTCCAGCATCTTATCATCTAGCAAACAACAAGCAAGAGATGATAAGGATAGAATAGGCTTTTACATAAAGAATAACACATTTGTTTGATATTATTTGTCTTATTTCTTTGGGTAATGTTCTGGCAAGGATCTCTCACAATTATGAAGCATGGTCACACCAATGTGGGAAATTACCACACATTCAATTGACTGAATACAGTGGATAACTATACTTGTTTAAAAGAGACATTTTCTAAGAAAATAAGTGCTTGGATCTAATGTAAGAATGCATACATTTCCCACGCAGCATTTAAATTCTAAGATATTATACAGTTAATTAAAATAAGATACAACTCTCCATTTTAAAACAATTCACAGCCACCAATATTTGTACAAACCTGGAGTCTTCGAAGAGCTTCTGCCTGAAGGTGGTCAGCTGAAGACTTATTATTCCAAGATCACTGCAGTCACCCAGATCCAGTCCGTACCCAGCCCAGATGGTGGATCAGCACCTAGAGACGACCTCTACAGCCCTGAATCAAAGTGGAGATAGTGATGAGAGTGTTTACTATCACCTTCTTGCATTATCGACATACTATCTTCATGTTTAATACTTTAAAGCTGCTTTTACACAACCTGTATTGTAAAGAGACCTAACATAAATAAGGGTGACTTGACTGAAATTCTGCTCTATGAAGTCCCAACCAATCTAATAGACGAACACATCCTTTTACTTTATGAGTGTGCATAGAAGTGCTCTGACAACCACAAGATGGCTATATAGGACCTGTCTTGAATAGCATTTACATTTATTCATTTAGCAGACACTTTTATCCATTAACATTGAACAGGACATGTTAGCGCATGAAGGAATATTAGAAATAGTGAAAGCATAGTAGATTTGCATAAAACCAGGATGCAGCTCACAGAAGAGATCTCAGTAGCGTGAATAAACGCACCTGAACATTTGTTTAACAAACAAGGTTGCATCACATGATCTGTTCTAATTTAGGGAAAAAAGAGGACTGACTGTGCTCTAATGATTTTAAATGAAAGGACATGAGCGTAGGCAATTTTTGACTAAAATTACTACTCAGCCCCCCCTAAAATTTTGTGATTAGCTCCATTAACTGTACACAAAATTCTTTATGTTACGGTCGGGGACGAGCTGGCCGTGACAGTATGGATTGATAATGTAAAACTCTGGACAGGTTTTCTTGCATGCACCCGTTTTGTAGCGTTTTACGATCTCATCCAATGTTTTCTCATCAGTGTTTTTGGCTATATCAATAATTTTGGCCTCCAAGTGACCCATAGTGTTATCGTTAACTGTCAAATCTGACACACTTATTTTATGAATCTCTACTTGATGAAGGATTCGTATAATCCGTGTGTGAAATCTTCATTCCTGCTATTATATTAGATTATATTAGAAAGAGCTTTAAATAGTTTAACAACATCATCTTCTTTCCACTGTCCGTTCTTACACAGGGAAAATAGTCTTGATGACAGCAGTTTTCCTGATGCTTCCATTTTTAAAACTGGAAATTTACTTTGTATATTTTTCACAATGCGACATCTCTGTCTGTGTTAAAATAAATAGATACACTTAAATCATTCCAGCATCTTATCATCTAGCAAACAACAAGCAAGAGATGATAAGGATAGAATAGGCTTTTACATAAAGAGTAACACATTTGTTTGATATAAGTGTTCTCAAAGTAGATCATTCAAATGTTCCACTGAGAAAGCATTTATTTTTATACTTACTATCTGATGCGCTATTCTTCTGTAGAGTTGACAGTGAAGTTCTTCTAAAGTTATTTGTGAAAAGACAAAGCAACGTGTTATATATCTGGATAATAAGAGGGTGTGTCCTCGTGTTCTGGAATTTCCAGTAGACTCAAGTATGTCACATGATTTGAAGGAATATGAGCTGTTTGCCTTAATTAATTTAGATTTACACAAAATGTAAAATCACAAAATAATAAAGTTGCGAATTGTATTATTGTGCCCTAACTCAACATTTTTGTACCTTTTGTACACACAAAGAATATTCTTTATTCTCTATTTGAATATTCTTTTACTTTCAGTAGTGTTGGTAAGTGCCAAAAATACATAATGATTATATTACATGCTATATATATGTGGCCCTGGACCACAAAACCAGTTTTAAGTCACTGGGGTCACAGTCTTTATGTCCTACAGGGAACAGAATTAAATTAGTGCTGCTGTTGGATAACGGCCGACGGGTGTTCTGATGCAACACCTGATAAGCAGGCTATTGCGGATGCAAGATTACCAAATGGGACCCGTACAAGACTTTGCTTTCAGTTGTTATGCTGAATTCTGACCCCCGCCAGATTACTACCCCCCTACTATTGGTAGGTTTAGGGTTAGATGTGGGGGTGGGGTTAGGATTAGGCAATCAGGTAGCGATTTCAGCGAGAGAGGGGTCGAAAATGGGCACAACACCGTCTCTCAGTCAGATAACCTCACGTGCATTATGCGCCATTTACAGGTATTTCCCTAAACCGGCCACCAGCTAATATATTTTTCCACCATGGGGTAAGAAATTATTACGAAAACTATTATTTATTTTTGATAATTATTATTCTATGTCAGTCCGTTTTTCAATAACTGTTGTTGGTTTTGCTTCGTTTTAGGTTTTTTTTTTTTTTGTTTGTTTTTATTTTAAGTTTACGAAAATGTTTTTTTGATCAAACGTTTTCATCTTAGTTTTAGTTTTCATTTACGAAAATAACCTTGATTCAGTACTCAAACGTCACACCTATCAGTGCAATACATCTCTAAAGATTATTTTCTATTATTATAATACCCCCATGAGGGAGCTGAGCCCCATAATAAAATAAAATCCTAGAATCGCCCCTAGGAAAGGATGCATATTAAAATATTTTACAATGATTTCATGGTGAGCATCTAATTCCATTGTCTAACAGCATTCTAATGAGTCATAAAGCAGAAACTACCATTGTTTCTGTAACTGAAAGATCTCTGCTTTTTGATTCTCTGATAATCCTGAAATGATTCACTCTGTGTCCTGTACACTCTTTCATGACATCCCGGGCCACATTAATGCACAGGCTTACCTTGGCTTAAACCAAGGGTCCCTTGCTGAGGGGAACTATGGCACACTACTAGCACTGGTGGGTTACATTAGCCAAGGGGTCATTTCAGTCTATACAATTACACTATTCTATGGTATCAATAATAAATTAATCCAGCGTACACAACTCTTAACTCTTTTACAAAATTTATAATCAGGTAGGCACAGCTGATGTAGGGTTAATGTGTACAAATTAATATTGTCATTGATCAGCAAATTAGCACATTTTCCTCCATTGATTTCTTCCAGTGGCTTTCGAACTGTTAATAGTGAAATAAATGTAATAACTGTAAAGAAGAAAAAAAAAAAACCTGAAATGGACATGATTTAGAGATTGATAATTAAATGATTTAGAGTGTGATACACAACTGTTGTAAATCTAGCAAACGTTTATTGTACACATAAATTAGCACACACACACACACACACACACACACACACACACAACCCATCACTTTCTGATATATCACATGAATTCAAAGAACACAGAGATTATTTGCATGTGCCTGACTGCACAGAGATTTGGGAAATGGAGTGTCAGGTTGCACAGTTTAACCCAATGTCAGCTCATACTGAAAAAAAGCTGGGCTAATTTTATTTCATACATGGTTATTTAATTTTTCAAATGTTTGCTGCAATAAAAACATGTTTTTATCAGAGACTTTGTGTAACGGGACTCGTGGGAAGCGTGTAAGATCCAGATGCGAGCTTTATTATAACACAGCGCAGTCAAGACAGGCAGGGTCGATCACCAAACAAACAGTAATATCCAGGGCAAGACGAAAGCAAAAACCAAATAAACAGGCAGAAGGTCAAAGTCCAAGTGAGCAGTCCAAAAGTAACAAATAAACAAGTCTATGAAACTAGGCAAAAATTATGGCAATGAACTAGAACAAAACAATGGCAAAAACAAGGCAAAACTATGACAAGAAACAAAACCGTGGAAAATAACAAAACAAGGCAATGAAATAGGAGAAACGTTTGGTAGAGTCCACACAGGCAAAACAATACTTCACAAAGCCTGTTTGGTTTAGGCCTTATATGGCCACCAAACAGGAAGTAACCAATGAAGCAGCAGAGGGAGCGGAAACAGGCAGTCCATGGGTGAGGGCTCCCTCTGCTGGCGTGGCGTTACACTTTGAAAACTAAACTGTATAATTACATGAACTATTCATGATTGCTTTCATAATCCAAAACTTGTCTTAACACCTACTGCCATTATTAAAGGAACAAACAGCCAAATGATCGTTCTCTCACAGAATATCACATTCTTGTGTGAATTCTCTTCAGGGGGTGTTGCTGATGACAAAAAGTTCATTCTAAAAGATAATATCCTTGAATGACATGATTAATTAGACTGCTCAAATAAATATATTTTAACCACAGAGCTCACATTAAGATCACAGTAATAGTCAATATAAGTTGTAATTGAAACAAAAATTGGTCACACTTTTTATTAGGTGGCCTTAACTACTATGTACTTACATCAAAAAAATAAGTACAGCATACTTATTGTGGTCATATTGTATTGCAAAACACTTTTACTGTTATTAAGGTGCGGTAAGGTTCCAGCCAACATTTGTATGTGGGGCCCATATGGGCATGAACTGGGCTGAAAAATGGGCCCCATATAGGATTGTCTGCGGGTTCCATAATGGCCCTTGTCACAAAGTGGGACCCAACTGGGCAACATGCACAAGACCCATCTCGGTCCCAGCTTTAACCCAGCTAACATTTGATTGTGGGGCCCATGTGGGTTTGAAATGGGCTGAAAAATGGGCTCTATATGAAATTGTCCGTGGGTTCCATAATGGCCCCATTTTAATTGCCTACATGGATTCCATATGGGATTGCACTCGCCACTTGGTGGGACCCAACTGGGCGACACGTGCAAGACCCATCTCGGTCCCAGCTTTAACCCAGCTAACATTTATATGTGGGGCCCATGTGGGTTTGACATGGGCTGAAAAAGTGGGCCCAAAGTGGGATTGTCCGTGGGTTCCACAATGGCCCCATGCCAGTTGCCCACATGGGTTTCATGTGGGATTACACTTGCCAACAGGTGGGCCCCAACTGGGCAACATGTGTTAATATCTTATACATCATAATAATACATCACAATAAATGACTGCAATGTCAATCAAAAATTCTCTTTCTACTTATCAACTGTGAAGTGGTGTAGGACAACATTGTCCAAGTGACTGTTTCAGACTCTGATTTGCAGTCACCTTGTTTTAAGCATGAGAAAGGGTGTTTTTATTGCTTGGTTAGTATAAGCAGCACAACACAAAGCTTTGTGGCTCATCGTCTCGTAATCAGGATTCGAAAAAGATAAGATGTTAAGTTTGCTTCCTAAAACAAATGGATGGTTACACCACGTCAACACCAGACGCGAGCAGCGTGGTTCTCATAACACTGGTTAATGGAAACGGCGTAATTTTTTTTGACATTTAAAAAACATCGCAAAAGTTTTGTGCAAATCCGTAATGGAAATTCACCTAGTGACTCTGTCTACACTGGATGCGGCGCGGCACAACACGACGAATCCCAGACAGCAAACTGATGCCTCGTTTTATTTATGACGTACTGACAAAGTTTAAAGGGGTTATCGGCTGCCCATTTTCCACAAGTTGATATGATTCTTTAGGGTCTTAATGAGAAGTCTACAACATACTTCGGTTAAAATTTAACAATGGTAGAGTAAAAAAAAACACCCATTTTACCATGTCAAAATCAGCCCTTTTTAGAGTGAGCCATTCTGTTGCATGTTCCTTTAAATGCTAATGAGCTCTGCCACCCGCCCCTCTCTTCTGTGGGGTGACGATCAGTAATGTTTACTTTAGCTGCATTTAGCCGTAAAACTTGCTAACTAGCACATTGCATGAAAAACACCCATATACTCACTTCTGCTGTAGGTGAAACTAGATTACGAATGATTCGCGTACACATAGACGCATTTATGTAGGTTACCGGCGACATTCTTGTCTTCCCCTGCACCGGAGTCGAAACAATAATGATGGTCGGACTGTTCTCAGCGCTCACTCGGCTCATTTAGGGTGGGTTTAAGGTAAGACTGTCATGTCAATCAACTGTCATGGGAGCGGCCTTGGTCGGTGTGACGTCACACCAATAAGATGCTGAGAATGACCTGATTTGAAAAAAGGCATATTACTTATAAAGATTAAAAAAAAAAAAACACTGGGTGAATTTTTATCATTATAGGGTGGTTGTGTACACACATTTATGTTCAAACAACTTGTAAAAGTGGGTTTTGTATCCGATGACCCCTTGAAATGATTTTCAACGGTCACTTGGTCACATCTAGTGTAGACAGACTGTCACGCCATGACAACTGTCACCTCTGTTGTAGACACAGTGTTAGTCATTTATGAATAAGACTAAGTGGGGTTTGGATCGCGATTATGATCTTTAAATTATAATTTTTCATCAATTTCTGATAATGTGTCTCCATCTATTTATGATAATAATTGAAGAGAAATATTACACTTTTAATTTAGACTCATAACTATACATTGTATTAAAGGTATAGTTCACTCAAAAAATCATTTATTCACCCTTATGTTGTTTCAAATGTTGGTAACTGAACAGTTGACGGGCCCCATTGATTTCAATAGTATTTTTTTTCCTAATATGGAAGTTAATGGCTACTATGAACTGTTTGGTTATCTACATTCTTCAAAAAAATCTTTCTGTCTTCAACAGAAGAAAGAAATTCATACAGGTTTGGAAAAACATAAGGGTGATGAAGGGTAAATGATGCCAGAACTTTCATTTTGGGGTGAACGTCCCCTTTAAGAAAATTATGTAAAATCAAATTAAGCAAAATCACTACATTCAGTAAAATCAAAACATCTCACATATCACAAAAAGTCAGTGAATCCATACCAGATGTGAGAGTGCAATGTAGCAGATAAAGGACAATCCTCCTCCAAATTGGCAGTGATCAGCTGGATCCTTGGTGAATCTGTAGTGGGTGGGCCCGACGAGTCCTTAAAAAGAATAATAAGAATAATTTCTTTTTTTACCGTTCCTTTAAACATTCTTAAACAACTTATTTAAATTGTACTGAAATTTGCCATTATAAGCCATTTAGGCAACTTAAATTGTCAGCTTTGAAACTGTTAGTTATGATTGAAACATAAACCTAATGCATAACAATCCCATCAGAAAAACTTGAATCCCCAAAAGAAAGACAAAGAGGATTCACAAAAAGTGGACTCTTCCCATAGAAATCATAGCAAGGTAAATACAACTGTATCTTAAAAAAGCCAATTTGTACACCACAATTAAATCTACCATAATATAATTTTACCTGCAGATGCATTTAGTTACTCAGATTTTCTATAACCAGTGGAGGAAATGCCTTACAAATGTACTTGATATATATGATTCTAATCATACTTAATACTACAGATATTTTAAACCCAATGTGAGGTCTGGAAACAGTGGTTAAAACTAACATTTTACTGTAGTCTTTGTATTGGATGCCTGTTTTCCGTGAAAAATGTGTGCTTAATCTAAAAATGTGAACCAATATCTTATCATTAGAAGTTATTAGTATTTGAAGAGGTGAAGTAAAAAAATATACTCAGAAACGGTCATCTACAAAAACATGACACTCTCATACAACACTCTCAACTCTCCTATATATTCCAGTGTTTTCGAGTGTAAATTACAGTTTAATCATTCACTTCACTTATTCCAGTGCTGCTTTACCTCTCATGAGTTTGAGTTTTAAACTAAACATTAATACACACAAACACACAGCAACTTCAAACACTAATTTACATTACGTGCTTATTATACGTGCTAATATCGCCATACGCTAATCGCGATTAGCCTCTCCCTTAGATTTCCTCTCCCTCACATCAATTAATTTTGGGCACAAATCATAACTTTACGATGGTTTGACTGAAAAATATTTTGTTACCTGATATCGCCATATGTTTTCGGGATCTCACACATCCAGTCTGCCCCTTCCTCTGTGTTCACATTCCAGCTTCTGTTCTCCGTTGACATCTCACAATTTAAATCAGTTTACAATAAGAATTTAACAGGCACATAATCAGGAACTGAGTGAGCGAGTAATCTTACGGATCAGTAGCATGTACATCACCAAACTCATTAGTATATTTTCAAACTGCACTAGTAAAATGGCGCGCACAGCTGTCATTGGCCAGTTTCGTGAATGACAGTCAGATTAACCAATCTTGATGAAAGCAACCAGGTGAAACAACCAATAGAAATCGTTTCAGAGTGGTAACGGAAAATAAAGACTTTTGTGTGTGTGTGTGTGTGTGTGTGTGTGTGTGTGTGTGTGTGTGTATTTATTTTTATTTTTTGGACTGTATTATTTGATTAATTGGTCAAACAGTGTTTTCATGACAGCGTCTGAATAAAAATGTAATAGTGATATGTAAAAGTCCACACAGAATCTCACTGCTCTTTTGAGATTAAAACTGTATCTATTATAATTATTGTTACTAATGCTAATCATTAAAATTGTACATATACATTTGGATTTTGAAGAGGTGTTCTGATCAAAATATCATGAAATGCTAATAAATAAAATATTAATAATGATTCAAAAGGCAGAAATTTCTTGTTAAAAACATGACATTTATGCAGCATACAGATCTGTTAATTGTCTTTTTTTGTTTGTTTTAAAGATTTATTTATTTTATTTATTTATTTTTGTTAAAAACAGTTTTTAATGATTTAGCATTATACGTTATCAATTTGTGTCAACGTTAAAACAGCAGCTGACATTATTTCAGTCACATTTCAACTTTGAAGGTCGGTCATGTGCCAACTAGACTGAAAAGAAAAGTCTGTACTGTTGGTCCAAAAAGAAAACTGAACACAACACACAATATGCTAACTGAATGAAACAGCACTTTATTCTGAACCCCTGTATCATATACTGCAAATACGATTTCTGGATATACATTGGATTTTTCCCATCAGAAACATAAACATAAATGAATGAATGAATTTTTATTGAAGTCATTTTAATCATTTAAGTGGCATTAAATATTATACTTTTACCAACCATATTCCCCAAAAACATCTACCTATGCAATCTTGATCATATTCTAAATTAGGAAATAATTATAATGCACCCAGAGATAAGTTGTAGGGAACATGAATAATTACTTCACCTTCAGAGTCTTTCATTCATTTGTCACATAACAGACCATTAATAATAAACCTGCAATAAACAGATCATTCAACTGTAGGCAGCCTATATGGGACTGATTGTGTTTGCCCATATTTTACCCATATGGTTTGACCAAGAGGGCCCCATATGTGTTTCCCCATTCAGAACCCATATAGAGGTAGCTTATGTGGGTACTACCTTGGGCCCATATAGGCAACCTATATGGGATTAATTGTGTTTGCCCATGTCTAACCCATTTGTTAAACCCATATCGGCCCTATTTGTGTTGCCCATTTCGAGCCCAAGCACTCATTTCCCATTTGTGACCCACATAGGGAGCCCATCTGTTTTTGCCTATGTGGGACCTAGCTGACCCAAGTGGGCCCCAGATAAGATGCCCATTTTGGGACCATGCCCACTTGGTACCCATGTAGACCCAGCAGAAACCATGTGGGGCCCACATATACATGTTGGCTGAGGTCACAATATTTAAGACCCTGCTCACTGTGTCATCACTGGTGCATAGCTACATTTTAAAAAAAAAAAAATTCAAAAGGTCACTGCCCCCCCAGACGAGAGCCAATCATGATTTTGTCTGACCTATGAAAAATCAAAGAATTCGTATTTTTTTCATTTTATTTATATTATCTTATTATTTTAGTGGATAGAATAAGTACATTTTAGGTAAATTAATTTCAATTTAAGCCCCATATCCTGGCGAGTCGCGACTCATGATTCTCAACCTGTCTTGATAGAGAGGACTCGCTTTTGCAAGTTGTTTGGCTACATCAGAAACAAGTTTCCCAGTTATGAGGAAAGTAGGACACTGGCTCCGAATGTCAATGGCACATAGCATTCTCTCTTTTCACCCGCTTTCCTTCACATTTAAATAGCTGGACATTTTACTTTCACTTTTAAATTAGCGGCAATTCGGAGTCAATTGCTTGAATCCCATTCAAGCAACAACAAATACACCGTTAAACTCACTTAGCCTATAAATTAATCATGGAACTTTTATTAACAAAACGAATAAAAATAGCTTACACCATGCTATATGCCTAATATAAAATAACAAATAACTTAGGCTAGGCCTACATAAATTTTAAATAGCCTAGTATACAAAACTGAAAATCGGTAAACACTGTGGAACCAAATAAATATAAGAAACGTAGAGCTTTTATTAGCAAAACGAATAAGAAAGAAATTACACAAAGTAAAAATCAGCAAACAATGTAGAACCAAATAAATAAGAAACGAATGTTCAAAAAAACTTCGAAAACCACCATAGATAAACGGCAAAAGTCAACAGGCTTTTCAAAATAAAATCCGTCAGCTCGTCACTCCGCTCGCTGATAAATAAAGTCTGATCTGCGATGCGACAGACTGTAGTGTTTGTTCTCCAACTGAACTAAATAATATTTTATTACTATAAGAAAATCAAAACGAAGTGACGTAACCAGTGTTGCAGAACACCGACTATGGCAGCAAGCCTATGCTCTGATTGTTTTTTTGTTTTTTTTTTTTTCTCTTTGTACAGCAGTCATTGTTAATTCTAAATGTATTTTAATGTGGAATATGTTACATAAATATATGAAATATAGAACATACATACATACGTACATACATATATATATATGAATTCTGCTGCTGGCTCGTCTGCCAGTGGGTGTCCCCCCACGCATAAAAGTGAAACTCCGCCTGTGTACATAAGCCATATACATCTTAAAGACGATTACTAAATGTATATTTAACAACTGACAGGAAAATGTTGTAAGAGAATTGCAGATGGGCACATCACAACATGAAACAGACATTGAGTAATGTACGTTATATGTGTGTGCTTATTATGTAGAATTCACTGTTGTTAACACTGCTTTAGTTGAATGTAAATAATGTAAATGAACACATGTACATAAAGTAACTAAACATGAGTTCATCTATTTCATTTGTCCATTACTGTTGATAAATTGAGGAGCATTTGTGTTGGACAAAAAGTCAGTTAACACCTCAGCAACACAAAATGTAAATGCAGTATTGCATTTAGAGGTAACTCAATCATGTCTGGATGTTAAAGGGACAGACGAGACACACGTGTGTTTATCCGGTGAAGAGTGACTGATGAAGGAATGCAGCCATCAAAGGCTTTCAGTGAGTATACATTACATAAATTAATAAAACGTCTTTCAAATCTTAAGTTGTAGTTTATTTTATTTATTGTAATTTCAAACAGAGTTATCACAGCACTTTTGATTCGTGATTTCTGTGCATTTGCTGCAGATCTTTTGTGGTGGTGCAGGTGACGGCAGCATTTGTGGAAAGAAAGGAAGACCTGAAACAAAAATATAAAGTAAGATCATTTTGTTACTTGTAATACTGATAAAAATAATTACAATTATTGCTTTTTTATTATGTTTGTGCATCTTTGTGTGATCTGAAATGTCTGCAAACTGGTGTGAGCAGTGAAAAAGGAGAAATTCACAGCAGCATCCTGGAAATGGTCTGGTGCCATGGATGAGATCCTCCATCACTCCACCTGCCCTTGTCCCCTCATCTGGACCAGATGTTGCTGTGGCCTCTTCATCCTCAGTGAGCTCAGAGCCAGAGAGAGCATCTAGAGAAAGATTAAAAGACACTGAGGATGTGATTTTGTTCTGCTGGTTTCTGTTCATACAGTATCAGTCAATGGAGGCCGACTTTCAGAGGTTTCAAAAGCATCAACAAATAATGTGATGAAGATTTTATCCAAAGTGGCTTACAGTGCTCTTATTACAGGGACCCCCAATCCCCTGGAGAAAAGAGCCTTGCTCAGGTAGTTGCGAACCAGCAACCTTCTGCTTACCAGTTCAGTGGTTTAGTCCACTACAAAAGTAATAGTGTTACAACAAAAATTAGCATGCAATAGTAAACATGAAATGAATTTTGGCAAGAAAAGGAATGCTGACAACCTGAATTGGAAAATGTTTTACAGGTAGTCATGCTCATGTAGAGCAGGCACACAAATGTTTGGAGCAGACACAGTGGCAGCCAGACTGTCCCGCACATGTTCTCCCACTCTTGACTTAATGTTGTGGGGTTCACTGGTGCATCTTCATGTTCTTTCTCATCCTCTGGCTCAACGATGTCCCCACTGAGAAGAGTGAGATTGTGAAACACAGCAGCAGAATTGGCAGCTATGTTGAGATGGCAGTAGGATGTGGGTTCACATGTAAATACATGATTGTTAGAACAATATATGTTTTAATAAAACTTTGTTTCATCTGTTTTTGACTTGTATATGTATGTATTTATTGTGATGCTTTTTTTTTAATTCATTCTTTTACTCATTTGTTCATTGTTGTCAATAAATAAAATATACATATTTTTATTAATAAATGCATTAATTCATTGCCTGAATTAAATAGATGTATTCAAATCAGCTGCATTTGTCTAGAGTTTATTCATACATAGCTATGTTATATGACAAAACAAATTAAATTTTGCTTGTTTAACTAAAACATTTTCATCATTTATCTTTATTATTGTGTGTAAATGTTGGAGTGGGCTAGCAATGCAGTTTTTTATGGTGTTATCTTAATTTTTAAGTAGTAATGCTTACATTTTTCAAATGTAAAATCAACAGTCTTCTCCAAATGCAAGACCTTCCAGCAGCTGTCTGATGTCTCCTTTGTGCAGACACTGCATACGTGGAGGAAAACTGTAGTTGGTAGGTTAGGGGCTGTTGTTGAGTTACTGATGCTATAAGGTGTTAGTGGACGTGTCACTCTTTTTATTATTATTATTAATAATAATAATAAAAATTGTACACATAAAATGAAAAAAAAATAGCAACATATTAAAGAGATAACGATTTCATCTTTAAGTGGATCACGTTATTTAAAAATATAAGAAATTGGTTATACTACAATCACAGTAAAATGTTAAATGTTAACTTGTTTCTTTAACAAGATGAGCAAATTCCATCAATATCAAAATATTTACCTATAGATGATCAAACCTGCCGCTGGTATCTTTTAAGTTGTTGCACTTGTTATGAGCTCGTAGATCACATGATAACGTAAACATGGCAGATGACGTCCGGATTACGTTCATACTTAACGAGATTTGGCTGTAGAGTACGTACTCTTTCAGTGCTCGTTTAGTAAGTACTTATTGAAATTAAGTACCTACTCATTGAGTATGCGGTTTCGAACGCAGCCAGTGTTAATGTTTTTACTGGTTATAATGGGAATCGTACTGTTTTTAATGGTAGCTGTGATGGTGCCTGTTGGTCTCTACTGGTAATTGGTCACTTTCTATATAATCAAAGTAAAACTGCATGCATGAGCATGAGCTGATCAAATGTAAACGTTAAACATAAACATGGATGATGCAGTTCAGTAATGTTGGCGTCCTCAGTTTGGTTCACAGTTAAATTTAAACTAAAGATAACGTTCAGTTTCAGGTCACTTTTCTAAAAAAAAAGAGGCGAAACATGTTTGTGGATCAGATAATTTCAAACTTAATTGCAAACTATTTTTGGGGGGGCAAACCATTTCTCAGCTGGGGCTAAAACAATTACATTTGTAAAGATATTAAAGACATACGAAACTGATTTTTTTTATTTTATTATTATTATTATTATTATTTTTTTTTTTTTATGAAGACCATCATAACGCAAGCGTTTATCCATAAATCCGCCATCATAATTAAATTAAATAAATAAATAAATAAAAAACACACATAACTTACCAACCAGACACCATGAGCACACAGCGAACAAAACACAGCGTTTTTAAAGCGAGATATGACTGTCACCCTGAGCTATAGTTCGCACATGACTGCAGTCTTTGGCTCTTTTTGACATCATTTCTAATTGCCAAGAAAGCAAGTAGATGTCTGGGGTGTTTGACTATTAAAAACATAATCATTATATTTTACTTGAACTACAGAAGAATGGCTTAAAGACTGTCATTTCTGATTTTCCTGCTCTGAACACAGATTGCTGGTGAATTCATTTTTTTGATTTCTACACAAAGACTTTTGACTCTCTCTCTCTCTCTCTTTTTTTTTTTTTAAATGCTATTTTCGATAATTAACAAATTGCAGTAAAAATGACTTAAAATTTATTCTGGAGTATTTTGCTCAGTGGTTACTTTTATATAAATTGCTTTCCAGTTAAAAGGATGTTTAGAGTTTAGGCACTTGTGTTCTCTGTTCTCATATTTTCAGCTCTTAGGTCTGAATCCTTGTCACTAGCTCCCTCTGGTGGCCACTCGTTGTATTTATGTGTTTTTTGATCAACATCTGAGCTCATATGTGACCCTGGACCACAAAACCAGTCTTAAGTCGCTGGGTTATATTTGTAGCAATAGCCAAAAATACACTGTATGGGTCAAAATGATTGATTTTTCTTTTATGGCAAAAATCATTAGGAAATTAAGTAAAGATCATGTTCCATGAAGATATTTCATAAAATTCATACTGTAAATATATTAAAACCTAATTTTTGATTAGTAATATACATTGTTAAGAACTTTATTTGGACAAATTTAAAGGTGATTTTCGAATAGCTGTATCTCAACCAAATATTGTCCTATCCTAACAAACCATACATCAAAGGAAAGCTTATCTATTCAGCTTTCAGATGATGTATAAATCTCAATTTTGAAAAATTGACCCTTATGACTGGTTTTGTGATCCGGGGTCACATATTTCTGTTCATTGTCATTTCTGCCTATCAGTATCTTGAATATTGTCACGGTTGTGTGTAGAAGGAGACGAACGAAGATGAAATATAATGAAAAGTCTTTAATAAACTCCACAAAAGGTAAATCCAGACAGGTAGGGCAGGGTAAACACACACCAACATAACCTTCAGATCGGACGACAAACACTGAACTGAATACAACTTATAAAGGGGTGCTAATGATACACCTCTCTTTCAGATGTGAAATTCATAAATCAGAAATTATCTTAAAATTGTTTAGATTTAATTGGCAAGAATTGCTTAGATTTCCAAAACCTGTAGCACTGCGGCTCACTGCCCCTAGAAATAGTACATACGTCTGTGGTGTAAGACTTTTCCCACATCAAATATTATTTTTATTATTCTTGATTGGTACCGTGGACTGTAGCCAGAATTGCTATATATTTTTATATGTGTACACTCTAGGCATGTAAAGGTATCAAATTTTCATCCTGCGATAAGTAATGAAAGTTTGATCATCGTGTATGATATTATCACCATATTGAAATAAGTTGCACAAAGGTGTTGTACTAAAAGCAGGTTTAATAACTTTTTTCTTATAACAAAAAGAATGTCTCAGTTACATATGTACTGTAATCCACATTCCCTGATGGAGGGAACATTATGGGAAGACATTTTGTCATGATGACATTAGGGGTCAACAGCCCCAGTCATCTCTGAGTTTAAGAGAAAATGGCAATCAAAACTGGCTGGTAGATTTTGCATGTCGAGGCCCCGTACAAACAGGTATATAAGGCAACAGTGTGCTTCCACTCATTCAGATCAATGCTGAGGAGCCGAGATCGTGTCCTGGCATCAGCGATTAGTTCAAGGTTGTGGCATGGGGACATAACGCCTCCGTTCCCTCCATCATGGAATGAGGGTTACATACGTAACCAAGACATTCCCTGTCTGTCGGTCACTACATTATGTCGCTATGTGGTGATGAGATTATGGGGTCCATGGAAAGTGCCACAACCGCTGAACGCTGTTACAACTTGTGGCGCTGCACATGTTGACAAGCCACAGAGTGTCAGACAAATGCTACGCAAAGGTCGTAACCTGACCTTGGTGCTGAAGGATTCTAAACGGTGAGTACATCACTGCTGTTATATCCACACACGTTTCCTAATAGAACACTGTAAAAAAAGGGCAATTTATAAATGTCCTTCCAATAAACATAAAACAGTAAATTGAACTATATATTTTTATTAGAAGCGTTCATGCATGATACAAAAACATGCAAAAAAAAAAAAAAGCAATGTTTTGTTGATCTTACTAAGAAGTTTAATTTTTCATGTAAGTTCAGAATTCTTGTTAGTGCAGTTTGAACCTCGAACGCATTCACACTTTGAGACTTCAGCTACTTACGGCCTACACACCGTGAGTTTCAAAAAGATGATGCTGGTAAGAAGAAGCAGGTGACAGTGTCCTGCCTAACCAGACCATCATTTCTGCATGATAACTAGTTTGTACTGATCATTTTTATAGTCAGCTGCTTGTTATTTGTCATATATATAATATATATTGTGCTCTTCCCAAACGGATCACGTTATCTAATCTAATTTAACAGCATTTGATTTTGCGGACAGGAAAATGCATTAAATAATTGTAAAAAATAATGAGTATTAAATGAGATTTCTGCTCAAAAGTATAGACAAAATTGTATTGAACATCTAGACCGTTGAAGAAGTTGTAGAAATTAAGGAGATCAGATGGCCTGCACTGTTTCTAAAGGAGGTAAACCACTTAATATCAGCTGTTGTTACCTGTGCTCTAGTTTCTTATTTCAAACTCAATAATTATACTATTATTATTGTAATCTTTATTAATATGAACATTTAAGTGGAACTAGCAAAACTTTCTGGTGATTTTTTTTAATGTTTGTTTGTTTTTTAGGTCCGCATGGAGTTTTTTTTTGTATCAATAATGTTGACCTCCTGGAGAAGTTCAAAAGAGGGATTGAAGACTCTTTTGGACAAGCTGGATGAATAGGTACCTTTAAGATTCTGTAATATATTCACAATACCATAGTATTTATAGCTTTCTAAATAGAACCACAAATGCAGTTTAAAAAAAATGATAATGTATATAATTACATTTGATTTCAATTTAATGCTGTTGTGTTGCAAAATGAATTGCATGGAATTTAACACCTCATCCACATGTTGTTCTAAACCATTCCCCTGCAGAAAAACAGGGAGAAATATTGGGGGAAAATGCACGTACTGTACTGCTAAAAAAAAAAAAAAAAAAACTTTACTCTAATAAATATTGCAATAATAACAATAAAAACATGGTGAAGTGGCATCTGGAGGAATTATGACAACTGGCGTTTCATGTAGGCTGGGCACAAAAACATGAAAAAACAAGGCAATACTTTTCTGTTTCACTGGCTTCATCTTTCAGGCGGACTACAAGAAACTCGTGTTGCAGCTGAGACAGGCACAATAAGAGTAAGTTACTAAATGTCCTGCCTGTTTAGGACCGCTATCAGAAGCATCATTAGAAGAAGATGACCAGTGTTGCCAAGTCCTCGGTTTTCCTGCAGAATTTGACTCCAATAATTTGCTGTTTAGGGTAGAGTGGGGGAAAATGCCCCCCTTAGGGACTGTGTAATTTTTTTCTGTGAAACAAAAGTTAAATGTGTTCAGAGAAGTTATTATGGTTTTAGTGACAATGACAGAAATTATAAACCAAATATGAAAAATGTCCAGAACTTTCATGTTATTGGATTTTAAACAAAAATTACATTTGTACCAAGGGGGTGTTTTACCACAACCTACAGTGCCGTTCACTGTCAAATAAGAGCAGGCTAACATTAAACGTAATCGTATTTTTTTTCTCTTTGTCACTAAAACATGTCTGAAATAAACATTTTAAAACTTAACATTGTGTATGGCTTCTATCTATTAGTTTTAGGCTATTTTCCCTTATCAAAAGTGCGGGGGTGGATTACTGTCTTTTAAAAAAACTGCGGGGGTCAAGATACCCCTGTCCCCCGTGCTAATACGGCGCCTTACAGCAGCTTAAAGCCTCCACACGGGACGCGCGTGCGCGTCATTCATGCTCTTTTCAGCGTCAGTCAAATTCACACTTTCGGTTTCGAAAACATCACGGCGTTGATGAGACAATGGCGCACAGCTCTGGTAAGATTTCTCTTCAGTTAGCTGTAATGATTAACCAACTTTGTCTCTTTATTGTCATAATTGTTTCTTATTAAATTATGTTTCAGTACTGGCTTGAAATTACAATACTGAGAAGTATATTAATAATAATAATAATAATAATAATAATAATTATTATTATTATTATATGTGTTTTTAATATAACACATTAAATAAAATATATTTTTCATTTCCTAATTAAAAGGTGTAGCCTTTTACTGGCAATGGCAATTAAAATTAGTCAGTTATAGGAACTGCCTTTTAAAAATGTTCACTTTAGTCATTAAGAAGTGCTGATTCATAAAGAAAAATGTGAAATATATATATCAAATGTATGTCACGTCATGTGTGTGTCTGAATGTTACTTTTGAACTCCAGAATTATTATATTTGTCATTATTTTATATAAAAATGCTATTTTTTTCCCATCCATAAAGCTGTTACTTATGTTAGAACGTGCTCCACCCTACTGAACTGCAGCCGCCATCACTGAAAGCTCTCACACACTGCGCACATTCATCTGCAGCCCGTCATCTATACACTTCGAGCAGACGGTCTACCGTTGATTGCGTAGCGCTTCTGGTTGTTATTCTATATGAAATATAAAATATAAATAAGGCAAAATAAACGGTTTCTAACGGATCGCACAGTATGTAGTTTTCAGAATTAATTTTAGTTCCGATAGGCTATACAGCTGAACTATTTATTTAGTCAGTTAGTTAGTTAGTGAAATGTGACAACATGCTCCATGTGGCCTGCGGTCAAGCCAGCCGCAGGTGTGTGTGTGTGTGCGTAGCGCGTCTAACCGTGCACTACAGATGCTGTCATAACGGCGTTTCCTTTATACTTTTGCTGATATTTTCAATGGATTGGTGTTCACCGTGACAAAATATTACTACATAAAATGTAATTTAAATTTAGATATATAAATGATTCATAATGATTACCATTATTATTAACATTATTGAACACACAGTTGAAGTCAAAAGCAGAATCTGCAAAATGTTAGTTCAGATTATTCGAAATGCATGATTTTTTTTATTTAGTACTTACCTGAATAAGATATTTCACATAAAAGACATTTACACGTCCACAAGAGAAAATAATATCTAAAAATTCCTCATTCAACAATTTACATCCCCTTGATTCTTAATATTGTGTTGTTACCTGAATGATCCACAGCTGTTTTTTTTTTTTTTTTTTTTTTTTTCATTTCAAATGCAGAAAAGGTTCTTTATAGTTGAAAATGATTCTTTAGATTTTTTAAATGTTCTTCAAAATGGTTCTTTTAGGAACTGTTCACTTAAAGGTTCTTTGGGGAACCAAAAATGGTTCTTCACTCTTTTATTTCTTTTAGAGTGTATTGCAAGGCTGTAACAACGTCTTAACATTGGGGGACAACAGTGGGGGACAAACTTCGCCAAGATCGAGTCAAAACAGAGTACTTTTTTCTTTTTTTTTTTTTTTTTTTTTTTTTTTGGGCTACTTATCCACAGTAGCAGTAAACAACATCTTCCTTCACATCCACCACAGAACTCTATGGAGCCTCTTAAGGGACATGGTGGTGGGGATTTTTTTTTTTTTTGCATTCCCTCGCAAAATGTTTGCGTTCTCTCGCAAAACCGGTTGAGTTCGGACAAACACTTCCTGTTTACTCAGATCAGTATGTTCACAAAGGAGCGGTTCATGGAATTTTATATTGAAACTGGACTCACATAAGCCTAAAAGCACGATTTTGGAACATTCTAAACGTTTAACGTGGATTAATGCACTAAACCAGTGACAGCAGAGGCCCAATTCGGTATTAGTAAGTGCTATTAAGTGCTATCTTAATATTAATACCCTTATTAATAGCATTACTCTCAATAAAGCAGATAGTCACAATAAATCCTTTAAATTTAACTGTATTCAGAGAGACCAAAAACCAAAAAACTATAACTTATTCTTTTCTAATGAGTAAATATGATATAATGCAGTATATAATAATATAGGTATGAACTTATTTAGCTATAAATAAGCCAAAAGAAACAATTTAAAGCGAAAGTGAAAGTATTGGGTCACGTATCGCTCTCCTTCAACACAAATCCAAATGTTTCCATATTCGCAATGTATTCCCTGGTGAAAAAAAACAGCATATGCTGGTAGCTATGTTTTGATGCTGGGATGCTGGTTAGGTATGTTTTGATGCTGGTTTAAGCTGGTCCTTTGCTGGTCTATGCTGGTCCTTAGCTGGCTTATGCTGGTCCTTGACCAGCAACATGACCAGCTTAAACCTGCAAAGGACCAGCTTAAACCAGCACCAAAACATACCTAACCAGCATCCCAGCATCAAAACATGCCTACCACCATATGCTGTTTTTTTTTCACCAGGGTTTGCAGCTAAACCAACCCTGTTTGCAATGAATATGTGCGCTTGAGGCGCCGGCGCGATCAAATAGCCGAAATATAAAAACTCTCTTTCATTCAGAAAAATACCCTGTGCGAGTTATTGTTTTTCATGTTTAAAATACGAGAATGCAATATCCAAACGACTGCAAATGTAACATTGATTTTATATAGCAGTTCAACAAAAAGGGTAATATTAAGTGTACAGTTTACATTTTAAACACAATACTGTCAGTGTTGTTATTTTACAACGAAAAAATAATAGCTCCAACGGAATCCGCAACAGAACTTGTGCGTCTTCTTGTTTCGTCGCTGAATTAATTTGCAGCTTTGAACCATTCAGAGAGTCCAGGGCCGTAGGCCGGGGAGAGCTGAGCACTCGTTTCCATTGGTAAAAAAAAAAAAAAAAAATAGCCAATCACCATCAAATGTTTACTTGCAGCGCTGAAGAGTGTCGAGAAAAGAAAGCTTGTCATGTCTGATGTTAGTAAAGTTGGTTGATTGTGTCTGCTGCAGGTGTTCGAAACGGCTAATAGTCAAGTCAAGTCAAGTCACCTTTATTTATATACCGCCTTTAACAATACAGAATTGTGACAAGGCGGCTGTACAGTATTAGATAGGAAACAGTACATCAACAATGCCAAAGGCAACAGTAAGCACTCACATTTTAGGTAAAAGTAGTTAATCAAAAACAATAAAAGTAAAATGCAATATTGTGTTAAGAGAAAGTGTCCCCAACTAAGCAAGCCAGAGGCGACAGCGGCAAGGAACCAAAACTCCATCGGTGACAAATGGAGAAAAAAACCTTGGGAGAAACCAGGCTCAGTCGGGGGGCCAGTTCTCCTCTGGCCAAAGGTCCCGTGGTCTTGTGCCGACAGCCGTCTAGGTGATGAGGTCTTCACTGTGGATCCGTCTCTGGGGCTCATCTAGTTGATGTGGACTCCGCTGACATTCAGGGCTGTAGAGGTCATCTCTAGGTGCTGATCCACCATCTGGGCTGGGTTCGGACTGGATCCGGGGGACTGCAGTGACCATCTGATCTGGATACGGACTGGATCTGGTGGTTAATGTGACCTCGGAATAAGAGAGAAACAGACTAATATTAGCGTAGATGCCATTCTTCTGACGATGCACTGAGTACATCGGGTGTTATGGGAAGTGTTCCTGGTTCTGGTTGACCTAATTAATGCAGCCTAACAATCCTTTAACGGATTTGAATTATAAGAATATGTTGATGTGTTATGTGTAAGCAAGGTTAAAGAGATGGGTCTTTAATCTAGATTTAAACTGACAGAGTGTGTCTGCGTCCCGAACATTGTAGGGTAGATTGTTCCAGAGTTTGGGCGCTAGATAAGAAAATGATCTCCCGCCCGCGGTTGATTTTGATATTCTAGGTATTATCAAATTGCCAGAGTTTTGAGAACGCAGCGGACGTGAGGGACTATAATGTGATAGGAGCTCGCTCAGGTACTGAGGAGCTAAACCATTAAGGGCTTTGTAAGTAATTAGCAAGATTTTAAAATCTATACGATGTTTAATAGGGAGCCAGTGCAGTGTAGACAGAACCGGGCTAATATGATCATACTTTTTGGTTCTAGTAAGAACTCTAGCTGCTGCATTTTGGACCAGCTGGAGTTTGTTTATTAAGTGAGCAGAACAACCACCCAATAAAGCATTACAATAATCTAACCGTGAGGTCATAAATGCATGAATTAATGTTTCAGCATTTGACATTGATAGCATAGGTCGTAGTTTAGATATATTTTTGAGATGGAAAAATGCAGTTTTGCAAATACTAGAGATGTGGTTTTCAAAGGAAAGATTACCATCAAATAGCACACCTAGGTTCCTAACTGATGACGAAGAATTGACAGAGCAGCCATCCAGTATTAGACAGTGTTGTAGGTTATTACACGCTGAGGTTTTAGGCCCAATAATTAACACCTCTGTTTTTCCAGAATTTAGCAGTAAGAAATTACTTGTCATCCAATTTTTTAACTCAACTACACAATCCATTAGTTTTTCAAATTGGTACGTTTCGCCGGGCCGCGAAGAAATATAGAGCTGTGTATCATCAGCGTAGCAGTGAAAGCTAACACCATATTTCCTGATGATATCACCCAGGGGTAACATGTAAAGCGTAAAGAGTAATGGCCCTAGTACTGAGCCTTGCGGTACTCCATACTGCACTTGTGATCGATATGATACCTCTTCATTTACTACCACGAATTGATGGCGGTCAGATAGGTCCGATTTGAACCATGCCAATGCACTACCACTAATGCCAACATAATTCTCAAGTCTATTCAAGAGAATGTTGTGGTCAACAGTATCAAACGCAGCACTAAGATCCAGTAGCACTAACAGAGAGATACAACCACGATCAGATGACAAGAGTAGATCATTTGTAACTCTAATAAGAGCAGTCTCAGTACTATGGTACGGTCTAAAACCTGACTGAAAATCCTCACAGATATCATATTTCTGTAGGAAGGAAGATAATTGTGAGGATACAACCTTTTCTAATATCTTTGATAGAAATGGGAGATTCGAGATAGGTCTGTAATTAGTCAATTCGTTGGGGTCAAGTTGTGGTTTTTTTAATTAAAGGCTTAATAGCAGCCAGTTTGAAGGTTTTGGGGACATATCCTAATGACAGTGATGAATTAATAATATTTAGCAGAGGATCTATGAGATCTGGAAGCAAGTCTTTTAGTAGCCTAGATGGAATAGGGTCTAGCATACAAGTTGTTGGTTTAGATGATTTAACAAGTTTATACAATTCTTCCTGACCTATAGTAGAGAATGAGTGGAATTGTTCCCCAGGAGATCTATAGCGCACTATCTGATGCAACACTGTAATTGACGGCTGCATGGTGACAATTTTGTCTCTAATTATATCGATCTTAGAAGTAAAGTAGTTCATGAAGTCATTACTGCTATGCTGATGGGCACAGTCAGTGCCTGTTGGTTCTTTATTTTTTGTTAACTTAGCCACTGTATTGAATAAATACCTAGGGTTATGTTTGTTTTCTTCTAAAAGAGTCGAAAAGTAATCAGATCTGGCCGATTTTAACGCTTTTCTGTACGATAGGGTACATTCCCGCCAAGCAGTACGAAAAACCTCTAATTTTGTTTTCCTCCAGCTGCGCTCCATTTTCCGGGCTGCTCTCTTTAGGGCGCGAGTGTGCTCGTTATACCACGGGGTCGGACTGTTTTCCTTAATCTTCCTTAGGCGCAGAGGAGCGACCGTATCTAGAGTCCTGGAAAAGAGAGAGTCAATAGTTTCTATTACATCATCAAGTTTTTCTGAGCTATTGGATATGCTGAGGAATTCAGATAAATCAGGAAGATTACTTAGAAAGCAATCTTTTGTAGTAGAAGTGATGGTTCTACCATACTTGTAATAAGGAGTTGAATTTACAGTTTTAGTTATCTGGAGTATACACAAGACTAGATAATGATCAGAGATATCATCACTTTGCTGCAGAATCTCAACGGCATTGACATCAATTCCATGTGACAGTATTAAGTCTAGAGTATGATTTCGACAATGAGTGGGACCTGACACGTGTTGTCTAACTCCAATAGAATTTAGAATGTCTGTAAATGCAGCTGCCAGTGCATCATTTTCAATATCAACATGGATGTTAAAGTCACCTACTATTAAGACCTTATCTGTAGCCAACACCAGCTCAGATATAAAATCAGCGAATTCTTTAAGAAAATCTGTATGGTGCCCTGGTGGCCTGTATACAGTAGCAAGTACAAACGTCATGGGGGATTTATCATTAACACTTGTTTCTCTGGATAATGTTATATGAAGCACCATTACTTCAAACGAGTTATACTTGAAATCCGCTCTCTGTGAAACACTAAAAATATTGCTATAAATTGTAGAAACACCTCCCCCTTTACCTTTTAGATAGGGGTAGGAAAATCTGATTTTTCAGTAAGTAACTAATCATTTTAACAACGAAAATAAATATTGGAGTTACAGCAGGCTCATGAAAAATAAATGTATAGGCAGGTTACGGAATGAGAGAGAGAACTAAAATAAAAGAATAGTGAATTAGCAAAACTGAGGGCTGATGATTTGGTAAAGGAGCGTGAAACTGAATATGAAAAACTTAAAGACGAGCAAAAATTGGATTTAGATTGACAAGCTAAAGATTATCAGTTACAAATAGAACGACTGAGACTTATGGCTGATGGAAGACTATCTGGAGACTGTATTAGAGAATGTGATCCGGCCAGAGAATTAGCGAGTAATTTGAATTTGCTACCAAGTTTAATGAAAAAGACCCTGAAGGTTTTTGTTGTTAGTTGTTATTCGTAATGATTATACAAAGGTAAAAGCTGCAGTTCTTAGACAAACCCATGTTGAAGTTCTTCATGAATTAACTACTCATTTTGACTGCTGGTATTCTACTTGTACTTCTAACGTTTGGAGTTCTGCTTCTAATCTATTCAGGATAAAGGTCTATATTAATGAGAAGAAGCCTAGGACTGCTGGTGAGGTTGCAGTGTTAGCTGATGATTTTATGATAATGCACAAAAATAGGGTGAGTGATTATCGATTGAATAGGGCTAGGAATTACAGTTAAGATGGCTTGAGACAAATTTTTGGAAACCTGATTGGTCAAAAGCAGATAAAGTGCCAAATGGATCTGGAAGAATTTGGAAAGGCACCCAGAAGGGCATTAGAAAAAAAAAAATGCCCCATTCTCAAAAGTAAACACATTCATGTTAATGGTTCAATAAGGCTGCAAAATATTTCCTGGCTAACATTATTGACTGATTGTGTTCACCACAAGCTTTGTCCTGATGAGAAACTGTTTCAGGTTGTCCCGTGGGATAAATATTTGCCCGGATTAAATCCGAGTTATATTCTGTTTGTTTCAGTTGGAGCTGAAAATGTACCTGTGAAGCTTTTGCATGATACAGGTGCTTCTAAGTTCTTTATTTTAGAATCTACCCTACCTTTTTGAACAGCATCGAGTTTGGGAAAAAGTGTGTTGGTTCAGGGAATAGCACATACATGCATGTCTGTTCTGCTGCACAAGGTGGTATTGCAGTCCGAACTGGTGAACGGTGAGGTCATTATGGGTGTTTGCCCGTCACTGCCAATAGGGGAGTAGCTGTAACTCTGGGTAACAATTTGGCTGGGGAGTGCATGGGCCGATGTGTCTCCATTACCCATTGTTCCTTCGCTGTCGACCCTGTGGCACTCAGGCACGGACCTCTGGAAACTACATGTCTGGTCCCTGGATGGGACATGGAAGTTCTAGGTGACCTACCCAAAGACCCTACATATTCATAGCATATTATTGTAGCCCAATTTGTGCTGATAACAATGTAATCAGACTTTAACCATTACTGAAAAAAGACACTGAGAAAACCACAAATGTCAGAGCATGTCAAAACTGCAGGGCCCCAAAACACCCTCAGACCCCAGAGGATTAAAGTCTTCATGGCTACTAATTGCTGCGCACCACGACCCCATAGAGGGGAAGTTGGTGGAGAAGCATGACCTGGTCATCAGGTTCCTCAGGGGGGGCGAGAAGGCTAAATCCGCCCTGGCCCCCCTCTGTACTCAGAGCACTACAGCAGGGCCCATTTGAGCCTTTGCAATCAGTTGAGCTGAAGTTTCTATCAATGAAAACTCTGCTCCTGCTTGTATTTACCTGACAACGCGCTGCACCTGCTGCCTAATTACCAGAAAATCTGCGCCGAACATCGGGACCGATCGAGGTGCTCGACAAGATTTTTGCTCTGATTTTCAGGAGGGGAAAATCGGGCAAAATCGGGCTAAAAATCCTGTAGCCCGGCTTAAGCGAGATCCCAATTCGTCGGTCGATGTGATGTCTCAGTTCCCTCCTTTAGGGAATGAGGGTTATAAAATGTTTGATCAGAGCAACTGAGAAATACCTGCAATGTACAGCCAAAGACTTGCAAGATGACCCGATAAAAGGAGGACAAACATTTCAATGCAGAGTATAAGATGAACACTAGACAAGTATGGCCTTCATGTTGAGGCATCTTGCCAAATTAACCGAGAAGAACTGAAGTGTTTTACGGAGGGATCTGATCAAACTGGAACTTTTTGGACCTATGGATCAGCAGTATGTCGGATGCAAAAAAAGGCACAAGAACGCCATCTCCATCGTCAAACGTGGAGGTGGACCGGTGGTGGACCAGTCCTGTACCGGGGGTGTTTTACTGTTGCAGGAAGTGGAAATCATGACTGTATGAAGGACATCATGGATTCTTTGAAATATCAGGCCATTTTGGCAAGAAGTGTGATGCCTTTGGTGCAATGACTGAATGATCAGTGGACTTTCCTGCAGGACAATCATCCTAAAGTATACATCCAAATCTACTTCTGGGATCAGTCATAGAATGTTCCTAAGGGAAAAACACACCCCTCAGCAGCAAAACACAATTCTACAAAAGTGTTCAGTCTTCCTCATAATATAAGTGACTACTTTGAAATTGAGACCATTTTACCGATCGCACGGAGACCTTTAGAACGATACCAAACATGAAGGGGAAGAGCAACATATTCACAAGATGTAACCCAGGTAGTATATGGACATTCTTGGTCACTTTCAATGGAATCTTTTGGGGAAAGTGTGAGATGCAGGGAGGGGAGAGGAGAGGGAGGAAGGGGGTCATAAATGAGCAAGGGGGATGGTGTTGTTTGCTCTCTTTGAAGATCTCTTCTCCAGATTAGTTTTATTGTTTTGTTGCATGGCATCTGTTTTTGTCAGAGTTCCTGTACTTTAAATTCATGAGGAAATAATTTCACATCTTACATATAGTAGTTAGAATACATTAGATGGAAATACAAAGGATTTGGTGTTCAGAACAGAATAACTACAGTAATTACCCATTTCTCCCTGGGTGTGTTTTCACCACTGACTATGTTTGAGAAAAAAAATGATGTCATTCTGAAAATATATCTACAGGCCTTATATTATTCTCATATCATATATAAAGGTTATGTTCTACAAAACAACAAGCTTTAAGCACTTACTGTGTAATATGTTTTCATTTACTGTGAAATCCATTATCTGTCATGTACATTACCAGTGTAAGCTTTATGGTGAAAACTTCAATATTCCCATCAACGTAGTCCACAGTTACAACAAAAATGTATTTTGTCTTCATCTAGTGTCTAGTGGTTATGTTAGGAAAAACAGTTGGAATAACAGTTTTCCCCCACATATCTCTAACCTTTCACAGTTACAGTGGGTGTGTATTTCGTCAGCTTATTTAGGGTAATATATTATATATATATATATATATATATATATATATATATATATATATATATAATCTAAGGAATTGTATGATCAGGATGTTAAAATAAACAGAAATCTTACCTTTCAAATGAGCAAACATTGATAAAATGTCACTTTGCAGTTCCCTTAAACATTTCTGATGTGGTCTGTGCTTATTTGCAGTGCGTTTCTGCTTTTGCAGTGTGTTTCTTTTTGTTTGTGTTGTGAGTATTTGCAGTGTGTGTGTGTTGTCAGATTGATGAAGATGTTTGTATTTGCATGTTTTTTTTATTTGCATTGATCTCTCGGCCACTGTATACAGGCTACATGATCTAACTGAGTCACACAGACATTACAGGTTAAACCACATTATGTCTATTAAAACAAAAGTCCAAGATTAAATCCATTTATGTCAAATACCTCAGAAGAATTTCAAATACAGCCCCATAAGATGAACGAACGACTCAATAAACCCGAAGACTCGAAACAGGTGAACTAATTCCAGTACAGAACCTAATAGGATGTTGCACATACGTGACTCAATTAAAAATAAATAAATCAATAAATAAAATAAAACAAAAATAAAATAGACAGCAAGTGACGTCACGTTGCAGCCAGACCCTTCTCCTCAGTACTGAACAGCATTGTGGGCAAAAAAAGCTGAATTGCACCATAAAAGTATATATAAACTTTCTGTTGCTATTACTGCAAAACAGTTATGTTAACCTTATAATTAACATTCTTATTCATATTGGTCCTATTCGCAACAATAGCCTACAGTATATTAAGCGCAAATGGGAAAGATGTGCACACGCTACTGTTTTGTGTTGTGCTCATATATAAACAAACAGAGCGATATAAATCAAACGAAAATGCAGACAAACACCATATTAACGCGACCTATTTGCGTGAAGGTAAAGGACTCGTTTCGTTTGAGTTTTTCATCGCAGCACATAATTTCCAGCTGAGTCAGAGGGAAAAAAGGAGACTGAAGCATAGACTACGTCATTATTAAAGTGAAACATCCAAACAAGACAGATCAAGACTACATATTAAGCGTATCTCATACCTAGAGCGGATCCTGAGCCAAAATAAAATTCACAAGTTCGCGCTTACATATAATAAACAGCGTAAAAGTTAAGCGTATTTGGCGTGCTGTCCGGGAGAGGGCTCCGAGCTCGGTAATCATTCCCGAGCCCGGGGCACTCCCCCTGCCCAGGGAGAGGGGTCCGAGCTCAGCATTTGGCCCGAACCCAATAAGCGCTCCCCCCGAGCTGAAAGTGAGGAGACGGGGAGGTGGAGGGATGCTGAAAAACTAGAGATGAATGAAGGTAAGACTGCTTGGCTATTTAAAGGGATTCTCTTGTGGTGCTTGGATAGGGAGTGTGATTGCTGGTGGTGAATTGGCCGTGTTAATTATCTGTGCGAGCTCCTCCCAAAATTTGTTAATAAAACATCACTTCACGAGTTCGCGCTTACATATAATAAACAGCGTAAAAGTTAAGCGTATTTAGCGTGCTGTCCGGGAGAGGGCTCCGAGCTCGGTAATCATTCCTGAGCCCGGGGCACTCCCCCTGCCCAGGGAGAGGGGTCCGAGCTCGGCATTTGGCCCGAACCCAATAAGCGCTCCCCCGAAAGGCGAATGATCGCAGGACAGCAGCCAGATAACCCCCCAAAATTTGCCTAGCTTGGGCTGAAGGGATGCTGGACGTTAGTAGTAGCGGACATAGGTGAAAATACGGGAGGAGCTCCTGCGGGCACTGCTGGGGTAGAATATAGAAAAGCCTCCAGCGGGAATGAAACTTGTGGCAGCGGGGAACTATGAATGACGCTTCTGTGGGGGTGGGCACTGCTGCGGCATTAGGGAGATAAGCAGGGGGCTCCAGCGGGGGCGGGCACTGCTGCGGCGTTAAGGAGATAAGCGGGGGGGGCTCCAGCGGGAGTGGGCATTGCTGCGGCATTAGGGAGGTAAGAAAGGGGCTCCGGCGGAGGCGGGCGCAGCTGTGGCAGTGTGGGGAAGGAGGCGAGAGGCTCCCACAGGAGTGGGACGCTGAGGGGATGTTGAAGCGGGGATGAGTCGTTGCGGAAGGGAAATTAGAAGGGGTGGCTAGAGATCAAGTGGACGGGAGTGGGCTGGCGTTAAACGGGTTGGCCGACTAGGGTTTGGTGGGCTTCCTTGATGAGGGAGCGATCTGAGCGGATATAGCTCTTGAAAGCTTCTGATGACCAGCGGCCAAGTGCTTGGATCTGCTGTTGGGAGAGGCCTTTTTGGGCGGCTGTGGTTGCTGCGCCTATTTGGAATGAATGGCTGGAAAAGTTGTCGGCTGGGGTACCAGAGAGAAGCAAGATGGACTTAAGGTGCTTTTGGAACCAGAAGCGAGTGGTGGGGCGGTTGAAGTCGTCTGTAAAAAGGGGGTCGGAAGGGAGTTTGGATTGGGATTTCCTGAGCTGGAGGAAAGCTAGGAGGGTTTGGAATGGTTGGATGGGCGATTGGAGGTTAAAAATATAAATGAAGTGGCCTTTCTTTGTTCGGCCTCTGAAAAAACCTCCGAACCCGACGGAGGGGGCAGCGTCGGTATATAATTGGATGTCGATTGGGGAAGAAATCAGGTTGCTGTAGAAGAAAGATAAGCCGTTCCATTGTTTGAGGAAGGATATCCATAGACTGAGCTCGTTGCGGCACAAGTCAGTTATGGATATGAGGTCCTCTAGAGCATGGGCGGAGGATGCAAGGGAGAGGAGGTGGGAGATGAAGGGGCGGCCTTGCAGGATGATGCGCATGTAACGGGTCCCAAGCAAGGGGAATCCGCTCTGCGTTGTGTTGATGTCACCCAATAAAGAACTTCAGACCGCTCACTGCTTGGCACTGTCTTTATTTTCTGCATAAATGGGAAATACGTTGAAAACATGAATTCTGTGTCTCTCTTCATCAAACAACACCTGTTGGCAAACGAGTAAATACAGCAGGCTAATATGTGCTAATCTCACTCACAAATGTAAACGGTCACATTCGCAATCATTCAGAAATACAATTTCATAATCCCACATCACAAGGTATGTTTAGCAAAGCAACAAACAGATTAAGTTCAGAATATATCATCAAATATCAGTAATATCACCGTTTAATGTCTCGATTAACCACGAGACAACCTTCTCTCTTCTTTGGGTAGGGAGGCCAGGAATTTTTGAGAATCCAAGTTGATGCCCAAAAATTCGATGGAAGTGCTAGGACCCTCGGTTTTGTCTTGGGCGAGGGGAATCCCGAGCTCTGAGAAAAGCTTTTGGGTTGTCAAGAGGTGTGCGGCTGGGACGGAGTCTGGGGGCGAGACGATTAAGAAATCGTCTAAAAGATGAATCAGATAGGGTATGTTGTAATTGTTGGAGAGGATCCAGCAAATTGTTTCTGACAACGTGTCGAAAATTTTAGGGCTGCTTCTGCAACCGAATGTGAGGCGGACGGCGAAGTAGAATTTATTCTTCCAGCGGATGCCGAATAAGTGCCAAAAATCTGGGTGGATGGGCATTACTTTAAAGGCGGAAGTAATGTCGACTTTGGCCAGCCAAGCGCCGCGACCTGCCTCTTTAATCAGGGTGATGGCTTGGTCGACGTCGTGATAATGGAGAGAGAATTCTTCGAGCGGAATGAGGCTGTTAATGCTAGGGAACGGGGAATTATGTGGAGATGAGAGATCGATTATGAGGCGTTTTTTGCCTGAGAATTTTCTGGTGGCTACGCCAATGGGGCTGACCCGAAAAATGCAGAAGGGAGGGACGGAAAAGGGGCCAATCATGAAATTTGCGTCTATTTCTTTTTTGATTAGGAGGTCAACTATTTCGGGTTCGGTGAGAGCGGAGTGGAGATTTGGGCAGATGAGACTTTGGGAGGGGAGACTTACGACACCAGGGTGGAAGCCGTGTGCGAGACCTGAAAGAACATAATCTGTAAAATGAGAGTCAGGGTGGTGAAGCAATTCTGCAGACAAACGAGAAACATTTACAGGGGTCAACAAATATTGTTTAGGATTTTTATTTGCAGCTTTTTGGACGGGACAAACCAGACGGGCATGAGCACCGCCACAAAAGTTGCACACGTGCATGAACCGGCAGCGTTGTCTTGTGCAACTGCCGCTATTAAAGTCGGCGCAGACCTGGCTGTCGGAGGAAGATGGGCGGCGGCGAAATGTGGGAGTGGGAGTGGCTGGGGTATCCAAAAGGCACGGGACATAGCTGGTGGATTTGGGTTGGGATGATTCGGGGCAGGGAGGAATGGATGGATTGATGAAAGGGCAGCTGATGGTGGAGTGAGAAAAAGAACGGCAGACTGCGCAAGAGATGTTGCGGCAGCCCAGGAACACTCTGCTATGGAGCTCGGTGTCCAGAGCCCCCCAATAAGGACACTGGTTCCACTGGGCTACACGGATGGCGCATTTGGCGGCGAACAGCTTGTGGTACGTGTAAAAGTGGGAACCTCCGTATGACAGCGCGAGTTCAGCGACTATTGTGAGATAGTCGCTGAGCTCACGTCTCCTATGGGGAAAAGCGGCACAGATGACTTCTGAGTAGCAGGTGAAGGCAATGGTGAATTCGGCAAATGACAATATACGTGACTGGATGGGTGCTGAATTTTTAAGGGTGACTGAAAATTCGCCGCAGTTGATTTGGCGATCAGCGGGTGAGGGTAAAATTGGTGACAAAAGGGAAAAAAGATCCACGTCCGCACCTGCCAGAATCTGGGTCCTGATGGAGTTGGGTACGGGGGGAGGTTCCAGCGCTAGAGCATTTGGAGGGGCTGGAAGGGGCGTGGCTGAGGCTAATGAGAAGGGAGAGTGGGTCTGAGGAGGAGGAAAGGTGGCTGCCGGGACTGCTAGCGGAGGCATGCCTGCGCTGCAGCCGTCTCCTGGGACGGAAGAAAGAGAAGGAAAGAGAGGGGGAATGGCGGGCATCGGAGCCTGCATGATTAGAGGCAGGCTCACGCTAGGGACGGCTCCTGGGGCGGAGGAAAGAGAAGGGAAGAGAGGGGGTATGGGGGGCACCGGTGCTTGTGCCATTAGCGGGGGAATGCTCGTGCTACGATTGGACGGCGGTGCTGCGGGCCATGGGTAGGGGAGGGAGTTGGGAGAATAGCGGGGCAAAAGCTGCGGATGGGAATTAGCCGCCGGTGGGGGCGAGCTCACGCTACCGCGGTGGCTTGTGGAGGCGATGGCCGGCTCTCCGCCGGCATGAGCAGCGAGCTCCCGCTGGGAAGATCGAGAAGGAGGGCGGAGGCTGGCGACCGCGACATTCGGGGCGTGGCCCAAGCTCGCTGACGGCCTTTTGCTGCGTCCTGACGGCTAGGAAGCCGTCCTCGGAGGAGTGATGGTTTGCCCGGGCTGTGGGTAGGGAGCGCTGCGGCCCGTGCGCGCTCTGCCCGAGGCCCTGGAGGGAGGAGAGGAATTTGGATTTTCACCCGCTTGGAGAGATGCGTAGAGGTCAAGGAGATCCGCTTTTGTTGATCGGCGCGGGAGACTGATGCCGGCTCTGGGGAGTGCCTGGCGGAGACCGGCTATGGTCCATTTCCCCTTGGCTGGGGCAGAGGAGAGGGCTGAAGCGTAAGAAGACGCTGGGGAAGATGCCTGACGTCTGGAAGGTGGTGGTGATGGCGTGATCCGGCGTCTAGGAGTGTGAGCCGCAGCGGCGTGGGAGGGCCTGCAGCCCCGCGATGTAGCCGCGGGCTCGGTTGTTGGATCCTGCGGAGCGCTGGTGGCCTGAGCGGCGGCTTGGACAGTGGCTGGAGGTGCTGCAGGATCGTCGGTATCCAAGGAATAATCCTTGAGGAACATTTCGATCTCGGACATATTTGCGGCGACTGGGTGTGCCAATGCTGAAAAACTAGAGATAAATGAAGGTAAGACTGCTTGGCTATTTAAAGGGATTCTCTTGTGGTGCTTGGATAGGGAGTGTGATTGCTGATGGTGAATTGGCCGTGTTAATTATCTGTGCGAGCTCCTCCCGAAATTTGTTAATAAAACATCACGATGAGAGCTGAAGGATTTCCTGGTGGTGTTACGTTCTGTGTCGAGAAATCCTGGAAGCTTTTGGTGAAGCGCGTATCGAGGCGCTTTAATGACATCATGATGTCCGAAGTGTCGACTTCGCCTAAAGGGTTCTTTCCAGTTTCAGACTAATAATATTGTCCCTCCAGCCTATTATGAGCAAAGACTTGATTTACACACATTTGATAGCCCCATTCACTTCAAGCCAATACGTTTATTATGCAGTTATGTCATATTATGTTATACAATCATTATATAGCACCAGAAAATACACATTATATTCATATAAATTGATTAGTATATGTGGAAATTATTTTTTTCTTCACCGTTACTTTTAAGCCTTAACTAGCGCACAATACAGTCAGTGTTGTCACAGATCACATCAGCTCATCGGTAATGGATCTGCTTGTTTTACACTCTTTGGCCAGCAGGCGGTATTGTGAGCAAATGAAGCCTTGAGAAATGAACCCTTTTGTGAACCACTCGGCTGAAAAGCTTCAGTGCTTCATGACGCTTCATCTCGCCATCACTTATTTCCTCCTGAAGCTGCTGGATTGTCATCAGCTTTAATGTGAAGCGACTGGAGAAACACACAGGGGGGAGCGTGGACGGGGCACAACCCAACACTTTCTGAATTTCTGAGTGAGTACGTTATTTGTGAATTGTTGTTCGGGAAGTGGACTTCTCCTTTAATAAAGCTAAACAGAGATTTGGCGCCTCCTGTCGGGGAATTGGCGCGTTTCTCTCGATCTCTATACGTTTTTTTTTTTTTTTTTTTTTTTTCTAAACTTATTATTAGTATACACTATATTACAAATATAGTGTGACATCATTTACTTTTTTTTTTTTTTTTGGATTTGCCAATTTCTACCGGTGGTTTATGAAGGTCTTCAGTCTGCACACGTCTCCTCTAACCTCCAACGCTCCGAGGAAAACCCAAGTCCCTGTCCTGTTGCTCCAACACCCACAAAACCTTTGAGAAACTCAAAGAGGCCTTCAGCACGACCCCCATCCTCCGTCATTTTAATGTAAACATTACAATTTACAAAGAAAATATTAAATATATATTTTTCTTAAACTTCACTCTTAAAAGAATAAAAAAGAGACTTTTAAATACAATAATGAATAAACAAACAAAAACCATTTACCATTACAGTGTACTCTTTGTTAAAACAGAAGAAATGTATTTAGTGTTTAGAGAAACTTTGAAAGTATCAATCTAATCAGGCTAGTATGGATCCGATACCAATACCAGTGCTAGTAACAATATTATTAATATAAGGATTGATCTGCCCACGGCCACAAGAAGAAGAAGAAGAAGAAGAAGAAGAAAAAGAAGAGCGTTGCTAATACAGACAAACTCATTGTATCAGAGAAAGTCACTGCAGTAATTCAAAGACAGATTTGAATGAATCACAGTTTTTGTCCTTCATTACACTTTCCCAAAGGAACTGTAGCCTGAACTTTTATTTGCTCTTGTTAACCAGACTGACAGAAACAGGTTTTTATCTTCCTGTCCTCACTGACTCCACCCACACCCACCCACACACACACACACACACACACACACATACAGATCACTTCCTGCATGACGACAACAAGGAAATAAACATATGAACATGACGAAACCTACAGGTATTACATTTCCCTTTAAACACTCTATATGTAATATGACATCTGAATATCAGATTCACTAAACATGAGTTTATTTTAATCATCAGTGTCATTAATAAGTGTTTGAGCTGCAGGAACATCAGTGAGTTTCACTTTCATTTCTGTCACAGAACCGTATGAGAAACAAATCTGTGAGTAAAAGACTGTGTTCAGTCTTAAGATGCATGAATATTGACTGATGTGAAGTGTGTTTAGTTTATGGTCTTCAGGTTAACATGCTGGAAACAGGATGCAGAATATCTAGTTTAAAATAAGTTTATCATGTAGAGATTGAAGCTCCACATCATGTCGTTCAACACATGTCTCTTAAACTTATTTCAATCATTTGAACAGTTCAGTTCCATCTTGTAATTTACAGAGTGACTTATTTCTATCATTCATGAGAATGTTATCAGTGTGTGTTTGTTAAGTAGAATCAAACTTGTAATTCACAGCAGTTTTGGAGGAAGATCGGTAACACTTTACAATACGTGTGCACGAATATGCATTAATTCATGCTTAACTAATACAGAAATAATAAGAGTTAATGTATAATTCATGAAGAACTGAAAGATTTATTAATGATTACTACATCAGGAACTAATGAACATTCTATTCACAGATTAAGTAATCAATAAATTGTTATTAGTTAAATGTGTCATAATGTATTAATTCCCTAATAATTTATTTTATTAACTAATGATGTAAATTCATATGTCAATTACCACAGTGGTCAAAGCTATGTACTTCAACTTCCCGTTGTCTGCTTTAATTAGTCATTAGCTAATGATTTGCAAAGATATCATTATGGTATGACTTTACTTGTTGAGGCACATGACTAACTAACTAATTCTATATCCATAACCACAATGACATATTACTTAACAATTAGTTAATAGTTCTGTGCCTCAACAAGTAAAGTCATAACATCATGATATCTTTGCAAATCATTAGCTAATGAGTAATTAAAGCAGACAACTGGAAGATGAAATACATGGCTTCAACCCATTGTGGTAATTAACATGAATTTACACCATTAGTTAATAAAATAAGTGGTTAGAGAATTACTACATTATGACACATTTAACTAATAACAATTTATTGATTACTTAATCTATGAATCATATAGAATGTTCATTAGTTGCTGATGAAGTAATTATTAATAAATAATTATATATTAAATTATATATAAAGTCATGATTATCTCTGCATTAGTTAAGCATGAATTAATGAATTAATGCATAATTGTACACCCGTACTGTAAAGTGTTACCGGAAGATCTTCATGATCTACTAGTTGAGATTCAACCTTCTGCAGTTAAACAGAAAACTGAACAACAAACTACAGATAGAACAGTGATGGAGATTCACATAGTCTGGATAAATGAACAGAGACTGTGCTACTGTCTGAAAATCACTACAATCTCTGACAGGATGATGAAGACACAGACATCAGGAGTCAGAGAAGATGATCAGATGAAGACTTAAGAAAGAACACAATATCAACATGTCAACCACCGACACCACAGGTGAGAATCACAGAAAGCTTAAAATGAGTTTAAAATGAGTCTTCAAGAATATTTTCATTCTGTTCATTGACTTACATTCTTGAAGTATATTTATATAGTTATATGTCATTATACATAGTTATTTACATGCAGATTAGCAAAATTATTTTCTTTCTTTTAGTGTTTGACAGAATCTCACTTTCACTTTGATTATCAATATTGTTTGTAAGAATCATTCAATAATGCTGATATCTGTTGGTTCGTGTTACTGTGATGAAAGAGTCAAATATAATGAATGACGTCTGTTTCATACAGTGATTGCGGTCCAGAATCCTCCTCACAGGAGAAGACGGAGCAAACATGAACCTCCTGAGAGTAAGTCTGTACCTACATCAATAAATGAAGGGCACAAGTGATTAAATGAATCTCCTACTGATGGATTCTGGTCATTTTTTCATCTGTGATGTTGATTAAGATCAAGATCTTGCTATCTTATCATGTTACATCTCACATGTGTTACTGTCTGATGTGAGGATTGTTGACACTGAACGTCTGATTTGACTGTTTGCAGTGAGGATTGTTCTTCTGGGTTGGAACGTGTCTGAAAACAGTCATGTGGGAAACTTCATATTAGGACGAGCAGCGTTTGACAGTGAAGCTCCTCCAGATGTTGTAGAGAGAGTCTCAGGAAGACTGAAGGACAGACACTTGATCATCATCAACAGTCCTCAGCTGCTCCAGACCAACATCTCAGATCATCAGATCACACAGACAGTGAGAGAGTGTGTCCATCTGTCTGATCCAGGACCTCATGTGATCGTTCTGCTCCTCAAACATGAGCCGTGTTCAGCAGAAGATCAAGAGCGTGTGGAGAAGGTGCTGCTCTCTTTCTCTGAGCGCGTTTATCAACACACCATGGTGCTCAGCACACGAGAGCCCACTGAAACCAATGACATCCTGCAGAAAATCATTCAGAAATGTGCAAACAGACACTTCAGTCTTCAGACGAGCAGCTCTCCTCATGATCTTCTGCAGATGTTTGAGGACATTGAGAAGATGAATGATGGACGACACCTGGATTGTGCTGAAGCTTCACAGTATTTCACAGTGGAGAAACCGGACACAGAAACGCGTGAGTGTGGTGATATTTGATAGTTCCTACTGAAAAATGAACATGTTTTAATCATCTTCTTCTATCAGTTTCAGAAGGTGTGAAGCTGAATCTGGTTGTGTGTGGGTGTGATGACACATTAAAATCCTCCATATCAGAGCTGATCCTGCAGCAGACAGACAGAAGATCAGACGTGGATCTTCATGGTCGTCTGATCAATCTGGTGGAGCTTCCAGCTCTGATTCGTCTCTCAGAGGAGGAAGTGATGCGTCAGACTCTCCGCTGTGTGTCTCTCTGTCATCCTGGAGTTCATGTTTTCCTCCTCGTTATTCCTGACGCTCCACTCAATAATGAAGACAAAGCAGAAATGGAGGAGATCCAGAGGATCTTCAGCTCAAGAATCAACAAACACATCATGATCCTCACAATGCAGAATTCGGAGCGTCAGACAGCAGAACTCAATGAAGAAGCACAGTCTGTCATTCAGAGTTTTGGAGGACGATGTCATTTCTTTGGTCCCAAAACACAAGTGTCCACATTGATGGAGAACATCGAGCAGATGCTGGAAGAAAACAGAGGAGAGTTTTTCTCTACCGAGATGTTCATTGAGGCACAGACAAAAAAACTGGTGAAATATGAAGAGATGAAGAAGAAAATTCATTCACTAGAGACACATTTACTGTCACAGGGTAATGAGCAGAAAATCAGTTTGGGTCTTAAACTATGGAGCTATTAAAAAAAAAATTCTATTTTAATTCTAGACGTGACATTTAACAAACAGTAATGCATTTCCTCTTTTCCAGGTTCATCAGAGAGTGAAGATGAACTGAGGATTGTTCTGCTGGGAAAAACTGGAGTCGGGAAAAGTGCAACGGGAAATACAATATTAGGAAGAGACGCGTTTACAGCAGAAGAATCTTTTGAATCAGTGACTAAAGAAAGTCAGAGACAGACATCTGACATCAACGGCCGACGCGTTACTGTGATCGACACTCCAGGACTGTTTGATACTGAACTCACTAATGAGGAGATCCAGAGAGAAATCAAACACTGCATCTCCATGATCCTGCCTGGACCACATGTGTTCATCATTGTGCTCAATTTAGGACAACGATTCACTCAAGAAGAAGCAACTTCAGTGAAGATCATCCAGGAGACGTTTGGAGAGAAATCTTTAATGTTCACCATGGTGCTCTTTACCAGAGGAGACTTTCTGAAGAATAAAACTATTGAACAGTATCTGGGAAAACCTGGATCTGTGATCAGAAACCTGATTGAAACATGTGGAAACAGATTCCATGTGTTCAATAATAATCAGACTGGAGACCAAACACAGGTGACTGATCTACTGGAGAAGATAGACAACATGGTGAAAGCAAATGGAGGGAGTTTCTACTCATGTAAGATGTTCAGAAAGATGGAAAGAGAAAAACAAGAACAACAGATGAAGATCCTGATGGACAGAGTCAGAGAAAGAGAAGAAGAGATGAAGAAACATGAAGAAGAGAAAGAGAGAATGAAGATGATGATGGAGGAAGAGCGGCAGAATCAGGACAAAGAGAGAAAAAAAAGAGAAGAAGAACTCAGAGAAAGAGAAGAACAATATAAAAGAGAAATGAAGGAACAGGAGGAGCAGATGAAAGACGAGATGAAAAGTGTAAAAGAGGAGTTTAAAAATGAAATAAAGCAAATGAGGACAGAAAAAGAGACTGTAATAAAAGAAAAAGAAAATCTGTATATAGAAATAGACAAAATGATGAACAGAATAGAGACTGAACGACAGAATCAGGACAAAGAGAGAAAGAGAACAGAAGAACTCAAAATAGAAATAAGAGAACAAGAGAAACATCAGAGAGAGATGCGAGAGACATTTAGGCATGAAATAGAGAAAATGAAGAAAGAAAAAGTGAAACTTCAGATCAAATATGACAAAGAAACTGACACACTGATGAACAGAATAGAGAATGAGAAAAAGAAAAGAGAAGATGAATATATAGAAATAGAAGAACAACATAAATCACTGATAAAAGACAAAGAGGAGAAAGAGAGAGAAATCAGTGAGATGAAGAGAGAACGAGAGAAACAGGAACAAGAGGAAAAGACAAGAAGAAAAAAAGAGGATGATCAAAGAAGAGAGAAAGACAAAGAGATTCAGAGACTGCAGAGTGAAATGGAGGGAATAATCAGAGAGAAAGAGAGAATAGAAAGAGAGAAACAAGAACAACTAGAGGATTTAGAGAAGAGATTGAAAGAAGAAAGAAACATGAGAGAAGATCAACACAAGACTCTTGAAGACAAACTGAAAGTCCTTGAAGAACAGCATGAAGATGAACTGAAGGGAAGACGAGTGGAGTGGAGAGAGGAATATGAAAGAGAGAAAGAGAAGATGATGAGGAAGATCTGCTCTCAAACTGATCATTCACTACAGGTGAGTCTTCAAGACTTTTGCTCTTTCATGTTTGTTCTGATAGTAATCACACTTTTACTATTAATAATATCCCACACAAACTCAGACAATTAAACAGACAATTACAGTTATTTATACTGAATGATGTGTTTGTTTCAACTCCAAAAGGTCACAGCTTACAGGAAACTGGAGACTGAATACAGCAAATGGTCCTGGAGTCTTCGCAGAGCCATGATGGAAACTGAGAAGAAACTACACAATAAAATAGAAAATGAAGTGATTCATGAGGTTGAGGAAACTGATCTTCATAGAGAACTGAAGAAGAGAAGTGAAGAAGTGAATAAATCAATGTCTGAATTCTTTGAGAAAGACGGAGATGTAGATATACTGATTCAGTGGAAAACATCATTTGAAATCAAAGATTTTCAAGAAAACATTGTGAGAGAAACAAAGAGGAAATTAAATGTGATTCTTCAGCAGCGAGACCTGAAGAAAAAGATTGATGATCAGAGGAAACATCATGAAAACACTCTCTATGAAAAGAGCAAAGAACTCGCCTTAAAACTCAAAGACAAAGCAAATGATGAAAAAACACTGAAGAAGGAGTTTGATTTGTTCTGGCAACAAAGAGTGAATATGATCATCAGAGACACTCCTCCAATCAGAGACATTGACATAATGAGAGATGTGAGAGAGATCCTCAGTGACATCTATGAAAGTGCTTCTGTAGATCACTGGAGGGAGAGCAGGGATATTTTTACTGTACAGGGTTATTCACGTTATGTACAGTTAAAGAAATCCTGTGAATTAACAAGACCTGCTAGTAGTTTTTACCAAGCACTTAAAGAGATGTTTGGTTTGATTCTACCTACAGAGGATGGAGCCCAAATAAGATCATTAGTCACAGATGTTGCTCAGCAGACAGACAGAATGATTCAGTCATTTAACATTTCAATGATTGGCTACAACATCAGCTGCATTCAACAACTCACAGATTACATCAAAGCAAGAGTAAAAGAATATGAGGACAAATCAGTGAGATATGTGTTCAAGAATGACTTCTTCATGGATTTGGTTCTTTCCATCTGTAAGAGATCAAACAAGACGATCACTGACCAACACAGACTGTTCAGGGAAGCCAATGATCCTGTAATATATGTTGAGAAGAAGAGAGAACAGTACTATAGTATTTTCCAGAAATGCTCTCATGAATCAACACCAGCTGCTATTTTTGGTGAGATCATCTGTCAGAAACTGAAAGAGCCCATTGAGCAGAGCGTCTACAAGAAAACTGCCAGAGATCTGACAGATGAAATGAGATCAAACTGTGAATCACTGAATGGAAACAGAACAAATCTGGAGAAACACATCCTGAAGACACTGGCAGAACAGGAGGATCTTGACAAGTACATGAACTACATTCATCATCACAGAGATCACTTCAAGAGTTTCATCAGAGATGAAGTCAGTCGGTTCATCACTGATCAGTTCAGTGTCAGTGTTTTACCCAAGATGAAGGAGAACATTGAACTCCTGCAGCAGAAGATCATGAAAGCAGCTCATGAATCTACTCAACATGTTCAAGTCAACAGAGGAGATGTTGGTTTGTGGTTGAAGAGTTTCACACGGCAGATCTCAGATGAGCTGATCTTCTCTGAAAAAGACCTCACTGGAGTCAAACATGATGATGTGGATGATTTCAACCTCCTAGAAGAAGTGATAAGACATGAACTTCATGCTGTAATGTCTGACATCAGCAGGAGATTCAACACAAAGTCATTTCCAGTAAATCTGGACTATAAGTTCAGACCAGATGAGCTTCTGATTGATCACTTGTGTCAGTGCTGTTGGGTTCAGTGTCCGTTCTGTAAATCAATCTGCACAAACACCACAGAAAACCATGATGGAGATCACAGTGCTCCTCACCACAGAGTGACTGGAATCATTGGCACATCTTACAATTCAACACAAAGCCTCTGTACTGATATTTGCACAAATTTAGTGGCAAGTAGTCTTAATGTTAATACACCAGATGGAAGATGTGTTTGGAAGAAAATCAAAATAGAAGGGCCTCAAAATGCCATCTGGAGCATCACGCCTGGCCTCTCTGATCTAACCTACTGGAAGTGGTTTGTGTGCAGATTCCAGAAAGATCTGGAAAAACACTACAGGGAAACATTTAGAGTGAGTGGTGCGATTCCTAATGAATGGAGAACATACACAAAACAGGAAGCTATTAAGAGTTTGGATCAATACATCTAATGTGGAAGATGAAGAAAGAGACTCTTGTGTCTCCTGTCAGATTCAGATCACAGTTAGAAATGAGTTTCATTGAGACTCTGAGCTCATCTGCACTTCAGAAGATCAGAGCTTCATCAAATACAAACAATGATTTAAGACAAGATTCATATTCTTAAGACATGCATGATGTATAAATCTTAAAATGTTTGATGTATATTACAGTTTATTACTGATCAAACGACTTAATCTCTATTATGAACCAAAAAAACAACAACAAAAACAGATAAGGATATTAATGATAAAGCCTGTTGATGAAATATTGCATGTATAAATATAGAAATCACTTTTAAATATGTTTAAAGTCATGTAATTAACCAAATAATAAATCATCCTTTGTGTATATGCAATCAATAAATGGTCAATAAATGAAAATATTAATGACTCAACAGGAAATATTAATGCATATTTTATTTCTGGGGCTATACCAGCAAACCTCAGCAAACATATCTGGAGCTAAAGCTTCTGCTAATTTCATACTGATGGTCTGATTTTACTCCACGAATCTGATGGTGATATCTAGTCTCTTCTGTCCTGTTCAGCTCACTTGTAGATCTGGGCCCGTATTTACAAAACATGTTATCTTACCACTAAGAGTTCTCCTAAATAGCAGTAAAAGCTTTTAGCTAAGAGTTTTCTCTTAAAACCTATTAACAAAGCTGCTGAGACAAACTTTTACTAAGGAGTAGAGAGAAGTCTTAAGCTAAGAGTAAGGATGGGGTTGACCTCATTACTATGGATGATGTCAGCATACTCATTAACTATGCACACAGTGATTGGCTGATAGGGGATTAAAAAAAAAAAAAGATAACTTACCAAACAGACACCATGAGCACACAGCAAACAAAACAAAGTGTTAACCATATTCCCTGGTCGTTTATCAAGCACGTTTAAAGCGAGGTATGACTGTCACCCTGAGCTATAGTTCACACATGACTGCAGTCTTTGGCTCTTTTTGACATAATTTTTAATTGCCAAGAAGGCAAGTAGACATCTAGGGTGTTTGACTATTAAAAACATAATAATCATTATATTTTACTTGAACTACAAAAGAATGGCTTAAAGACTGTCATTTCTGATTTTCCTGCTCTGAACACAGATTGCTGGTGAATTCATTTTTTGATTTCTACGCAAAGACTTTTGACTCTCTCTTTCTCTCTCTCTTTTTAAAAAATGCTATTTTCGATAATTAGGAAATTGCAGTAAAAATTACTCAAAATTTATTCTGGAGTATTTTGTTTAGAGTTTAGAGATGTTTAGAGTTTAGAACAAGCACATTCATACTTCTGTGACTTCTCTATTCTCATGTTTTCAGCTGTTAGGTCTGAATCATTGTCACTAGCTCCCTCTGGTGGCCACTCGTTGTATTTATGTGTTTTTTGATCAACATCTGAGCTCATATTTCTGTTCGTTGTCATTTCTGCCTATCAGTATCTTGAATATTGTCACGGTTGTGTGTAGAAGGAGACGAACGAAGACGAAATATAATGAAAAGTCTTTAATAAACTCCACAAAAGGTAAATCCAGACAGGTAGGGCAGGGTAAACACACACCAACATAACCTTCAGATCGGACGACAAACACTGAACTGAATACAGCTTCTATAGGGGTGCTAATGATACAAGGACAGGTGGGAGTGATTAACTAATAATGACTTAACAAGGACAGGAACAGGAAAGACCATGGCTGCGTCCGAAATGGCATACTCAGTGAGTAGGTACTTAATTTCAATAAGTACCTACTTAACCAGCGCTAAAAGAGTAGGTACTCAACAGCCAAATCTCGTTGAGTATGAATGCGATCCGCCATGTTGACGTTATCATCTGACCTATAACGTTAAAACAAGCGCAACAGCTTAAAAGATATGAGCGTCTGGTTTGATTAATCTGTTTGTAAATATTTTGACGTTTATAAAATTTGCTAAAGAAACAGCTGCCCTTTTGTTGTTATTGTATAACCAATACATTTTGGGTTGATTTAAGTTTTTATATTTTTAACAATACTAATATGACCCACAGGTTAATACTTAACGATAATTATTTTTATGACGAAAACCCAAAACGTTATTTCTGGAATGTGTTATTAATTTCTTTATTTTATGTGCAAAATTCTTCATTCACACGCAAAACTGGCAAAAATCTCCTGTTTTCCTTTTTCTTGTTGAATTTCTCTCTCGCTTATAAATAACAAAAACCATACAATTGTTAATGCATTATGATTATGTGAATATAATGATTTTGTAATTTTTTCTGTGTACATAATCTCATACTATGATGTATGAAAACCCTTTTTTTGTCATTGATTGTTCATTGTTAGACATTCTACCATCTTTCCCTGAGCTTGTATGCAATTATAAGGTCTGTAGTAATAATAATAAAAAGAAAATAAGAGCGACAGGTGCACAAACACCTCATAGACAGTAACACAACAACCCTACCTAGTACGTTTTCGTTCATGTTTGCAATGCTTGCAATATCTGCACCAAAGGAGACGTCAGGCAGCTGCTGGAAGATCTCATCTTTGGAGAAGACTGTTGATTTTACACTCAAAAATGTAAGTGTTACAACCTAAACATTTCAGATTACCTCTGAATGCATTGCTAGCCCACCCCAACACTTATGAACGATAATAATGATAAATGCTGACCAATAATTAATTATGTTTTTGAGTAAAACAAGCAAAATGTAATTTTTCTCATGTGCCATAGCTATGCATGACTACACAATAGATAAATTCAGCCAAGGCAAATACATATAAATTTTCAGTCAAGTTATGAATAAATTTATTAGTTAATGAAACAATTATATTTTATTTACCGGCAACAACAGAAAACATGAATAAATGAGTAAAAGAATAAATAAAAGTAACCATGACAATAAATAATGACACATGGAACAAAGCTTTATTCAAACATATTGTTCTGACAATCATGTATTTACATTCGGTGAACCCACATCCTACTGCATCTCAACACAGCTGTGCCAAATCTGCAGCCGACCACCGTGCCCACCTTCACCTGTCTTCACTGTAATAAGAACACTGTAAGTCACTTTGCATGAAAGCATCTGCCAAATGCATAAATGTAAATGTTATTTTTGTAAATTATTTTTTATGTCTTGGGCACAAACGCACAATAAAGCTGCTAATTTCTTAAAGTTTATTTCTTTAAGGTACTGCTATTATATCAATTTTTGGATGAATTAGTTCATCTAAAAATATAAATTCAGTCATTATTTACTCGCCTCCACACTGTCCAATCCTTGAGTCTGTTTTTTTTTTTTTTCTGACCACACAAGGTGATTTTTGTTAAGTCTGTCTTGCTGGAGCCTGAGTTTCAGAAGCTTCCTGACATTATTTGATGATGCTTTTGAAGCTTCTGAAACTGAGGCTCCATTGACTGATGAAACCAGCAGAACAAACTTGACCAAAATCACATCCTCAGTTTCTTTTAGTCTTTTTCGAGATGCTCTCTCTGGCTCTGAGCTCACTGATGATAAAGAGGCCACAGCAACATCTGGTCCAGATGAGGGAACAAGGGCAGGTGAAGTGATGGAGGGTCTCATCCACGGCACTAAACCATTTCCAGGATGCTGCTGTGGATTTCTCCTTTCTCAGTGCACACACCAGTCTGCAGACATTACAGATCATACAAAGATGCACAAATATAATACAAAACTGTCACAGCACGATATCATTTGATCTCTGTATTAGAAGTAACAAAATGATCTTACTTTATATTTTTATATCAGGTTTTCCTTTTTTCCCCCACAAATGCCGCCGTCACCATTAATTGCAGGTCCTGCTCCACCACAAAAGATCTGCAGCAAAGGCACAGAAATCAGAAAAGTGATGTAATAGCTCTGTTCGAAAATCCAACAATTCAAATAAACTGCTTAAGATTTAAAAAATGTTTAAATAATTTATGTAATGTATACTCACTCAAAGCCTTTGATGGCAGCATTCCTTCATCAGTCACTCTGCACTGGGTAAGCAGATGTGTGTCTCATCTGTCCCTGTAACATTCAGACAGGATTCAGTTCCCTCTGTGATTTCTACTACATTTACATGTTGAGGTAGTTGCTGATGTGTTAACTGACTTTTTATCCAACACAAATGATCCTCAATATGTCAACAGTACTATGGACAAATGAAATAGATGAACTCATGTTTAGTTACTTCATGTATGTATGTTTATTTACATTACTTGCATTCAACTAAAGCAGTATTGCCAACAGTGAATTCTACATAATAAGCACACGTAAGGTACACCACTCACTCAGATGTATGTTTTATGTTGTGATGTGCTCATCTGCAATTCTTTTAGAACATTTTCCTGTCAGATGTTAAATAGACATTTAGTAATCATCTTTAAGATGTATATGGTTTGTGTAAATCAACTTTGGAGACGTACGTGTACGTCTACTATATCTACTGTTCGATATACATAATAAATAAATAGTCTTTTCACAGCAAAATCACAAATATACTATGCTGTTTAACGTCTTTACACCTTACTATACAGTAGGTCAACAAATACATTTGTAAACTCCTTCGTCGCGGTTCTCAGTCACGTTCGATGATGACATATTGCTCTCCCGTGGACTCTTGGGATTGAAAAGTATACATCGGTGAACACTCCAAAATCTGGGCTGAAGCAGTAGGACATCCGGGGATTTCTCGCCTACTCTATTAGCTTTCAAACGTAACGTTACTTCTTTCTTCACGTCTCTTTTTGCCTAATATATAGTCGGTTAGTAGGCATATTCGGACGGACTTTAAGTAGACATACATCCAAATCTCACGAGAATTAGTGCTTTTGCCTACTAATTCTCGCCTACTCTTTTATGAATTCTAGTGATTCGGACATACTTATTCGCTCGGCTACTGCTTTTCCCCTACTATATAGTAGAGAAGTAGGCGGTTTCGGACGCAGCCCATATATGGGCACAGAAGGGAGAAACTAATATAAACAGTCCACAGGGGTGTGACAAATATATTGACTAGATGTTTTTCAGCAGTTTCACTCCTGCTCACCTTGATTTCACCTTGTTACCTTGTATATTATAGGTGCCCCCTTAATAAATAAATAAATAAATAAATAAAGGTGTTATAGTGAGGCCCTCATCTACCCAGTTTCAGTTCCAGTTACTGAACTACTTTCATCTTACAACCATGTCAGAATCAGAAATTATCTTAAAATTGTTTACATTTAATTGGCAAGAATTGCTTAGATTTCCAAAACCTGTAGCACTGCGGCTCACTGCCCCTAGAAATAGTACATACGTCTGTGGTGTAAGACTTTTCCCACATCAAATATTATTTTTATTACTCTTGATTGGTACCGTGGACTGTAGCCAGAATTGCTATATATTTTTATATGTGTACACTCTAGGCATGTAAAGGTATCAAATATTCATCCTGCGATAAGTAATGAAAGTTTGATCATCGTGTACGATATTATCACCATATTGAAATAAGTTGCACAAAGGTGTTGTAATAAAAGCAGGTTTAATAACTTTTTTCTCATAACAAAAAGAATGTCTCAGTTACATATGTACTGTAATCCACATTCCCTGATGGAGGGAACATTATGGGAAGACATTTTGTCATGATGACATTAGGGGTCAACAGCCCCAGTCATCTCTGAGTTTAAGAGAAAATGGCAATCAAAACTGGCTAGTGGATTTTGTCGAGGCCCCGTACAAACAGGTATATAAGGCAACAGTGTGCTTCCACTCATTCAGATCAATGCTGAGGAGCCGAGATCGTGTCCTGGCATCAGCGATTAGTTCAAGGTTGTGGCATGGGGACATAACGCCTCCGTTCCCTCCATCATGGAATGAGGGTTACATACGTAACCAAGACATTCCCTGTCTGTCGGTCACTACATTATGTCGCTATGTGGTGATGAGATTATGGGGTCCATGGAAAGTGCCACAACCGCTGAACGCTGTTACAACTTGTGGCGCTGCACATGTTGACAAGCCACAGAGTGTCAGACAAATGCTACGCAAAGGTCGTAACCTGACCTTGGTGCTGAAGGATTCTAAACGGTGAGTACATCACTGCTGTTATATCCACACACGTTTCCTAATAGAACACTGTAAAAAAAGGGCAATTTATAAATGTCCTTCCAATAAACATAAAACAGTAAATTGAACTATATATTTTTATTAGAAGCGTTCATGCATGATACAAAAACATGCAAAAAAAAAAAAAGCAATGTTTTGTTGATCTTACTAAGAAGTTTAATTTTTCATGTAAGTTCAGAATTCTTGTTAGTGCAGTTTGAACCTCGAACGCATTCACACTTTGAGACTTCAGCTACTTACGGCCTACACACCGTGAGTTTCAAAAAGATGATGCTGGTAAGAAGAAGCAGGTGACAGTGTCCTGCCTAACCAGACCATCATTTCTGCATGATAACTAGTTTGTACTGATCATTTTTATAGTCAGCTGCTTGTTATTTGTCATATATATAATATATATTGTGCTCTTCCCAAACGGATCACGTTATCTAATCTAATTTAACAGCATTTGATTTTGCGGACAGGAAAATGCATTAAATAATTGTAAAAAATAATGAGTATTAAATGAGATTTCTGCTCAAAAGTATAGACAAAATTGTATTGAACATCTAGACCGTTGAAGAAGTTGTAGAAATTAAGGAGATCAGATGGCCTGCACTGTTTCTAAAGGAGGTAAACCACTTAATATCAGCTGTTGTTACCTGTGCTCTAGTTTCTTATTTCAAACTCAATAATTATACTATTATTATTGTAATCTTTATTAATATGAACATTTAAGTGGAACTAGCAAAACTTTCTGGTGATTTTTTTTAATGTTTGTTTGTTTTTTAGGTCCGCATGGAGTTTTTTTTGTATCAATAATGTTGACCTCCTGGAGAAGTTCAAAAGAGGGATTGAAGACTCTTTTGGACAAGCTGGATGAATAGGTACCTTTAAGATTCTGTAATATATTCACAATACCATAGTATTTATAGCTTTCTAAATAGAACCACAAATGCAGTTTAAAAAAAATGATAATGTATATAATTACATTTGATTTCAATTTAATGCTGTTGTGTTGCAAAATGAATTGCATGGAATTTAACACCTCATCCACATGTTGTTCTAAACCATTCCCCTGCAGAAAAACAGGGAGAAATATTGGGGGAAAATGCACGTACTGTACTGCTAAAAAAAAAAAAAAAAAACTTTACTCTAATAAATATTGCAATAATAACAATAAAAACATGGTGAAGTGGCATCTGGAGGAATTATGACAACTGGCGTTTCATGTAGGCTGGGCACAAAAACATGAAAAAACAAGGCAATACTTTTCTGTTTCACTGGCTTCATCTTTCAGGCGGACTACAAGAAACTCGTGTTGCAGCTGAGACAGGCACAATAAGAGTAAGTTACTAAATGTCCTGCCTGTTTAGGACCGCTATCAGAAGCATCATTAGAAGAAGATGACCAGTGTTGCCAAGTCCTCGGTTTTCCTGCAGAATTTGACTACTTTATCACTGTTGTGATCACTGTTGTGATAAAGTAGTGACCCCAATAATTTGCTGTTTAGGGTAGAGTGGGGGAAAATGCCCCCCTTAGGGACTGTGTAATTTTTTTTCTGTGAAACAAAAGCTAAATGTGTTCAGAGAAGTTATTATAGTTTTAGTGACAATGACAGAAATTATATTGGATTTTAAACAAAAATTACATTTGTACCAAGAGGCTGTTTTACCACAACCTACAGTACCGTTCACTGTCAAATAAGAGCAGGCTAACATTAAACGTAATCGTATTTTTTTTCTCTTTGTCACTAAAACATGTCTGAAATAAACATTTTAAAACTTAACATTGTGTATGGCTTCTATTCTATTAGTTTTAGGCTATTTTCCTTTATCAAAAGTGCGGGGGTGGATTACTGTCTTTTAAAAAGATACCCCTGTCCCCCGTGCTAATACGGCGCCTTACAGCAGCTTAAAGCCTCCACACGGGACGCGCATGCGCGTCATTCATGCTCTTTTCAGCGTCAGTCAAATTCACACTTTCGGTTTCGAAAACATCACGGCGTTGGTGAGACAATGGCGCACAGCTCTGGTAAGAAGTCTCTTCAGTTAGCTGTAATGATTAACCAACTTTGTCTCTTTATTGTCATAATTGCTTCTTATTAAATTATGTTTCAGTACTGGCTTGAAATTACAACCCAGTCAACAATTTGATCTCACAATGATGTCACTATGAGCTCACAATATTCTCATGGTGCGGTCACAATGTGTGTGTCACAGTGAACTAAAAGTGTAACCACACAGAGCTCTCACTGTGTGCTCATACTTTGTTCACAACATGAGGTCACTGCACAATCACAGTGCACTCATACTGTGGTCAAAATATGAGGTCACATCACACTCACTGTGTGCTCATAATGTGGTCACTGTGCGCTCATAATGTGGTCACTGTGCGCTCATACTGTGGTCACTGTGCGCTCATAATGTGGTCACTGTGCGCTCATACTGTGGTCACTGTGCGCTCATAATGTGGTCACTGTGCGCTCATAATGTGGTCACTGTGCGCTCATAATGTGGTCACTGTGCGCTCATAATGTGGTCACTGTGCGCTCATACTGTGGTCACTGTGCGCTCATACTGTGGTCACTGTGCGCTCATAATGTGGTCACTGTGCGCTCATAATGTGGTCACTGTGCGCTCATACTGTGGTCACTGTGCGCTCATAATGTGGTCACTGTGCGCTCATACTGTGGTCACTGTGCGCTCATAATGTGGTCACTGTGCGCTCATACTGTGGTCACTGTGCGCTCATAATGTGGTCACTGTGCGCTCATAATGTGGTCACTGTGCGCTCATAATGTGGTCACTGTGCGCTCATACTGTGGTCACTGTGCGCTCATAATGTGGTCACTGTGCGCTCATAATGTGGTCACTGTGCGCTCATAATGTGGTCACTGTGCGCTCATACTGTGGTCACTGTGCGCTCATAATGTGGTCACTGTGCGCTCATACTGTGGTCACTGTGCGCTCATACCGTGATCACTGTGCGCTCATAATGTGGTCACTGTGCGCTCATAATGTGGTCACTGTGCGCTCATACTGTGGTCACTGTGCGCTCATAATGTGGTCACTGTGCGCTCATAATGTGGTCACTGTGTGCTCATACTTTGTTCACAACATGAGGTCACTGCACAATCACAGTGCACTCATACTGTGGTCAAAATATGAGGTCACATCACACTCACTGTGTGCTCATAATGTGGTCACTGTGTGCTCATAATGTGGTCACTGTGTGCTCATACTGTGATCACTGTGCGCTCATAATGTGGTCACTGTTCGCTCATAATGTGGTCACTGTGTGCTCATACTGTGGTCACTGTGCGCTCATAATGTGGTCACTGTGTGCTCATACTGTGGTCACTGTGAGGTCACTGCGCACTCACTGTGTGCTCATACTGTGATCACTGTGCGCTCATAATGTGGTCACTGTGCGCTCATAATGTGGTCACTGTGTGCTCATACTGTGGTCACTGTGAGGTCACTGCGCACTCACTGTGTGCTCATACTGTGATCACTGTGTGCTCATACTGTGGTCACTGTGAGGTCACTGCGCACTCACTGTGTGCTCATACTGTGATCACTGTGTGCTCATACTGTGATCACTGTGTGCTCATACTGTGGTCACTGAGGTCACTGCGCACTCTCTGTGTGCTCATACTGTGGTCACTGTGAGGTCACTGCGCACTCACTGTGTGCTCATACTGTGATCACTGTGCGCTCATACTGTGATCACTGTGTGCTCATACTGTGATCACTGTGCGCTCATACTGTGATCACTGTGTGCTCATACTGTGATCACTGTGAGGTCACTGCGCACTCTCTGTGTGCTCATACTGTGGTCACTGTGAGGTCACTGCGCACTCACTGTGTGCTCATACTGTGATCACTGTGCGCTCATACTGTGATCACTGTGTGCTCATACTGTGGTCACTGTGAGGTCACTGCGCACTCACTGTGTGCTCATACTGTGGTCACTGTGAGGTCACTGCGCACTCACTGTGTGCTCATACTGTGGTCACTGTGAGGTCACTGCGCACTCACTGTGTGCTCATACTGTGGTCACTGTGAGGTCACTGCGCACTCACTGTGTGCTCATACTGTGATCACTGTGCGCTCATACTGTGATCACTGTGAGGTCACTGCGTACTCACTGTGTGCTCATACTGTGATCACTGTGCGCTCATACTGTGATCACTGTGTGCTCAAACTGTGATCACTGAGGTCACTGCGCACTCTCTGTGTGCTCATACTGTGGTCACTGTGAGGTCACTGCGCACTCACTGTGTGCTCATACTGTGATCACTGTGCGCTCATACTGTGATCACTGTGTGCTCAAACTGTGATCACTGAGGTCACTGCGCACTCTCTGTGTGCTCATACTGTGGTCACTGTGAGGTCACTGCGCACTCACTGTGTGCTCATACTGTGGTCATTGTGAGGTCACTGCGCACTCACTGTGTGCTCATACTGTGATCACTGTGTGCTCATACTGTGATCACTGTGTGCTCATACTGTGGTCACTGAGGTCACTGCGCACTCTCTGTGTGCTCATACTGTGGTCACTGTGAGGTCACTGCGCACTCACTGTGTGCTCATACTGTGGTCACTGTGAGGTCACTGCGCACTCACTGTGTGCTCATACTGTGGTCACTGTGAGGTCACTGCGCACTCACTGTGTGCTCATACTGTGGTCACTGTGAGGTCACTGCGCACTCACTGTGTGCTCATACTGTGATCACTGTGTGCTCATACTGTGGTCACTGAGGTCACTGCGCACTCTCTGTGTGCTCATACTGTGGTCACTGTGAGGTCACTGCGCACTCACTGTGTGCTCATACTGTGATCACTGTGCGCTCATAATGTGGTCACTGTGAGGTCACTGCGCACTCACTGTGTGCTCATACTGTGGTCACTGTGAGGTCACTGCGCACTCACTGTGTGCTCATACTGTGATCACTGTGTGCTCATACTGTGGTCACTGTGAGGTCACTGCGCACTCACTGTGTGCTCATACTGTGATCACTGTGCGCTCATACTGTGGTCACTGTGAGGTCACTGCGCACTCACTGTGTGCTCATACTGTGATCACTGTGCGCTCATACTGTGGTCACTGTGAGGTCACTGCGCACTCACTGTGTGCTCATACTGTGATCACTGTGCGCTCATACTGTGGTCACTGTGAGGTCACTGCGCACTCACTGTGTGCTCATACTGTGGTCACTGTGAGGTCACTGCGCACTCACTGTGTGCTCATACTGTGATCACTGTGCGCTCATACTGTGGTCACTGTGAGGTCACTGCGCACTCACTGTGTGCTCATACTGTGATCACTGTGCGCTCATACTGTGGTCACTGTGAGGTCACTGCGCACTCACTGTGTGCTCATACTGTGATCACTGTGCGCTCATACTGTGGTCACTGTGAGGTCACTGTGCACTCACTGTGTGCTCATACTGTGGTCACTGTGAGGTCACTGCGCACTCACTGTGTGCTCATACTGTGATCACTGTGCGCTCATAATGTGGTCACTGTGAGGTCACTGCGCACTCACTGTGTGCTCATACTGTGATATTTGTGTGCTCATACTGTGATCACTGTGTGCTCATACTGTGGTCACTGAGGTCACTGCGCACTCTCTGTGTGCTCATACTGTGGTCACTGTGAGGTCACTGCGCACTCACTGTGTGCTCATACTGTGGTCACTGTGAGGTCACTGCGCACTCACTGTGTGCTCATACTGTGATCACTGTGCGCTCATAATGTGGTCACTGTGAGGTCACTGCGCACTCACTGTGTGCTCATACTGTGGTCACTGTGAGGTCACTGCGCACTCACTGTGTGCTCATACTGTGATCACTGTGCGCTCATACTGTGGTCACTGTGAGGTCACTGCGCACTCACTGTGTGCTCATACTGTGATCACTGTGCGCTCATACTGTGGTCACTGTGAGGTCACTGCGCACTCACTGTGTGCTCATACTGTGATCTCTGTGTGCTCATACTGTGATCACTGTGTGCTCATACCGTGAGATCACCATATAACACCACTATGCAATAATTGTGTTAGTTCACTGTTATCTAAAATGATTCAGTTAACTCAAACTTTTACACCCACATTCTTTATTTCCATCAATAAAAACAATCAAACAAAAAGTCAGCTTTTTCCTTTATTTGGTTTCCTTTTCAGCCTGGTGTTGGCGTTGGACAAAAAAAATTTCTACTTGGCCAATACATTCCGCGTCTGGTGTTGTTCTGGTGATTACTTTTAGCTTCTTCACCTCTATTTCATTTTGTTTGTGAAAAGACCTGACACATTCTAAAAACACAAAGAGCAAGGTGTTAACATTACAATTTCTATAGCACCATCCAGATGCACAAACCAAAACTTAAACACTTACTTTTCAAACATGTCAGGAGCACAGGTGGCAACACCTTCTTCCCATCTTTCCCCGTTCTGTTATACAGACAGAGAACATTGTCTGACGCTATGCTTTTTAAAGCCTGTCTCACCATCTCACCTATATTGGAGCTGCCCTGAGTATGGATGAGATAGTGTACCTGACAAAAACATACATAATATTGTCATGATTAAAATATACCAGGCTTCAACATTTCTTTTACATGGTACCTGCTGCAAAAAAAACAATAAAACTGTGGCTTTGTTGTAAAAATAAACGCTAAATTTATATAGTAGTACTAACATAAAGCACTTTAGAACAACACACACCAACACTACATTTGAGCGGGTGAGGTGAGGCATGGGGTCTTCTTTTTTTTTTTCACACCCCTGTTCTCTGTTCTCTGTCCGGGGCTGGGGGCTGTGAGGACGAGCTGGCCATCCGGTCGGGGTCTGGGCTGGTGGTCTTCTCTGCTGCTGCGGGGGACCGGGGTGGTCTTCCTGTCTCCACGCCAGAGTGAAGAGGGTTCAGCTCCGGGGTCTGGCGCTGATTGCCCCTCTGGGGGTAGTGGTGCCTGGATCCAGGAGTATAGAGTACAAATGGGGAGTGTGATTGTGGGTACTGTGTCCATTTTTGTGTGTCTACATGTGGGGCGAGTGTGTGAATATTTGTTTGCGTGCATGAGGGTGGGAACGTATGCTTGTATATATGTGTGCCTGTTTGTCTATGTCCATGTGTCAGGTCAGGCCTTAGACTCCGCCTCACTCATCATCTCAGGCCCCCCCACCACGCCCTGCCGGTGGAGGATGCCCCCGGCCGCCGGTGCGTTGGTGGTTTCTCGCTCCGGGGCGGGATGCTCGGGTGAGCGCTGGCCCGATCTCGGCGGTTGCTTGGCGGGGCCTGGCCCCCCTGGCTTTGCTGGGCCCCGGCTAGGGGGTGGGGGGCCCTTGGATCGCCGGGCCCAGGGCCGGTCTGCTCTGGTGTGGCCGGCTGCCGGCGGAGCCTGCGGGCTTGCCGGCACGCCCCCCTGGGACGTCTGCATTGTGGCTGCCGGATGATCCCCCTCCGGGCCCTCCTCTGCCCTTTTCTGGGTGGGGGCCGCGGTTGTCCCTGCGGTGGTTCTCCTGGGACTCTCGTGCCCGGGGGGGCCTCCGGATGTTTGGGGCCCGGGTCTCCTCCATGTCTGCTTCATACCTTGCGGGGCGGGGCTGTGATTCCCCACACACACTATTAAACATTTACATGGAAGAACCTTATGAACACAAACGCGCTCACACACACAGGTGTGCACACAGGTGTACACACAAGCATTCACATTGGTGTAAAAACAGGTGCTCACAGACACACACTGTCTTGATCTGCTGTTGCTTCAAAACATATTTTGTAATATTAGTTATGTGTGCTGCACAATAACATTTAACATTTAGTATTTACTGTGATTTATATAGATGTTGGTTGTTGCTGCAGTTACTCTGCTGTTGTGTCTTCTGTTGTTTTCTCCTTTTGTCAGCAGGTATGGAAGCGGATTATCTTTTTTTTGATCTTTCTCTCTTTCTCTATCCTCCTTCTCCTTTTTTTTTTTTTTTTTTTTTTTTCTTCTTTTCTTTTTTCTTCTTCTCTCTCTCTCTCTCTCTCTCTCTCTCTCTCCCCCTCTTCTGTTGACTTTCTCCCCAATTTTTATTTTATTTTTTTTTTCCTGTTTTCTCTATCCCCCCGGTCTTGTCTGTAATAGTATGGTTAAATAAAAAGGTACATAAAATTAAATTAATTAAATACATAAAAAAAAAAAAAAAAATGGCCGTGAATGATGATAACATAGCTACACATACACACTGTCATGTGTTATCTGTGTTACTGACAGGCCGGAAAAAAAAAAAACATAAAGCTCTCGATAATTTTTGTCTTCTTCAAGCCTCTGACAGAAGGCTTCAAACGTTTCAAAGCTGGAGCACTGTTGTTGTTTAAAAAGTTCCTCATGGGCATCTTCTTCTGCCCGCTTCATGAGAACAGACTTAACTTTTGCCAAGTCATTCATGATGACAGCTTGTCTCTGTTCCAGCATTTGAATTTGTTGGAGTATCTTAGTATTCAGATCTGAAAAATTGTAAAGTTAGATTGTTATATAGCAAAGGACGTTTTATGTCTGTATAAATAAATAATGTCTAATTGATATATCACATACCAAACAATTTCTCCATGGTGACTTTGCATTTTGTTTCCTTTGGTTCCTTCCCTGTTATCAAAATTACATACATAAGGTCAGTGAAATTGCATTTATCTAAATCAGTTATATTGTTTCTATAATTTATTTTTCTACATCAATTAAACCGTTTTTTCCCTGATCGTTTTATCCACAATGCACATGTAGGTGGTTCACTTTAATTGTGGGGACATTTGGTACAATGTAAAAAAACACACACACACACACACACGCACACGCACACACACACACACACACACACACACAATAAATTATATTAAATTATAACTCACCTGAAGAAGCAGAGCTTTTGGGATGATCATCCTCATGCATTGTCACATTTCCCTGAAGAGTATCTGTGAGAGTCATGACACAAAATTCTCTTATAAGGTACCTTGTGATGTGTTTGCATGTGTTAAAGGGAATATCTATTGTCTCACCTAAGAATACTGGGTTGGGCTGGCTTGAGTTTAAATAACTGTCATCAGGGCTTTCATTGTTATCATCCAGACAGTCACCTGAACAATGTGAATTTGAATGATCAAATTAGCTTAACCAGATTCAATTTAAGAGAAAAAGTGTTTCATACTCACCAGATGTTTTGACACACAGAACTTTCTGAATAAGTGGACTCTTGACTACTTTCCAGAAAAGACATAAGACATTCAAAATCTGCAAATAAAATTATAAAGCTGATTCTGCTAAGTTCCTTAGATAAGTTAAAACACAAGCTTACCATGGTATCTGGGAGTTTTGGCCAGCTGAACATTCTTTGTCTTCAGACCAACTCGCTTCATTGCATTTCTTGACTTCTTTAAATGCACATCATCTGTTTATCACATTAAAATTAGTATGATCACCTAATCTTTTGCCATAACAAACCTTGTATACACAATGAATAAACAATGTATACACACCTGGTGTCCTGGTTTGCACTGGAATTTCTTTATAAGTCATGTGATGTTGTTGAAGATCATGAAATTCTGAGAGGAAGATATAGAAGTAAGTGGCTTAATGTACATCAATACATGAATGCATGGGTTTTCAAACCGGGGTCACAACAGGCCTCCAGAGGGTTGTAAGGGTCTTCATAAAATTCATAAAAAACAGAAATATTAATATATTCAAACATTGTTACAGTCACATTTTTAAGTTCTTGATAGAGACATTTAAGTGTTTATATTTGTTTTTTATCTGTAGTATGGGATTTGTATTTCTTTGTAAAACAGAATTCTTTGTAAAGCTTCTATAAAACTAATACATTTGAACTAAAAATGTTTATCTTCAGGTTTACATGTCCAACATCACTCCTTACCTAAAGGTTCATCATATACGGTGGGTTTTGCCAATATAAAGTGTAAAAACCTCTGCATAGTAACACATTATACACACCATTAATACATGAATTTATCTTTTGTATATGTGTGTATATGTTTAAATCACCTGAGACATCAGAGCTTGTGGGCTTGGGATCATCCTCATCTTTTTTCCCACTTCTCTGAAGAGTATCTTTAAAGATAGATCATGCAGAAGAAAAATAATTTTTATTAAATAAAAGTTTAGTTAAAAAGTTAAAACACTGTCACAGTGACCTTTCTGAATGAGTTGAATATTGAGTAATGTTCAAAAGAAGAAAAAAAACAAAACAAATAAAAAATGGATTGAAAAAACATAAAAGTGCTTTAGCAAGTTCAAAGTTCTTCATCAAAGTTAAAACAGGCTAACCATGGTATATAGGAGGTTTGGGCAGTGGGACATTTCTTGACTTCAGACCAGATTGCTTCACTTCATTTCCTGACTGCTTCAAGTTCATATCATCTGTTTAGTACATACAAATAAAGAATGATCACAGAGTTATGGCTAAATTGTTTTCTGCATACCAATCATTTCAATATATACAGACCTTCACAGGAAGATGTCTCTGAATTGATGTCACTTTCATCACAGAGCTTATTTTTCCTTTTTCTCTTCTCAGGTAATTCCACAACTGCAGGGTCTGTCATTGAATAAGTAATTGAGTCCTCTGCTGCTGAGACCCCAGTTGTGTAATCTGAGATGTATTGATTTGCTTGATCATAGTCTCCTGTAAGTGGGAAATTTATGTATACTATGTGTATAATGGAAATTCAGTCAACTATTTATTCATCATAGAATACATAAATATATTATGATTAGCAAATTTATAAGACCACCTATCATAATATTGAGAAAATTTCTTCCAGAAATCTGTTAAATACTTATGTAAAACTAAAATTGTGATTGTCTTATATTAGGCACAACAACTTGAATTTGTGTTCTTATACCCACATTTCAGCATCACATTCATTTTCAATTCAAACGCACAATTATTGCAATTTCTTACCAATTGATGGTCCAACAATCTTCACAATGTCATAAACCTTCCAGTTAGGGTTTGGTGGAGAATTGTTTTTAATGTTTGAGAGTGATGATGTCCATCGACACTTCAATGTTCCATTGTCATCAAAAATCCAACTGATTGGTACAACAGATGTCTGTCCATCACCGAATAAACAAATTCGATACTGAAAGACGCACACGCGCACACACACACACACGCGCACGCGCACACACACACACACACATTATTCATAGTCTTTGCATCAAAATCAGGATAACATGCAATAAAAAAGGCAAAAACCCTGCCTTACTGACTTAAGAACTAATCAAACTGAATGCATGAGCGGTATAAGCGCTACCGCATTGTATTCATCTTTATCAATCAATGACAAAGGTATCATGATTGCTTTATGTCTCAGTTGAGTGGTGTCAGTATGTAACATTTTAGTGTGATTACGAAATCCTTTGAATATGCCAATTATTCTGGAGTCACATGGCTTAGTGTACAAAGGTTCCATTCTGCAAAAAACCTCACAAAAAATCAGATTTTCTTGAACTCCATGTATAAGGCAGTAGCTATCATTGGTCATTCTGTAACATTCTTTTGTCTTTGGCGTACCAGAGTTAACATTTGATTTCTTAGAACTTGATATTGCTTGCCTCTCTGCCAATCTGTTAGCTACTTGAATCAGTGGATCACTTGAACCGCGGATAAACCTCTTGATTTGACCCATATTGTTCTCAAACTTGTACGCTGAACAATAGTGTAATGATCTGTTGTAATTTGCAACATCAGTGAGATGTAGCAAGCAATGCACATTATATGAGATGAAACTCATGCTATACAGGCTGCTACCTTTTTCAACAAAATATGTTAACAGCTCATCTGCATAATCACGATGCTCCATTAGGTTTTCACTGTACAAGATGCGCATTCCAATACTAAGTGAAAGGAAGTGAATATACTTCTCCTTATCGAGAACATATTTCAAAATCACTGGTCCAGTATAAAGCAAAAATGTTCGGAATTCAGTTGCTTTCCAGTGCTTCAGTTCATCTAACCCCCTGGGTTTCCTATTGAATTCAGGAGGTATGTGCTGTCGGACAGCTTGATGAAAATAAGTAATGATGCTAAGATGTACAGCTGATAATCTATGGGCCAAAGGTCCTTCTTTCCACAGCATCAACATTCGCTTAGTCACTCCTAGATCTACACAATGCATGGGATCTATTGGGAACTGCCTGATCATATCAATGTCCAGATTCAAAAGAATGCTATCTGTTTTGTGGTGTTCAGGATTTGTCTTCTGTCTAAATGACTCATTGGTTCTGAGATTTCCTTTATACAAAAAAAGCATTTTGCTCTCATGAACTCCTTTTACATCACAAAAGTCACAGCCATAGCGGCCATTAAACTGAACTATTCCTTTGATGAGGGCTCGTGCTGGTGCATCACATATGATGTTTTTGAGGACAATTCTCTTCCCTTTAAAGCCTGTTTCCATCAGTTCTTGCAGCTCCTCCATAAAATCCCTCAAAAAATCCAAATCATCTGGTTTCTTTGCTCCAGAATACAGAGCAACAACAAAAGGACTGTTTTTCACTTCATCAATGTTGATGACAGCACACTGAAGTGGCCACATTGTGAGGTTTTTGGACTTGAAAATGGGTAGGCCATCAATATTCAAAGAAATCTCAAAGTGGTCGTCTTTTGAAGTGTCTTGCTCAGACAGAGTATGCGTAAGACCTTCCTTTAATCCAAAATATGTGTATTTGCCACCGATCAAAAACAAGATTTTACAGTTCAGTGAAATTTCTGAATAATATTGCCAAATGAGTGCATGGACATTTTCAAAGTTAAAATGTACCTGATTTTTCAGTTATTCTCAAACTGCCAGAACGAGGTGTTTTCAATAGTGTTCTTCCGTCTGCTGGAACATCAATGTCATGTTCCTTCAAAATCTTAAGCAAATGAGTGAGAGAGGTCATGGAGATGTTGAATTTCATTGCCCACTCAGACAGCTTTTTCTCCAGAGACAAAGCTAGCTCTGAGTTACTTTCACTGGTAACATCCATGGAATCATTTAGTCTATCAATTTCATACCATAGCACTTGATCTTGCATATTAATGATGGTATTCTGTTGTGATTCTGAATCATACTGTTCTTGCAAGTCTTCATTTAGATGCTGCTCCACAACATTCAGCATATTTCCTGAGTCGTCTGATAAGTAGTCTGATTCAAGTTCTCTGGAGGAGTGTTCACTATCAGAAGTGTTTTCATTTTTTTTCTGAAGAGCCAAAATGATCTTTTTTGATTTTCTACGAGCTTTTTGTTGCTGTCTTTTCAATGCCTTAATTTTTGTTTCCAAATCCTAACAGGCCAAAAAGAACTTCTGTATTAGTAAAACATTATATGAAACACATAAGTCTTTTACAAAATAAGTTTTTTTGTTTGAGAGGAGAACCTTAGCCACTCTCACTGATTACTGTATTTGATAATTGTTTAAGAAGTCTTCTTTGGACAATTGTTGTGTATCCTAAAGAAAGTGTGTATCCTAAAGTACTGTAAACTACACTTTTGTAGATCTACACTTTACATTCTTAATGATGTAGTGTTGCATCTGATGTCTGGGTAAAGTTCTTGTTATGTTAATAAGAGGATGAATGTCAGTCACTTTGAGTTCTGGTAAATGGGAAGTGACGTTGAAGCTTTTAACATAAAACAGCTACAGTTCCGCAGATAGAAGTTGTTGTTAAAAAACTAGTCATATAGCGTGGTGAAATAAGGCTTTTTATCTTTACTATGAGTGTCTAAGAGTAGGCGTACTTCATCTTTTTATCCAAAGAGCAATGATAGTTTACGCTATTACACCACCGCAGCATTCTTGCTTACTGTTGTTTTACAGCGCTTGTTAATTATTGAAATATATGTATAAATAAAAAAATATTAATATATTGAAATATAAAGTTAGTAATGTTGTAATGATCTGACATAACAGGCCTAACAATTCACAAATACTGATATGCAAACTAGCTGCAGCTAGCAATTTTGGTGTGATTACTGAAGGTAAAATGGCTGGTGCACATGTAGCATGTGTGAGCAGTACTCTGCTAAAAAAAAAAAGACCAGACCACATTGCACATCTAAAAGTATGTAAATAGGCCACTCACCATTTCTGCGGTGTAACAATACCATGCACAACTTTTTCTTCTTCTTTACATGTTTTATGGTGGTTGGAAGACCAGCTTAGATGGTGCATTTACCACCGCCAACTGGACCGGAGTGTGAAGCATTCACAATGAGCTCACGCTTTACACACATGTTGAGGATCACAGTATGAGGATCAGATGAACTCACACTGAGCTCACGCTTTACACACATGCTGAGGATCACAGTATGAGGATTGTGTGATGTCACTGTGATCATCGCATGATCTCACGTGTTGACCGGGAATACTGAGAAGATAATATTTAATAATAATAATAATAATAATTATTATTATTATTATTATTATTATTATATGTGTTTTTAATATAACACATTCAATAAAATGTTTTAGGTAAAGAGTTTTTAATTTCATAATTAAAAGGTGTAGCCTTTTACTGGCAATGGCAATTAAAATTAGTCAGTTATAGGAACTGCCTTTTAAAAATGTTCACTTTAGTCATTAAGAAGTGCTGATTCATAAAGAAAAATGTGAAATATATATATCAAATGTATGTCACGTCATATGTGTGTGTCTGAATGTTACTTTTGAACTCCAGAATTATTATATTTGTCATTATTTTATATAAAAATGCTATTTTTTTCCCATCCATAAAGCTGTTACTTATGTTAGAACGTGCTCCACCCTACTGAACTGCAGCCGCCATCACTGAAAGCTCTCACACACTGCGCACATTCATCTGCAGCCCGTCATCTATACACTTCGAGCAGACGGTCTACCGTTGATTGCGTAGCGCTTCTGGTTGTTATTCTATATGAAATATAAAATATAAATAAGGCAAAATCAACGGTTCCTAACAGATCGCACAGTACGTAGTTTTCAGAATTAATTTTAATTTCGATAGGCTATACAACCAAACTATTTATTTAGTCAGTTAGTTAGTTAGTGAAATGTGACAACATGCTCCATGTGGCCTGCGGTCAAGCCAGCCGCAGGTGTGTGTGTGTGTGCGTAGCGCGTCTAACCGTGCACTACAGATGCTGTCATAACGGCGTTTCCTTTATACTTTTGCTGATATTTTCAATGGATTGGTGTTCACCGTGACAAAATATTACTACATAAAATGTAATTTATATTTAGATATATAAATGATTCATAATGATTACCATTATTATTAACATTATTGAACACACAGTTGAAGTCAAAAGCAGAATCTGCAAAATGTTAGTTCAGATTATTCGAAATGCATGATATTTTTTATTTAGTACTTACCTGAATAAGATATTTCACATAAAAGACATTTACACGTCCACAAGAGAAAATAATATCTAAAAATTCCTCATTCAACAATTTACATCCCCTTGATTCTTAATACTGTGTGACCTGAATGATCCACAGCTGTTTTTTTTTGTTTTTTTTCCATTTCAAATGCAGAAAATGTTCTTTATAGTTGAAAATGATTCTTTTGATTTTTTAAATGTTCTTCAAAATGGTTCTTTGGGGAACCAAAAATGGTTCTTCACTCTTTTATTTCTTTCAGAGTGTATTGCAAGGCCGTAACAACGTCTTAACATTGGGGGACAACAGTGTCAAGTCAAGTCAAGTCACCTTTATTTATATACCGCCTTTAACAATACAGAATTGTGACAAGGCGGCTGTACAGTATTAAATAGGAAACAGTACATCAACAATGCCAAAGGCAACAGTAAGCACTCACATTTTAGGTAAAGGTAGTTAATCAAAAACAATAAAATAAAATGCAATATTGTGTTGAGAGAAAGTGTCCCCAACTAAGCAAGCCAGAGGCGACAGCGGCAAGGAACCAAAACTCCATCGGTGACAAATGGAGAAAAAAACCTTGGGAGAAACCAGGCTCAGTCGGGGGGCCAGTTCTCCTCTGGCCAAAGTTCCCGTGGTCTTGTGCCGACAGCCGTCTAGGTGACGAGGTCTTCACTGTGGATCCGTCTCTGGGGCTCATCTAGTTGATGTGGACTCCGCTGACATTCAGGGCTGTAGAGGTCGTCACTAGGTGCTGATCCATCGTCTGGGCTGGGTTCGGACTGGATCCGGGGGACTGCAGTGACCATCTGATCTGGATACGGACTGGATCTGGTGGTTAATGTGACCTCGGAATAAGAGAGAAACAGACTAATATTAGCGTAGATGCCATTCTTCTGACGATGCACTGAGTACATCGGGTGTTATGGGAAGTGTTCCCGGTTCCGGTTGACCTAATTAATGCAGCCTAACAATCCTTTAACGGATTTGAATTATAGAAATGTGTTGATGTGTTATGTGTAGGCCAGGTTAAAGCAAAGATAAGTACGATTTGAACCATGCCAATGCACTACCACTAATGCCAACATAATTCTCAAGTCTATTCAAGAGATTGTTGTGGTCAACAGTATCAAACACAGCACTAAGATCCAGTAGCACTAACAGAGAGATACAACCACGATCAGATGACAAGAGCAGATCATTTGTAACTCTAATAAGAGCAGTCTCAGTACTATGGTATGGTCTAAAACCTGACTGGAAATCCTCACAGATATCATTTTTCTGTAGGAAGGAAGATAATTGTGAGGATACAACCTTTTTTAATATCTTTGACAGAAATGGGAGATTCGAGATAGGTCTGTAATTAATCAATTAGTTGGGGTCAAGTTGTGTTTTTTTAAATTAAATTATGTATAAATCACGGTTTAGTGCAAGTTTAAGATGTTAATGTTGATGATTTAATGTTCAAATGTAATTAACATTTGGGAAGAAATATTTTCATTTTACTACTGTAAAGTAATCTTGCAGCAGATTAAAAACACTAGAAAAGTTCAAATACCAAAGAACTGTATGTGAACTTGGTATGCACCACAATACAGTACAGTAAAAAATCAAATTAAAAATTAAATACAACATCCTCTGCACATTTGGCTAAATTTCATTAGAGTATACAGTACTATTTGGTCTCCTGACACAAGACTATATCTCTAGGTAGTCATTTCTCAGTTCTGCAAAAATGCAGTAGGCTACACATAAAAAATGGTTACAAATGAAATTTGACAGTCACACATCTGAAGGTGTACAACATGTACTACATTTTACTGTACATATAGAATAGTGAAATTTCCATCATCTAATATACTGGTACTGTACTATAATTATACTGTATGTGTAAGTATAAACCCCTGTAAATGATTCGTTCATTTCTCTCTCTGTTGTTGGATGCAGAGATTACGCGATAAATCTCCGGACGGGATTAGATTTCTCAGAGGATTTCTGAGTTAGCCGAGAAGCAGTAATTATCTGATTCAAATGTAAAACAATTCGTTGGTGAACTGGGCCGCGTTTTGTGTTTTTGACTCAAAACGAACCGGTTCATAAGAGTCATTTGTTAATGAAGTCGAATACACTGCGTGCGCGTGCGCGTGCAACTATCGTGCACAGTTTATTTAAAGACGTGTTTTTGCCATTATTTTGCGTTACGCTGTCATCGCTGCGGCTGAAAAGTAGCACATGAAACACTGCTTACATTTATATTTTATTCTGTGATAATCCTGGGGTGGCAGAGCTTTATCGTAGGGTGGCAGTTGCCACCCCGTGCCACCCCGGTAGATCCGCCCCTGTGAGCAATACCACTGAATGATAAATGACGTTTGACTTCGTGTAGTTAAACCGAAAGTACGAAGGAAACGGTTAAAATAGCATTAAACACAACCTTGAAATAAGAGCGTGAGATTAATCTCTGTCAATCAGATGCATGAAAGTTGTGTTTAAGGAAGGTTTAAATGCTGTAACATTTTATTTTATGAAAATAAGATAAAGAAGCTCACATCATGCAAAGGTGCAGAGGCGTCATGCCCATTGAAAGTGAGGGGGCAAATTTTTGAGCCAAGTGGATTTTGAATGCACCTTCCGAAAGACAAAAAATAGCTGAATAATATTTTCTATATTTGATACAAACACACGGGCTGATTAGATCATTCAGTGCTTCATATCATCAGCTGATAAATTCAAATCTGTGTTCGCTGTGCTGTCGCTGAGCCAGAGAAACACGCGTTTTTACAGCACTGCGCATTAACCAATCACACACAATACTGTTGAGCTCATGAATGCATTGACCAATCAGAGGCGTTCAGATGAGTTCACGCTAAAATACCGGTGTTTCTTAACTCGCTCGCGGACTGAAAACCACTTTCTGGCGAATTCAGAAACAAATTGCAGATGTGTGAGCGAATCTGTAAGTAAGATTCACCGTGTAAACAGTTTCAGTGATTTTAATGGGTTTTTGACAGTGCTTGAACTCTAGATTGTCAGTGAAAATGTTATTTTGATAATGTAAATGTTCTTTGCTATTTCTGTATATTGAAAGAGTTATTAGTAGCCTAACTTACATTTTTTTTTTATTCACATTAACTTTAATTGTTAAATTCACAGTAAATTTAGCTGCGGGACAAAATAAATACTTGCTGTTACTGTAGGAGGACAAAAGTAACAAGTGTTACTTTCATCCTGACAGGAGCTCCTGACATTTAAATCTGATTTACTTCTATACTGAAAAACTCTAAATAACATGTAGATCATTACTGTGACACATGAAACGAGAAACACAACAACTAATTTGAAAAAAATATTACCGTTTCCATAATAATTAACTTGCACTCGAAAACTGCTTTCCGGACCTAACCACAGGGGAAATGACGAAATCACGTGATATTTCTCAGCTCCATCAAGGGTTTTGTGCTGAATGTGCTGTCATAACTTGGAAAACAAATTTAGTCCGGGCTCTGAGAAAAAAGCTTTGTTACTTTTGTCCCCGCTCTCCCCTAAAGTCAGACATATTAAAAACCTTAACTGTAATGACTGTAGTGAACCGAAAAAAACAGAGTTCACGCAGACTTAGACGAGAGAAGCGTTTTAAGTAACAAAAAAAAAAAAAAAGTACATAAATTGTCAATTTGTTTCGAAAATGACGATTGTTTCACTAGATGAGACCCTTCTACCTCGGCTGGGATCGTTTGCATTTGAACTACATTTTGGAAGTTCAAACTCGGAGCACCATTGAAATCCATAATATGGAGAGAAATCCTGAAATGTTTTCCTCAAGAAACACAATTTCTTACCAACAGAAGAAAGAAAGACCCAAACATCTTGGATGATAAGGGGGTGAGTACATTATTTGTGAATTGTTGTTCTGGAAGAGAACTTCTCCTTTAAAGGTGAGAATCCAGATATTTCATGATATAGTTAATGTGTTTGGGAATGTTTCAAATAAAACATAAGTCTATTGGTGCTGCTGTGTCACATGATGACCCCCCCCATTCGTGCCCCCTCAAAAACAATGAGTGCATGACGCCTCTTCCTCCTGCCGGGAAACACCAACACAGAAGAACAACAGGGCTGTCTGAACTTCCAAAGGAAAGACATTTGACCAGATTCCACCATCTCATTATAGCGCACGATCCTCATGGTGTTATTTACTGTTTTGTACTGAAACTGGAAACGATGATTTTAAAGTCACTGCAGATTCTCTTACAGTAATTCAAAGACACATTTGAATGAATCACAGTGTTTTCCTTCATTACACTTTTCCAAAGGAACTTTAGCCTTCCTGTCGTCACCGACTCAACCCACATACACAGATTTCTTCCTGCTCTCATGATGGCAACGAGGAACTAAACATAAAGATGATGAAACGTACAGGTATTCCCTTTAAACACTATATATGTAATATGACATCTGAATATCAGATTAACTAAACATGAGTTTATTTTAATCATCAGTGTCATTAATACGTGTTTGAGCTGCAGGAACATCAGTGAGTTTCACTTTCATTTCTGTCACAGAACCGTATGAGAAACAAATCTGTGAGTAAAAGACTGTGTTCAGTGTTGAGATGCATGAATATTGACTGATGTGAAGTTAACATGCTGGAAACAGGATGAAGAATATTTGTACAAGTTTATCATGTAGAGATTGAAGCTCCACATCATGTTCAACACATTTCTCTTAAACTTATTTCAGTCATTTGAATAGTTCAGTTCAATATGTTTTATGTAATTTTAGAGAATGTCTTATTTCCATCATATATGAGTGTGTTATCAGTGTGTTTTTGCTCAGTGGAATCAAACCTGTGAATTACAGCAGTTTTGGAGGAAGATCTTCATGATCTACTAGTTGAGATTCAACCTACTGCAGTTAAACAGAAAACTGAACGACAAACTACAGACAGAACAGTGATGGAGATTCACATAGTCTGGATAAATGAACAGAGACTGTGCTACTGTCTGAAAATCACTACAATCTCTTACAGGATGATGAAGACACAGACATCTGTCTGAGAAGATGATCAGATGAAGACAGAAGAAAGAACACAATATCAACATGTCAACCACCGACACCACAGGTGAGAATCACAGAAAGCTTAAAATGATTTTAAATTAATGTGTGTTGTCAGTGTATGTACAAATCTACCCTATAAAGATAAAAATTAATGCAGTGGTTTTTAATTAATCTGTAAAAATAATATCCCCTTTTTCAAATCGAGCCGTTCTCAGATGCCTGTCGTTGTGGCCGCTCCCACCATAGTTGATTGACATGAGTCTCTTACCTCAGTCGAGACCTGTCAGCTGTATTAGTCTGAACCCCATTGTTTTGATGCCGGAGCAGAGATGTAAATTAGAAAGAATATCTCCGATTGAACGATTGAGGTGTTGTGTTGCTGGATGTAATAATGAACATAGTGGTCGTCATTTACTCCCGACATCTGAGCCGCTGAAGATGCAGTGGATTACGTTTGTTTGTGAAGGGAATGCACCTCCCGATCTACATATATCCGTCTATGTTCACGCAAATCATTCGTGATCCAGCTTCACTTACAGCAGAAGTGAGTATAAGGGATTTATTATGAATCTCTGCAATCACCTTTCCTAATAACTAATAATGCTAGTTAGCAAGTTTCACGGCTAAATGCACTAAATGTGGCTAAAGTAAACAGGCTCATCACTCCACAGAGAGAAGAGATGGGCGGGGCAAGCAGAGCTCCTTTTTGCATTTAAAGGAACAATTCCTCAGAATGGGTTGATTTTTGCAGAGCTGATTTTGTCAAGATAAAAAGGGTGTTGTTTTACACACACTGAGAATTTTCAACCAAAGTATATTATAGATTTTTCATTAAGACCCTAAAGAATCATATCAACTTGTGGAAAATGGGCATCCGATGACCCCTTTAAATGAGTCTTCAAGTAGAGGTCTTCACGGAGGACCTGAGACCCGAGGACCTGGGACCCGTATGGGTTCGGGTCTATATTTTAAATGGTCAGGTCGGGTCACAATCTATTACCTCGGGTCCCGGGTCTGTTTAATATTTGCATGTAATACCCAAATCAATCGGAGAACACCACACTCACCAGTGATCAGTGTCGGTCAGCACGCTGCGTGTGTTTTGTAACTTGCAACTTGTAAAATTAGGATGAGAAAAGTGTGAGCGGGAAATGAGGTGGGAAAAAACATGCGTGATGGATAGTTAATGTTAAAGTACTGCGAGCAGACGGTATGAAGCTGTCTCATGTGAATTGCTCCTTTAAGCGTCATAAGATTAAATAGGTGGAGTTTTAAGCATATGTTTATGTGTTGTATTGTTTTCTTTGAAGAAGAGACGCACCTGTTATTAAACACGCAGGATGGTGCAGTGCAGGGTGTACGTAGGTATACAGCGTGCACTTCAGTCGTCTTTGTGTATATCCACTTATAAATCCACTCTGATCTACATCATTCAGTAGTGTCTTGCATTAGCCAAAATCATGACAGGCCACCACATGATATCTGATCCAATTGCACGTGAATAAATGCAAATACTCAATAAAAGCAAGACCGTGGTAACATGATAATTAATTGTTGATTACTAATTTGAATCAGTACATTATAATGAAAACATTACCTTAAATAAATTAATAGTATACACACTTCTCCAGACACCAATACACCGCTGCACACGCAGTAAAGTGTAACACACTTCTTGTTCTGTGCGTTTAAAAAATAAATAAATAAATAAATCAATAAATAAAAAGTAATGAAATAATAAATAGATTAAGAAGGTTCTTTCACTCAACAAAAGAGAGGAAAAGCCTAACATGGACGGAAATGTTTGTGTCAAGGAGGATTAATCACAGTCAGGGCTACTAACAGTAGGTAAGCCAAAGAGTCTTTTTTTCACAACTTTATAGACTTGTTAATAGCAGTTTGCTGTGCAATATGTGCTAACCATCGTGTTGGGTCCCGGTAGTAAATTTAAGGCATTTCTGGGGTCTGCTCGGGTTCGGCTCCCACTTTTAAATTAAATATGGGTCCGGGTCGGTTTCAGAGCAACAAATTTGCGTGTCTCTTCGGGTTCGGGTAGGAATTTTTGGACCCGTGAAGATCTCTATCTTCAAGTATATTTTCATTCTGTTTATTGTCTTATATTCTTTAAGCACTTTCATTTACATGGTAAATGATATAATAAATTATGGGTAGACCGAAATACTAGATGACAATATTCAGTGAAAATTAGTAAAATTATTTTCATTCTTTTAGTGTTTGACAGAATCTCAGATTCACTTTGATTATCGCTGTTGTTTGTAAGAATCATTCAAAGATGCTGATATCTGTTGCTTTGTGTCAAGTATAATGAATGACGTCTGTTTCATACAGTGATTGTCATCCACAATCCTCCTCGCAGGAGAAGATGGAGCATAGATGAACCTCCTCAGTGTAAGTCTGTACCTACATCAATAAATGAAGGGCACAAGTGATTAAATGAATCTCCTACTGATGGATTCTGGTCATTTTTTGATCTGTGATGTTGATTAAGATCAAGATCTTGCTATCTTATCATGTTACATCTCACATGTGTTACTGTCTGATGTGAGGATTGTTGACACTGAACGTCTGATTTGACTGTTTGCAGTGAGGATTGTTCTTCTGGGTTGGAGCGTGTCTGAAAACAGTGATGTGGGAAACTTCATATTAGGACGAGCAGCGTTTGACAGTGAAGCTCCTCCAGATGTTGTAGAGAGAGTCTCAGGAAGACTGAAGGACAGACACGTGATCATCATCAACAGTCCTCAGCTGCTCCAGACCAACATCTCAGATCATCAGATCACACAGACAGTGAGAGAGTGTGTCCATCTGTCTGATCCAGGACCTCATGTGATCGTTCTGCTCCTCAAACATGAGCCGTGTTCAGCAGAAGATCAAGAGCGTGTGGAGAAGGTGCTGCTCTCTTTCTCTGAGCGTGTTTATCAACACACCATGGTGCTCAGCACACGAGAGCCCACTGAAACCAATGACATCCTGCAGAAAATCATTCAGAAATGTGCAAACAGACACTTCAGTCTTCAGACGAGCAGCTCTCCTCATGATCTTCTGCAGATGTTTGAGGACATTGAGAAGATGAATGATGGGCGACACCTGGATTGTGCTGAAGCTTCACAGTATTTCACAGTGGAGAAACCGGACACAGAAACGTGTGAGTGTGGTGATATTTGATAGTTCCTACTGACAAATGAACATGTTTTAATCATCTTCTTCTATCAGTTTCAGAAGGTGTGAAGCTGAATCTGGTTGTGTGTGGGTGTGATGACACATTAAAACCCTCCATATCAGAGCTGATCCTGGAGCAGACAGACAGAAGATCAGACGTGGATCTTCATGGTCGTCTGATCAATCTGGTGGAGCTTCCAGCTCTGATTCGTCTCTCAGAGGAGGAAGTGATGCGTCAGACTCTCCGCTGTGTGTCTCTCTGTCATCCTGGAGTTCATGTTTTCCTCCTCGTTATTCCTGACGCTCCACTCAATAATGAAGACAAAGCAGAAATGGAGGAGATCCAGAGGATCTTCAGCTCAAGAATCAACAAACACATCATGATCCTCACAATGCAGAATTCGGAGCATCAGACAGCAGAACTCAATGAAGAAACACAGTCTGTCATTCAGAGTTTTGGAGGACGACGTCATTTCTTTGGTCCCAAAACACAAGTGTCCACATTGATGGAGAACATCGAGCAGATGCTGGAAGAAAACAGAGGAGAGTTTTTCTCTACCGAGATGTTTATTGAAGCACAGACAAAAAAACTGGTGAAATATGAAGAGATGAAGAAGAAAATTCATTCACTAGAGACACATTTACTGTCACAAGGTAATGAGCAGAAAATCAGTTTGGGTCTTAAACTATGGGACTATTAAACATTTTCCTATTTTGATTCTAGACGTGACATTTAACAAACAGTAATGCATTTCCTCTTTTCCAGGTTCATCAGAGAGTGAAGATGAACTGAGGATTGTTCTGCTGGGAAAAACTGGAGTCGGGAAAAGTGCAACAGGAAATACAATATTAGGAAGAGACGCGTTTACAGCAGAAGAATCTTTTGAATCAGTGACTAAAGAGAGTCAGAGACAGACATCTGACATCAACGGCCGACGCGTTACTGTGATCGACACTCCAGGACTGTTTGATACTGAACTCACTAATGAGGAGATCCAGAGAGAAATCAGACACTGCATCTCCATGATCCTGCCTGGACCACATGTGTTTCTCCTACTGATTCCACTGGGACGATTCACTCATGAGGAGGAAAATTCAGTGAAGTTCATCCAAGAAACCTTTTGTGAAAACTCATTAATGTACACTATGGTGCTCTTCACCAGAGGAGACTTTCTGAAGAAGAAAACCATTGATCAGTGTTTAGGAAAACCTGGATCTGTGATCAGAAACCTGATTGAAACATGTGGAAACAGATTCCATGTGTTCAATAATAATCAGACTGGAGACCAAACACAGGTGACTGATCTACTGGAGAAGATAGACAACATGGTGAAAGCAAACGGAGGGAGTTTCTACTCATGTAAGATGTTCAGACAGATGGAAAGAGAGAAACAAGAACAACAGACGAAGATCCTGATGGACAGAGTCAGAGAAAGAGAAGAAGAGATGAAGAAACTAAAAGAAGAGAAAGAGAAAATGAAGGTGATGATGAAGGAAGAACGACAGAATCAGGACAAAGAGAGAAAGAGAAGAGAAGAGGAACTGAAGGAACAGAAAGAGCAGATGAGAGATGAGATGAAACAGAAATTTAAAGAATGGGAGAAACAGAAACAAGAAGAAAAGACAAGAAGAGAAGAAGATGAGAAAAGAAGAGAGAAAGAAAAACAGATTTGTGATGAAGAGATTCAGAGACTGCGGAGTGAAATGGAGGGAATAATCAGAGAGAAAGAGAGAATAGAAGGAGAGAGACGAGAACAGCTACAGGATGTAGAGAAGAGACTGACAGAAGAAATAAACATGAGAGAAGATCAACAAAAGACCCTTAAAGAAAAACTGAAACGAAGTGAAAGACAAACAATGAATAATCTATTTCACAAACTTAATGTTGAAGTTAGACACCTCAATAAACTGAGAGCTGCAGATGTTCTTCAGATAACTGAACATTCATCACAGTCTCATGAGTCTTGTGCTGAAGAACAGCTGATTCAGACTTACACACGAAAACTACTGATGATGGACTACAGAGCAAGATACATTAAAACTAAAGAGACCAATGAAGGAGATCACACATATCACATACACACTGATTCGTCTGAAGATGAGAGTGATATTATAGATGAAATATCTTTGCCTAATAAAGAGACAATTAAATCTGATCTCATTCACCCGATGGATGTCCAGATGGTAATGTTTTATTGTGCTGATGTTTTCCTGAAGCAGCTGATGGTCACTAAACTGTCCCAGTGTCAGTTCGCTCTGCCTCTGCTTGTTCCTGATCCATTCACACAACAGATTGAGTTTCCTCTCTGGACATTCAGACAAATCAACAAGAGCTGGAAGATCAGAAACACCAACAATGAATCCATCCGTCAAACCCAGCCGATCTACAAGACACAAACTCCAATGGTGTTTTTCTTCAGGTTTGGCTCTGTGTCTTCATCCAAGTCCCAGCTGATGAACTGTCTGATTAATGAAAAACACGACACGTTCTTCCACAGGAACTGCCCAGGCAGCAGCAGAACCAGAGTCCTGATGGATGGAGTGGTCGAGATCACCTGGTTCTGTCCATCTGGATCAGATAATGATAAATTCACTGAGTGTGTTGCGTTCTGTAATCTACACGGTGATGCAGGAGACCATGAGAAACAGCTGCAGATCCTCACTGAAATGAGCTCAGTCATTGTTGTTCTTCTGCCACGACTGGACAGGAATGCAGAAAGGATACACAACCTGTTCCAAAACAAAAAGCCACTCATTTGTCTTTTTACTCAGGATGAAACTACTGTAACTGAAACAAACAAAGGGAAATTCAAGATTGGTCTGAAAGACAGGAATCAGTCAGATGTATCTGAAGAACTCAGAAGAGCCATAAATGAGTGTCTCTCAGAATCCTCCACTTTCAGAGTTGAAGATGTGTCCAAACACTCAGATGTCAGAGTAGATGAGGAAGATGATGATGACTGCAGGAGAGGAAGAGCAGCAGCACAGGAGATGATGAGTTTACTGGAGAAGAAACATCTGACAGAAATCAAAGAATCATTTCTGCCTCATCAGGGGAAACTGTGGATTCAGTGGAGTCAGAAGAACAGAGAACTACATCGACCTCGAGCAGATGAGACAGAAATGGAAATAAGTAGAAAACAAATGGAAATGAAGAAAATCCGTCAACAACAGCATGAATCTGACATCAGTGAGTTTATAAAGCTCTTTATGAAAGAAATGAACTCAAATACTGGATACAACATGTTTTTCCTGAGGTGGCTCAGAATCCTCCTGAATGAATATATATCAGCTGATATGTCTGCTCTACTCCACAAGTATGATGAAAAGTGGTCGACAGTATTAAAACTGAGAGGGAATCATGATAAATCTGAACAACTCAAAGCTGAACAAACTGAACTTGAGAGAATATCTGAGGAACTTAAAGGTGCAAACTTTGGCGTGGAGCACATCATGAGGGAGATCGGTCAGATCTATGAATCATGTTCATCTGTGAGGAAGAACAAGGAAGACCTGCAGATTGACTTCTCTTCTCTCCCGAGTCTCGCAGCAGAGATGATGATCTGTGGATTTCCACTGGAGCTGATGGATGGAGATGCTGCTCATGTTCCTGTGATCTGGATCTCTGCTGTTCTAGATCAACTCATCCAGAAACTGGGAGACCAGAGAGTCTTTGTGCTGTCAGTTTTAGGGATTCGAGGCTCTGGGAAATCCACCATGCTGAACGCCATGTTTGGACACCAGTTTGCCATCAGTGATGGCAGAACAACCAGAGGAGCTTTCATGCAGCTGATCAGAGTCTCAGATGAGATGAAAACACTGATGAACTTTAACTATATTCTGGTTGTTGATACTGAGGGTCTCAATGCTGTAGAACTGGATGGAAGATCAACAAGACATCATGACAATGAACTGGTCACATTTTTTGTTGGTCTTGGAAATCTGACATTGATCAACGTCTTTGGAGAAAACCCATCTGAGATGCAGGACATTCTTCAGATTGTTGTTCAGACCTTCATGAGGATGAAGAAGGTCAGACTGAATCCCAGCTGTGTGTTTGTGCATCAGAACGTTTCAGACATCACAGCTGGAGAGAAAAATATGGAGAGAAGGAGACGACTGCAGGAGAAACTGGATGAGATAACAAAACTCGCTGCTCAAGTGGAAGACTGTGCTGCAGAATATTTCGGTGACGTCATTAGATTTGATGTTCAGAATGATGTGAAGTATTTTGCTCAGTTTTGGGAGGGAAACCCACCAATGGCACCACCAAACCCAAACTACTGTGAGAACATTCAAGAACTAAAGACATCTATGATCTCTCATGCCTTAAAGTCAGATGGAATGAGGCTGACACACTTCAGAGAATGTATTAAAGATCTCTGGGAGGCTTTATTGAATGAACATTTTGTCTTTAGACAAAGAAGCACTATGGAGATCTCAACTTACAGAAAAATGGAGACAAAATACAGCAAATGGTCCTGGAGTCTTCACAGAGCCATGATGGAAACTGAGAACAAACTACACAATAAAATTCAAAATGAAGCAATTCATGAGATTAAGAAAACTGTTCTTCAAGGAGAACTGAAGGAGACAGGTCAAGAAGTGGAGAAATCAATTTCAGAATTCTTCGAGAAAGACACCAATGCTGAAATATTGATTCAGTGGAAAACATCAGTTGACATCAGAATCAAAGAGCTTCAGGAAAACATTGTGAGAGAAACTAAGAGAAAATTACATAAGATTCTTCAGCAGCGAGACCTGAAGGAAAACACTGATGCTCAGAGGAGATATAATGAAAACACTCTCTATGAAAAGAGCAAAGAACTCGCCTTAAAATACAAGGACAAAACAAATGATGAAGAATCACTGAAGAAAAAGTTTGATTTATTTTGGAAACAGAGTGTGAAGAAGATCATCAAAGACACTCCTGGAATCAAGGAAACCGACATATTGAACGATGTTATAAATATCCTAAGTGACACCTGTACAAGTATTCCTGTAGACTCCATAAAGGTGAGCAGCGCAGATTGTGACATTTTTTCTCTACCTGGTTATTCAGGATACGTAAAGTTCAAGAGCTCAAAAAAAACTCTCAAAATGGTAACTAGAACCATCAAAGCAATTAAAGACACAATTGGCAGTGATCTTTCTCCACAGGATAGAGAGCAAATAAGTTCCTTAATCACAGACATTGCCCAGGACACAGATAAAATGATTAGGTCATATAACATTGCAAAGATGGGTTACAACATCAGCTGGGTTCAACAACTCATAGATTTCATCAAGAAGAAAGTAACAGAACATGAGGAAGGACCAGTTGATTATGTGTTCAAGAATGAATTCTTCATGGATTTGGTTCTTTCCATCTTTAAGAGATCAAACAAGATGATCACTGAACAACACAGACTGTTCATGGAAGCCAATGATCCTGTAGTATATGCTCAGAAGAAGAGAGAACAGTACTATAGTATTTTCCAAAAATACTGTCATGGAGCAACATCACCTCTTATTTTTGGTGAGATCATCTGTCAGAAACTGAAAGAGCCCATTGAGCAGAGCGTCTACAAGAAAACTGCCAGAGATCTGACAGATGAAATGAGATCAAACTGTGAATCACTGAATGGAAACAGAGCAAATCTGGAGAAACACATCCTGAAGACACTGGCAGAACAGGAGGATTTTGACAAGTACATGAACTACATTCACAATCCCAGAGATCACTTCAAGAGTTTCATCAGAGATGAAGTCAGTCGGTACGTCACTGATCAGTTCAGTGTCAGTGTTTTACCCAAGATGAAGGAGAACATTGAACTCCTGCAGCAGAAGATCATGAAAGCAGCTCATGAATCTACTCAACATGTTCAAGTCAACAGAGGAGATGTTGGTTTGTGGTTGAAGAGTTTCACACAGCAGATCTCAGATGAGTTGATCTTCTCTGAAAAAGACCTCACTGGAGTCAAACATGATGATGTGGATGATTTCAACCTCCTAGAAGATGTGATAAGACATGAACTTCCTGCTATAATGTTTGACAGTAGCAGCAGATTCAACACAAAGACAATTGATGAAAAACTGGACCTCAAGTTCAGACCAGATGAGCTTCTGACTGATCACTTGTGTCAGTGCTGTTGGGTTCAATGTCCGTTCTGTAAAGCCGTCTGCACCGACACCATAGAAAACCATGATGGAGATCACAGTGTTGCTTTCCACAGAGTGAGAGGAATTAATGGACATTCGTACAGTGGAACAGCAAACTTGTCTGTTAGCATCTGCACATCAGCAGTAGCAAGTAATGGATCTTTCTATCCCAATGACTCAGATGATAAAGTCCTCTATAAAGAATACAGAAGAGCAGGAGGAGTTTATGCGAAGTGGAGCATCAGCCCTGATCTCTCTGAACTGCCCTACTGGAAGTGGTTTGTGTGCAGATTCCAGAAAGATCTGGAAAAACACTACAATAAAACATTTGAGAGGAGTGGTAAGATCCCAGATGAATGGAGAAGATACTCAAAACAAGATGCAGTTGAGAGTTTGGAGGACTACCATTAAAATACATGAGCTAACAGAGCAAAACAACACCCTTTGAGACACTTATTTAGAAAGCAATATAAATATGCAGTTCCAATGGGAAAAAAATTGTCTACGCTGTAGTAGATTTCACACGAAAGTATTAACAAAAAATGAACAATTTGAAAATTATAAATAATATTTTATTGATTTAAATATACAACATTTTAACCTTTTTGATTTTAACTGCACCATACCTAATCTTCAAATAATCCTTGTATGTATCTTATTCGACTGATAGTACATTGTGTTTTTTCAAGTATAATTCCAACAGACTGGAATGTTTAATTGACATGGTCAGTTGTGTGTCTGTTGATTGTATGATCAACGATTGCATTTACATTTTCATAATAAAGGCATTCATCCCGAAACCCAATGTTCTTTGTTTTGCTCAATAGCAGTAAATTTGTTCCTTGAAACAATACATTTGTTACTTAATAAACAATATGCACACACAAAATAAAAATCAAACTGAATTAGCATATTAGATGTTTAGTTGGACAATGTGGGTTGTCTTATATTAAAAAATGGCTGTAAAAACAACAACAACAAAATGGTAATATACTACTGAACCTCAGTAGTGTCCTCAACATAGAATTAAATAAATTACACTACAAGGATTTATTGCGGGTTGTTGCTGGAATTCGCGCTGTGCTTCTGTGAACAGTATTTCAGCAGGGATGTCATTGCTAGGAAACATTGTTTAGTTTACTGTGTTTACCATGGTAAACGTGTTCTCAAGTTGTGTTTGTTCTCGTGCATATCATATGGCTTCCCAGGTTCAGTTTGCTAAGTAGTCAGGCGTGGCCAGCTGAATTTAATCACCAGGAGTCAGGCGAGTATATAACTGGTTAGTACTCTGCGGTAGCCCTCGTGTGAAGAATGATGAGTATAAACACCGAAAAGGCACTTGAGTAGTGCTTTTCTCCCCTTTACTTTTTGTATGGCTTGTTCTCATCTACTTGTTTTAGTCAATTAAACTCACTATGTGCTTTTTCATGCGCCACTAATACTACAAAAAGACAGCCAGTCTGCTGTAAACGAAGCAGACTTTGTTTCATCTACTGCCACTCATTCAAGTCTCAACCTCATGGCCTCATGAACACTGCCACTCCTCCACCCCTCTCCACTAATTTCACTTTTTCCCACACCCCTCAGATTGGAAGGCATGGCAGTAGTGGTCTACTTATCCCAAATTAATGGAAATTTGATCGTCTACCATCTCCAACTAAACAGTTCATTTGAATCACATGTAATTACTATTACCTACCCTGTTAAAATACAGTTTGTAGTTGTTTACCCAGGTCAACTGGGTAACTTCTTGGAGTAGTTGGATGGTTTACTCTCAAACTTCTCTGAGGATGGTACTCCTCTGGTACTACTCTATGACTTTAAAATTCACCTAGAAAAACCCCAGGTTGCTGACTTCAACACTCGGCTTACCTCATTTGACCTCATGTGACCTGCACACTTTGCCCAAACCACCAGTCAATTAACTCCACATGCGTCAGATAAAAGTCATCTGTGAAACTCACAATACACAAAAATAGATATGCATAATCGATTTGGAACACATTCCGTTTAGAATTTAATGAACTTTAGCCGAACGAACACTGTTAAACATATTAATATTAACTGGGAGATGAGGAGAAAAACTTTCGGGCCTTGCCTCGCCAGTGTCCAATTGTGGTCTGAGGCTGACATAACTCTTGCACCCAAAGACAAAGCAAGCAACAAAACACCATTATTAATAGTTCCTACACACAGTAACGTTGAAGACCCAAGTAGGTATTTAATACATAATAAATCCAACTGCATTCAACTTCATGGAACAATAGTTTTGGAAAGTTCATCAAACAAAAATACAATGTAATTGATTTTTATCTTTTCAAATGGCTACACAGGCAGACAGATGAGCCCAGAAATATGTACACAACATGCAAAAATATAGTATTTTCCTCCTATAGAAAACTCTTAACATGGCTTAATGAAATAAGAAAATAATATTAAAAGATCAAACTCAGAATACACATTAGTGATGGTACAAACTATCAGCAGCTCAGGATACGAACGCAAGCAACTAAATTGCATATTAAGTGTTGTCTTTTGCACGGTATCTCCCATAAGGTTGTATGCTACAGGGCAGACTCCTGTTTACGCAGACACACTCTGTCAGTTTAAAACTAGATTAAAGACCCATCTCTTTAACCTGGCTTACACATAACACATCAACACATTTCTATAATTCAAATCCGTTAAAGGATTGTTAGGCTGCATTAATTAGTTCAACCGGAACCGGGAACACTTCCCATAACACCCGATGTACTCAGTGCATCGTCAGAAGAATGGCATCTACGCTAATATTAGTCTGTTTCTCTCTTATTCCGAGGTCACATTAACCACCAGATCCAGTCCGTACCCAGCCCAGAATGTCAGCGGAGACCACATTGACTAGATGAGCCCCAGAGACGGATCCCCAATGAAGACCTCGTCACCTAGACGGCCGTTGGCACAGGACCACGGGAACCAAATGAGTCCTCTGCGCCCCCCGATCTACATATATCCGTCTATGTTCGCACAAATCATTCGTGATCCAGCTTCACTTACAGCAGAAGTGAGTATAAGGGTTTTTTTTATGAATCTATGCGATCACCTTTCCTAAGAATGTGCTAGCTAGCAAGTTTAGCAGCTAAAAGTGGCTAAATGTGGCTGAAGTAAACAGGCTCGTCATTCCACAGAGAGAAGAGAGGGGCGGGGCGAGCAGAGCTCATTTGCATTTAAAGGAACCTCCTCCAGAACAGCATGAATTTTGCAGAGCTGATTTTGTCAAGGTAAAAAGGGTGTTGTTTTACACAACCATTGATAATTTTTAATCAAAGTATATTAGAGACTTTTCATTAAGACCCTAAAGAATCATATCAACTTGTGGAAAATGGGCATCTGATGACCCCTTTAATGGTGTTACTATTCTTACAATCCTGCTTATTAAACATACTGATCATTATATGAAATGATTGGACATAATGTGAAACTCATAAAAATGCACAATGATATAATTTATGTCACAAAGCAAAATGATGAACAAGAGTAAAAATTTTTGACATTGTTCTTTGGGGAGGAACTCCATCTTGGAGTTGATCCGAATCTCACAGATGAATCTGCTGGTTTTAAAGATGAAGATGAACTTTATTCACTGGAAAAACATTAGATAATATTTCTGTGTTCGTTCACATGTAATGGAGGGTAAGAAATGAATTATCCAGATGATATTTTATTGCTTGATGCATTATTGGAAGTGCCATCATTACCTGAAAGTGCTGGATCTGAAGATGATCTAATTACTGTGATTGTTTTCTGTATGTCTGTGTAGAGAAGATGAATGACTGAAACGCTTCCCACATTCAGTGCAGTGATACGGTTTCTCTCCAGTGTGGATCCTCTCGTGTGTTTTCTGACAGACTGAATCTCTTGTCACAGTGTGAACACTTGTGAGGTTTTTTTTTCCAGTGTGAATCTTCTGGTGCCGTTTCAAATCTATTGCTGTAGTAAAAGTCTTTTCACAAGCACATGTAGTCTCTCACAGCATTATGCATCTTCTGATGGCCTTTTAAATATTGTAAACATGTAAAACATGTGAATGTGGCTTCTCCTTTGTATGAACTTTCAGGTGCTGCTTCAGGCATGAATCCGACAAAAATGTTTTCCCGCACTGATCACATGTGAACAGTTTCCCTCCAGTGTGGATGTTCATGTGTATCTTAAGTTGTGATGATTGTGAGAAACTCTTCCCGCACTGATCACAAGTGAACGGTTTCTCTCCAGCATTAACTTGCATATGTCGCTTAAGGCTTTCTTTTAGTCTAAAACTCTTCCCGCACTGATTACACGTATATGGTTTTTCTCCAGTGTGAATCATCTGGTGCAGTTTTAAACATGCCGCTGTAATAAAAGTCTTTTCACAGTTAAAGCCAGAGGCGTTTCTAGGATTTTAAAACATCCGGGGCTGGTGGTAGTGGGTGGGAGCTCACATCATGCTCACATAAGATTTTGTTAAACACAAGCGGTTGAACCTGGATCCTTCTAGGTGGGTCTGTGGGCATTAAACTGGGGGTTAAAGACCTTGTTACACTATTAATAATAGTAAATAGTAATCACTGCAAATGGCAAACATATCAAAGTATTATAACAAAATTATAATATTACAAAAACATGTTAGACAAATAAAATAATACATTTGAAAATGTATTTATAACTGTAACAAATATATAGTTGCATGCAAAAATAGGGCCCTATTTTTTTTTTTTCCCAAATTCCGTTTTATTTTATTTTTTTCTTTTCAAATTCTGTTTTCTGTTTTCATTTTTCTGGTCTTCGTTTTAATGGTTAAATTTAATTTTGTTAATGAAAATAAAATTAATCGTGTAGTTAATTAAAACTATGAATCTTATACAATTTACCGTCAATTTATCAAAACTTACGAAAAATGACATGTTTAGGATCCTATGAAATGTTTTATTTTTTCTCACTTTACGTTTTATTGTTACCAAATATGTTTTAGCATGTCTGTTTATTTGAATGCATAAAAACAACTTTTATTTATTTTTACAATATCCTTATGGAATTCGGTGTTGTGTATTTTTTTCTGGTTATCAAATGAAGGTATAAAATATTGATTTAATTGATCTTTTATTGACAATTATATTTTATTTTTGGAAAATAAAGGGAATTTACTATTAAAATGTAAAACATGGAATAAATATTGTGTGGAATTTTTTTATAAGTTATTAATTAATAGTAGTAGTAGTAGGCACGTACATTATGCTGATTGATTAATAAAGTTAAACGAACTTTTACTTTGACGGGTTGCCGTGAATACCTTTAAATTTCTGTGTGTGTATTTAACACTTGTTTTACTCAAATGAAACGGTGAAATGCTCATGAAGCGACTCTCAGAGCAGTTCTGGAGATGTTGTTAATGTATTTATGTTCTCGTTTAGTGAAAGGGCAGAAGCTGAAATCACTGCACGCGTCAGTATTACGTGTAGAAAACGAAACCGCGTGTCCGCGCCGTTCATTCATAAAATGAATTTTGCGGAATAATATTTACAGATACTAGTCCATATCGCGACTTGAATTAAGTTTAATGACCAACTTTTGATTAATTCATTAAAACTTTGACAAATTCTGTGGAAATCATAGGGCCATACAAAAAAATAAAAAATAAAATAAATAATAAAAAATCGGGGCTGGAGTAAAAACTTTCGGGGCTTGAGCCACGAATGATTAGCCCTAGCGACGCCCCTGGTTAAAGCACATGTAGTCTCTCACACCAGTATGTATTTTCTGATGTTTTTTCAAACTTTGTAGACATGTAAAACTCTTTTCACACAAATGACATGAATGTGGCTTCTCCTTTGTATGAACATTCAGGTGCGTTTTCAGGTTTGAAGCCCACAAAAATGTTTTCCCGCACTGATCACATGCGTACAGTTTCTCTCTGGTGTGGATGTTCATGCGTTGCTTAAGTTTTGATGAGTATGTGAAACTGTTCCCGCACTGATCACAAGTGAACGGTTTCTCTCCAGTGTGAACTCTCATGTGAAGCTCAAGATGACGTTTGTTTCTAACACACTTCCCACACTGAGTGCAGGTGAAAGATTTTTTTGGCTCTTCTTTTCTTTAAATCTTTCTGTTTGGGTTTTTCTCCACTTCTGACATGATCTTTCTCCTTACCTTCACTCAATTCTTCTTTCTTCTCATTGTCTTCAATCATCTCTGAAACAAAAGTGAAAACAGTCAATTTTCATTAACTCATTAAAAATAAATAAATAAATAAATAAAATAAAGGACATAAAAATTAACAGCGTAAAGTAGAAAATAGGTATTTTGATGCAATTTTATGAATTATACATCCCTGAAACTCCATGAATCTCATGTCTCTATAGGGAGAACTACTAAATATGTTTGATCAAGAACATGAAGGATCAGAGGATCCTCAAAAACAAATCGTGTGTGCATCAAGAGAGCGATCATACATTTGTGGTGTTTTTATTAATTTATAATAATTTATTCATATAATCATTTATAATCATTAGTCATTTATTTAATTTATTAATTGATTTTTTTTTTTTATCATTTACCATTTATATCATTTTATTATTTGATAATTTATTATTTTAGGATTTTTTATATTTTATATTTCTTATTATTTTCTTTGCTTATGTATTTTCATGGTTTAATCTTATGATTGTGAGGCTTCATGAACTGTTTTGTCTGTATGAATAAGAGATAAGAGTGAATGTTTATGGCAGCTCAAGGTTTATGGGATGTTGTTGTGAATCAGTTTGGTAAAACACTACTTGTTGGATTTGTGCTGGTCAGATGAAGTCTGATTATTCAAACATACGAAACCAGGATTATTCAATAAATGTTGCTCATTTTTATCATCATCACTTCGTCTCCTGCTTCTGCTCTTCTCTGGCTTTGCTCAGTCAACTTATCAGTTCCTGGGGTATATGTGACCGCAATCAACTTTTACTTGTGGTTCCCTTCGTCTCAGTGGAATAAGTTTTTTGACTTTTCTACATTTTCTATCTTTATTCACATAAAACTGGGCTTGATTCGGTTGTTCTGAGGCAGGTCAATATGGCAGATGGACAGTTTGATTTTGGCTAATACACTTTTCTGAGAGAAGTTGCATTTTCTGACAGAATTGCAAGGGTGCTGATATTTTTGGCCATGACTGTATGGTCATTACAATATTCTTTCAAAAACTGCAAGTAGGTATAACTGCAGACCCTCCAAAATGGGGTGGGGTCTCATCGCGCAAAGACTTTCACCATTGGTTCTGACTTCAGCCAATTGTTATTGACTTACATTTCAAAATAAAACTTTATACATTAAACATTGTTTCCAGTTGAGCTAAAATAAAATATTTTATATAAATAAATCCACTCAGTGAGAGCAGAGCCCCGAAGCTCATGGCCAGTGGTGTTCAGACTGGACTTTGAACCGCTGCTTAATGAAATAAACAGGAATCACCCGTGAGAGCTCTATCACTTTGTTTTAAGCAGCAGGGGCTCGAAATTCGCAGTGTAGGAGGTGTAGCGATGCTGGGTGTAATGAAAAAGTGAAAAAGTGAAAAACTGGTTACGGTTAGGGTTAGGTGTGGGGTAGGTTTAGGGGTTAGCATTTGTGTAGCATAGTGTAGGAAATCAACACTGTGACTGACAAAACCAATAAAATCTTTAGAATCAGCTGTGGGGCGGGGTTTGCGGTGAAGTGGATTGGGGGAAAAATAGTGCATGCGTGTCATGTGCCTGTCTGTCAATGAGAGGAAGCCACGCCCTATTTTGGAGCGCCCACCCCGTTTTGGAGTTCCCGCCCCCATTTGGAGATCTCCAGGCTGCAGTTATACCCTTCTCAAAAACTGTGGTCTCTACAGGCTTTTCTTTAACCAGCAGATGGCAGAATTCTACACCTAACGCCTAGATCAATATCCAGAAACAACGCAAATCAAATTTACATCATTTAAGTGATGTTATATTTCACATGCAAACTAATGGTGTATGTACAAACGGTTTGCGTGCGCAGCCCCTTTAAGACTTGTTGCCCCTTTAAGACTTGTCGCCATTTTCAGAGTGTGCAGCAAAGTTTGAGAGGAGAAATGCGAGCTGATCCAATCCAGGTGTAATAAGTGTGCGTGCATCCTGTAAAGTGAGTTGTTCTTGCTTAAATATGCTTGACATTGAGATTAAGTTGTAAACTTGTTGGCGATCGTGTTATGGTAATTACGTTCTATTGAGAGCGCATAATCAGCGCCTATTTACATGCACGTCATGTATATTTGCAGTGAGATTTTAGTACCGCTTTACTTGTACCGTTCTCATGTTTTATGTAGAGATAATTGCCGTTTCTAGTTCATAGTTCTATTGTGTATTGCAAGCATAAGTGTGTGGATGAAGATTATGTGGTTAAATGGCCTAAGCGGATGCTAATTTGCCAACTCATTAAGATGTAGTCTTTCACTTATTTCCATTAATATTGATAATAGTGTTATCTACTATTGGAATGTCAAATTATTGGATTTGATCTCTATATTATTTACTTTATTGTTTGTTATCTCTGTACAGACCACACCTATTACATGCTTGATGGTACAGTAAAGACATAAAGGAAAGAACTGTTGTGGACTGATTTCCTGGGTTCTGACAGGGCGAGTGATCCTTCCTACAGTCTTTTAAAAGGAACTAAATTCCAATTCCGAATCCTATAGTGTACTTGAGGAATTTTGTGGTAAATAGTACAAAAGTACTTCATATCTCCTAAAACACAGCTTTAATGCATAGCTGAGAAGTAAGCAAACAAAAAAAGACATTATTTGTATGATTAAAAAAAAAAAATATATATATATATATATATATACACACACACACACACACACACACCATGGACAGCTGACTCCATTTTTGCTATGCTTCATATTCTATGTGGTGATCAGTTCACACTGATAGAAATTCATCTTTTCCATTAAGTTTAATTGATTTTTACTTTTTATGGGCATTTTAACTTACTAAAAGCCATTTTTTCTAAAAGTGTGTCTTTTGAGTCAAATTCTTACATTTGGGCAGTTACCAAGCAAATAAAATCAGTATCAACAAAATTTGTCTTTGCAATGCAGAGGAAATACAGAAGCTGCATTTGAAGTGGCATTTAGATAATAATAATAAATGTTTTGATATTTCTAACAAAATGCTCAATACTGATATTTGAAATGATTTAAATCATAAAAAGATCAAATCATTCTAAACACAGAATTAAAACCACCAGTAGGTGGCAGCAAGTCACAGTTAATAAGTCAGTTAATGAGTCATTGCGATTGAACTGAATAATTTAAATTGTTGAATCATTCAGGAATGAAACACCATCATCTTGTTCAGAGATGCAAAACAGTGCTGTGGCTGCCAAAAAAAAAAAAAATAAATAAATAAAAAAATTTTGTTGGCAAAATAGAGCAAAAAACAGGCAATATTCTGTCTAAAACGCAAATCTCTTAATTCTTTTCTATTGAACTGTTGTAAAAATCAATATCACATTTGCAATCATGGTATTTTTTGGAGAAGAAAACGGCACTCTTCATGTGATATTGATTAACTATATGAAGTGGAATAAATCTATACATTTTCTGTCCCCATGTCTTGAATTTGTGATAATTGTAAATGTATTTTAAAAGACTGAATCACGCAAGAAAGAAACACACTGTTAATGCGTACGCGCACTAGACTTCACAGAATGTGTTCACTGAACTCTGTAGGTGTTTACTCAGTAATGTGAAGTTGTTTTAGTGATATTCAACAATTACATTATCATCACAGCCGCTATATCACACACCCCTACCATCAGTATTAATAATAAATTAATGAAGTGTGTATCAGCTGGCAATGTTAATGTGCCATTTCCCGAACAATCTTATAGGAGGAATAATGAACCAGAAAAACTTGAAATTTACCTCGACGATTTGTTTATAGAGAATCTAGAAACACTGAGACTCCAAACCACTGCTCTCACCTCTAAGGGTCATTAAAATGTGAAATGTGTGTGTGAGAGGTGAGAACAGCTCAAACTAAATGTTGTAAAGGAGATGCATCTGCAACATGGTAGCAGATGGACCTTCTAAAAAGATGACTGCTTGTATTTTACTTTCCTTGGCTGTGCGAGATGTGTTACATTTAAATTGCAGAAGTATGCTATTGCTGCGCAGGAAAAAGATGTTTTGCTTAAGATACTAGAGGCGTTATGGAAGTTGACTAAAATAAAAATGGGTCTGTCTGATTGCAACTGAAGATAATGTGCATGTACAGTTTGAACTTGTGACTTTCACAACATCTGAGCGAGTGTAAAACCGCACGCATCATATATTTAGAAGTTGCCATGGCAATAGGAAATAGGAAATAGGCAATAGGCAGGGGACCCCCACACAAAAAAGAGTGATGTGTATGTACCAAATGTGTGACTTACATGGACATGCAAGGAGGAGACTGTGACGCTTATGGCAGACTATAAAATGCCAGTTTTTGATCTTCTTCCTTGCCACAGCTCGGGTGAAGACTTTCTCGCTGTTATTTTGAATTTATTGCTTATGAGTAGTGTTGTTTCTGGCAGCCTGTTTTAATTGTAGTTTTAGTCTAGTCTTTATATGAAGCTGTCATCTTAGTTTTTATTAGTTTTAGTCACGTTCATTCTCTTTTTAGTCTAGTCAAGTTTTAGTCAACTAAAAGTCTGAGCATTTTAGTCTTATTTTAGTCATAATTATCCATGACTATTTTTGTCAAGTTTTAGTTGATGGAAACTGATGACATTTAGTCTAGTTTTAGTCAATGAAAATTGTATTTTAGTCTCTTTTCAGTAATGCAATTTTATTTAACCCAGTCAATATAGTATAAGTACCTAGTAGTATAGTCAAGATACAAATACGTGATTGGTGTGTGTGTGTGAAACGGTGAACACAAAACTCTGTGTCTGCCATTGGACCGGCAAAGCAATGTCCCTGAAGCATTGGCTCTGATCTGTCATATAGCCTATTAGGGCTTAAACGGATCGCAGTCGATCCTGATACGTACGGACCAGGTCAAAACCCCACCGTTCGGTATGTGATTTCACAGGTTAATTTGCCAATTTACACATTTAAGATATTTAAAACCACAAGGAGAAGAAACGAAACGGAACTCGATTCGTTACTTGCGCACTGTTCTTGCATACACCCGAAGCACAAGCACAAACACAAAGACATGTTTCAGACAGAGCGGCAGACCGAGTTGATTCCTCTTTCACCTCTCCCTGCGTTTAAGATGCATACGCATGGGGGTTTGCGGTTACGTCGCAATATTAGAAGTATTTCTGTTTTAAACCATGAAGGCGAGCCAATGGATATCAAGCTTTGCGCAATAGTTATGCCGGTGAACGTCTTAACTTCAGTTTTAACTTTACAATTCACTATATAGAAAGTGAACGTAAAAAATAACTGACAGAGTTTTCTAACGCTGCAATACGGTGCAAATTTACTTCTCTATTTACTTCAACATGTGCTGATAATGGTATGTAACTGTCTAATAGTCTTAATAATTGTAATTTCAGGCCTATAATCCCCCCGGTCCACGAGTGGGGCTTGAGGAAGTGAAGTCGCCTGCGTCTGTGCAGTGCGACCTGATGCAGCCCACTTCAGAAATACTGCAAAATAATAATAATAATAATAATAATAATAATAATAATAATAATAATAATAATAATAATAATAATAACCCGACTAAACAAAACGAAATAACGTTGTAAAATTTTGTTTCGTCTTGTTTTGGTCAGCGAAAATGAAGAGACATTTTAGCATAGTTTTTATTTTGTAAACCACATTTAGTCTCGTTTTTATTCGTCAACAATATTGCATTATACATTTAATTATAGTCAACAGGTTCGTTGACGACGATATTTAGTCATAATTTTCTTTGACGAAAGCAACACTGCGTATGAGTTATTGTTATATTAAACCGAAACCATTTCAAATGGTGATTTATTTAAACCTCTCTTAAAACATGACTCTGAGTGATTTATTTATTATAACCTATTATCTGAACCTGAAAGAATTCCTTCAAAGCCACAAGTGACCGGACCAGGCTGATCCAGTCAGGACAACTTCAGAGAACATAGAACGGTAGACTACGCACACAATCCATCAGGTGAGAGCTGTTTCAATAGCAATGGATCTGGCTTACTGTGATGGTGAAAATGTGGTTTAGGTAGTATAGTACCGAGGCGGAATATTCGCTGTAAACACAACAGAAGAATAAAGATCAACCTGTTTGTTGTTCAGTATCTTCAGTGTGTTTGATTCTGCAGGGTTCAGGATCTCTCATCTTCTCTCTGTCCTCTTCAATAAACTCAGTCTGTGCAGATTCAGCTCGTCCTGATGATTTTGATGCTCGTCTGCACTTGCAAACTGATGGGAATATTCCAGCATTTATTGCTGAATGTGTGATTGTTGTGGGAGGAGTTTCACCGAACATGAATTTCTGTGTGGAAAAGCCAAAATCAACAATAAATAAGTGGCATTAAGTGTTGTAGTGAACTGACTCGTTCTGGGGTGGCAACTAATAAATTACTTATATGTAAAAAAAAAAAAAAAAAAAAAAATGTAAAGTCAGTTCTACATAGGATTCTCAAGAATAATAACAAAAAAAAAAAAAATTATAAACCTTGTGAACCCCTTTTTGAGGCCAAGAAAAAAAACAAACAAACAAGAATACACCAGTTCCACTTGTGTTAAGGTATTATTTCAATTTGCTCTCTTTTCATAATATGCACAGAAGAAATTCAAACTTATTTTACAAGAAACCATTCACAAAAAAAAAAAATAAATAAATAAAAAATAATTGTATGTACATACACTCAAAAGTCAATGAAACCCAATCGAATAAACTCACACAACTGACCTAGAGGTACCTCTTTGATCAGGGAAATCATGTTTAAACGGTGTAATTAGGGGAATGTGATAACCCGTTTTTGGAAAACAGGAATTATCGTTAGTTTTTTGTTTTCTTTTTCACATCAATCTTCAAATTTAAACAGAGCTCAATGACTGCATGAAACAATTTGACCACAATGATTCACTTCATACAGTTTAAACCTTCAATAATGCAATTCAACCAGCTCAAAGATTTAGTTCCAACAGTTCAAAATTCAATGATTCAATTCAAATGATTCAAATGTTCAAATGATTCGCTGCGAACAGTTCATCTATGTCTCAGTTCAAGCAGTTCGGATGTCCAATGTTTCAATTCCAACAGTCCAAACGTGCAGTGATTCATTTTGAGTTTGAGTTACAGTTCGAAAGCTCAATACTAACATCCAAAAAACTCAACGAGCGCTGACTCAACGAGCTGACTCTCTTAAAGGAGAGAGGCCAAAGTTAAAATAAGAAGAGCAACAAATATTATAGTTCTTGTGAACGGGCATCATTCTGACTCAAACACATGAAGATTCGGCTAGTGCACAGTTTGTTTTTACAAACAACATCCAAACAGTCTTTAAAATGTTTAGGACCATAGTACCCAACCACCCTCACATATAGGAAATAAGCTTTGAAATACTTGTACATCCCGTAGCTTCAGTCATGAAGATTCAGCCGCTGTTTATGAATCGCGAAGCTCAGTCTGTTCTGTAGTCGTGGTCAGTTTTCGTCCGTAGTCACTTCAAAAAAAAAATTAGATCGATTCTCACAGTGCGAAGATTCCATGTAATTAATCCAAACTCATTGTTAACTTCCACCACCAGACTAGTTCAAATCAGTTTAGGGTAGCGAGGCCATGGGTACATCTCACATGCTCTACCTGCAGGTGTACATCCACTTCCTTTTTATTCTTCTCTGAACGAATCAGCAACGCTCTAAAACCACATCGCCCTCGTGTGGACATTTTCAGTGACTAGCTCGTCACACCGTTGTCTCTTTGTGAATCATTACATTATTACACTGAACCACTGCCTTACATCACGACTTAAGTGAATAACAGCAACATCATGCTTAAGGGACTGTTTTCAATTACTTTTGCTGTATCACCACTATTCAGGGGCAGATCTACTGGGGTGGCACAGGGTGGCAAGTGCCAAACTAAGAAAAAGCTCTGCCACCCCATCACAGAATAAAATATAAATGTAAGCAGTGTTTCATATGCTGTTTTTCAGCAGCAGTAATAAAGCAGCAGCTTTCAATAAACCGTTCACGATGGCTGCACACGCACGCAGCGCGCCCAGTGTAGTCGACTTCATTAACAAACGACTCTTACGAACCAGTTCTTTTTGAGTCAAAAACACAAAGCGCGGCCCACTTCATTAACAAATTGTTTTTACATTTGTTTGTAAATCAGATAATAATTACAGCTTCTCGGCTAACTCGTCCTCTGAGAAATCTAATCCCCTCCGGATATGTCTGAGATTCATCAAGTAATTCTTTGGTGATTCAGTTCTCCGACCGCTCGCTCCACTTTCATCATGGATACAGGCCTTTATGCCAAATCTGGCGAATCAATAACATGAATAAGAAGATGCCGATCACGGAAACTGATAGTAGAGGTAAGTATCTAGTTGTATTGCAGTTTTACTTCTCAAAAAGTTTAACAGTGAGTTAAACTATGTTAAACATTAGACACCAATCAGAATCTCTGCGCCCTAACAACGGAGAGAGGAGAGAGCTGAACGAATCAACACAGGAATATATACTTACACATACAGTACATTTACAGTATACAGTGCAGCACATCAGATTATGGAAATTTCACTACTCTATATGTACAGTAAACTGCAGCACATTTACAGCTTCAAAGGTGTGACTGTCAAATTTTGATTTGTAACCATTTTTTACAGTAGGCCTATGTGTACTGCGTTTTTGCAGAACTGAGAAATGACTGCCTAGAGGGATGGTATTGCGTCAGGAGACAAAACAGTATTCTGTAATGAAATTTGGCCAAATGTGCAGAGGATGCTAAATTATTTATTTATTTATTTATTTACTTTTGTTCCTGAACTGTATTGTAGTATTGTGGCATACCAAGTTCATACACAATTCTTTGGTATCTGAACTTTTCTAGTGATTTTTATCTACTGCAAGATTACTTTACAGTGGTAAAATGAAAATCATTTTTATCCCAAAATTTAATTGCTGATTTATACATCTATATCTGTTTTTTTAATAGTGTTACTGATCTAATGAGAGTTCACTGTGAATTTGAATTTTGTGTAAGCATTTAAGAACACTTGTGATAACTTGAAAAGTTTGAAAGACAAATGTATGCTGGCTTGTCTTAAAGTCTTGTTTAAAAACAAATAGTTTGATCAGATGTTCCAGATGTTTGCTAAAGGGTTGCTAGTTGGTTGCTAGGATATTCTGGGTGGTTGCTAGGCTCTTGCTATGCAGTTGCTGGGGTGTTGCTAGAGTAGATGGTAGAAAGTGTGTTGTGGGTGATTACAGACATTCCCACTTCTGTTAATAACAGAAAATCAAACATTCTTTTCAAAACGGATCCAGTTTTAGTGCTTTGATATTATTGTATTTCTTTCTAATGTTAGTAAACATTTTTGCTGCTTGCTCTTAAACTTGCACTAAAATGTGATTTATACCATCTAAGTATGTAATTTTAATAGAACTGCATGTCGTCTTTAGTGATACAAGCTCAGAAACATTTATAACCTAAGGTTTTTTATGTTGTGTATTGACTTGTTGCCATGATGGATATTGAAATGTTATTTATTTTTGAATTCTTAACAGTATAGATGATTACTTAATGGTAATGCAATATTTGTGAACACAACTGTGTATGTCAGACTATAAATCCCCTAAAACTAGGCATGGGGGCTTGCTTTGGTGTTGCCACCCCTCATAGATCCCATGCCACCCCTTTGCCACCCTAAAAATTATTTTCTAGATCCACCCCCGCCACTATTTATTCAAGTACAGATTTAAAAAAAAAATAAATAAAAAAATAAAAAAAGATTTCTTGTGTATATAAGCATAATTGGTAATAAAGCTCTTTCTGATTTCTAAATGTTTACACAGGAGGAATGGTTTGATCTTCACAGTTAAACATTCAGTGTTTTAAATACCTATTTGCAATGATTCATGAACAAACGACGATGCAGTCGAAATGCAGTTTAAAAATAATAGATAAATAAATAAATAAATAAATAATAATAAAGTGGAAACTTTCTTTCTGAGTCCCACAGAAATCACATCAATGCAAAACTTATGAAATAGTATGTTAACAGGTTACACAGATGAAGAATTTTAAAATGTACGTCTCGTATCTTATTTATTATGTGATATTTTTAGGCAGCAACCATGCATATTTCCACTTAAATTTCGACTGCTGTTGTTGTATTCACATTCCACTTGAATAACGAAGTACTCCAGCACACATCTCAATAATCCAAACTCCAAATCAAAAGATTTGTCCTCACCTTCAGATTGAGAGCACTGTCGTCCACTTAGAAATCCTGTCTGGTGTCCTGAACTCAGTCACGTCCAACGCTTGAAGCTCGAGTAAGTGTTCAAGTTCAGATAATAGCTTATGAAGAAAGTCATTTACTCACAGACTTTGTTTAGAGAGCATTAGACACATCACCAAATGAAATGGCTTCAAAGTAATCAATCAGCATAACAGCGAGAGATCTTCATCATGAGGTTCGTCCTCCTTTGTGTCACAAGCTTTTCAATTCAGCAGGGTTACAAAAAGTCTCTCCTCAACACAGAACTTTCTCATCTGCACATGCACTGAAGTCCGTTGCTAAACCGCAGTAAGAAACACCCGTTCCTCTCCTCTCCTCGACAGGATGCGTGTTAGACTGTGCTGGGGCCCCTAAAGCTATTTCTATATATAGGGCATAAACTCAGAAGATATATTGCCAGACTAGTTAAATAAGGCCACTAGAATGATGGACAGCCGGATGGAAAATTCAGAGCATCAGAAAATCCTCTTTAAGTGAAGGAGAATGATCTGATTGATTAGAAAGAAGATATAAATAAGATATTAATGAAATTGCTGAAAGAATTGATTGCTTTGAATAATTTTTATTTAGCAAATAATTTAGAAACATTAAGACATTCAAACTTCCTCTTTAACCTTCAAGAAGTTTTAGATGCAGTTTAATCTTATCACGTGTCGCTCGCTTGTAGTTAATAGCTGTTGAAATTACCATGTGTTTTCGAAGTGTTGCTTTTTGGTATAGAAGGTGTGATATGAAACCTGTATGCTATGTGTGTGTCTCGTCTATGTTGCTAGCGGTATTATAATGGTTTGGATAAAACAGACTTGAACTTTTAACCCTATGCGTCAATAAACTAGGACAAAGGTCACCAATATCACCATAGCAACTTAAGCCCCTACTCTCAGAGTGCTGTGTATGTGTGTGTGTTTTACAGATAGCCAGCTAACAATTTCATGTTAGAAAAATGTTCCCGTAACGTTCCCAGTAAGTTACACAATTGTTATTGGGAACGTTCTTTTTAGGTTATATTTTTGTAACCATAAAATAATGTTCCCAGAACGTTCTGGAAACATTATATTAACATTACAGGGAACTTTACAATAAAACTCTAAAAACCAAAAACATTCTGAGAATGTTTGAATAACGTTCTACAAACTAAAAACTAATGCTCTGGAAACGTTATATTTTTATAATTCTGTACAACCATCTTTCCAATGAAAACGTTGCAGATGTTTTGTGTAATGATCTATACCAAGCCGTGTAATTCACTTAATGTAACATTTATTAAAATACAAAAATAAGATCAATCAGTTTTAAATTCTAATATTTGTCAGGGTGCAGGGTGTAGGGATGGGTGAGTACCCAACTGTGCAGAGAATGGGCTTTTATTAGCACAAACTAAGCAACTAAAACTACCCCGTGGGGGAAAAAACACTGTTGGCAGGCTTGGCAGGACAGGAACATGCAACATTCACCAACGAACTGGCCCAGGACTGCAAACACAAGGACAACAAATAGGGAGCAAATGAGGGAAACACAGGTGGGGCAAATGAACCAATAATCAGGAAACAAGATGGGCAGAGAACAATACAATAGACCCTGGCGCCAGCCAGCCTGAAGTAAGCCTAAACCAACCAACTCCTTCACAGCTTTGAACAACTTGCCACATTAACACAAAGGACACAATTATTGATAATCCCAACTCAGGAGATTGTCAATTTTGGGGCAAAAAAATCAAGTTTAATGTTCAAAGATACAGCACATCAGGACCAACACATGAGGAAACTTTGTTGGGTGGTGCTCCCCCACCCAAGACAAGAACCAGACCGAGTTCCTTCTAAATTCCTTTGGTCCTCAGGACATGCCCTTAGTTCACAGAATGATAGAGAGGACTGTCCTTTTTACCTAAATATGCTCCAAAATTCTGCTTAAAAGGACCATTTGTCTATTGTGTTCTAATCACTCATTGTGTATGTCCTTTTAATAGCTAGTGATTGAACTAGTGTTTGGTATGTATGAGTTTGAAAATTCATGCGTTGAACATTTCCACTGATCAATTCTTTGTCAAATGTATTATATGCATGTTATTGAAATCATGGCCAAATTATACTCTGCAAGAGCGGGAAAATTCTGACCATGTGACTGATAAGATAACATGCTGATTTATGTTTTGGGAGGAGAAACATAGCAATATCCCGAGTTAAGACAACATCTAATTGGTCTAGACACCATTTTGGGATGTGTCAAAAGCTGAGTTTAAAACCAAAGTAGACCATAAAATTTTGCTTTTAGTTTGTGCTTTGTGCCATCTCTTCTAGCCATGCTTTTTGCCATCATTTTTGCCGCTGCTTTTTGCGTTCTTTGAACACTTCCCGGCTTGTAAGCCAGCCACTCCTCTAAAACCAAACCATGAGGAGATCGTCACATTTCTTTCTTTTACTTTCCGTTGAGTTTCGCCTTACAGAATGTTCTGTGAACCAAAGATCATTAGCTGGGATACACTTTGCATTCTAGTGTATTTTCTCCTTCACTGTTATTGCAAATGTCAGAAAAACAGTTTGAGAATAAATAAAGTGTCTTCTGCCAGGGGGAAAAGGCCACTGGAATGTGTCTTTGGATACACATCCAGACCTGACTTGAGTTTGGTACAGACTTCCAATTGAATTTCTAAGCAGCTGACAGCACTCTCAATCTGAAGGTGAAGACAAACCTTTTGATTTAAGTTGGATTTTGTATTGTTGAGATTTTGTATTTGGGGAAACAAATACAACATATCCAGATCCTCCAGTTCATCTTCAGAATCATGATTTACTTCTGAACTTCAGGACCAAATAAACAATGATTATAATCCAGGTTCTCTTGCTCATTTTGCACAGGTTTCTCCAGAGGAACTGAGCTAAGACCTGCTGAACATTGGGAGACCAGCTGCTCTTTCATCTGAAGATTTTGGACCTTCATCTGTGCCTACAGAGACATTCACAAAAATAAAGCACAATAAAACAGACCAAACAAACATGACCCTGTTCAGACAATTAGCATGCAGGTTTACTTCCTATCACTTACAGTACACAAAATACTGAAGCACAAACTAATGAAATCTCTACACTTTTTAAAAAACAACCAAAAACTAAAAAACAACAATTTGTTGAACCAACTTAAAATATTTTTTACCCAGTTTCTTTAAAAATTTAGGTTCAGTCAACTCAAATAAGTTTAATCAACTTGAAATGTTAAGTTGTACTAAGTGACAACTTACATATTTGAGTTGACTAAACAAAAAAATGGCTTGTTAAACCACGTCCTAACTACACGCGACGCGCTACAATAAAAGTTAGCTTTTTCATGTTAATTGGAGTTTTTGTCCTAACTAGCCGAGGTGGTGATACACAAAATTTCGTATTTTTTCTATTTCATTTTCTATTTCTGGAACAATGACATACAAAACAATGACAGTGATGATCTCAGGCATGAATTATGTGCTTTATTCAAAGCTGAATGTGTCTAATGTGAGTTTGAATATCATTTGTGACCTTTATAGCCATACACAGAACTTGATTTTACCAAGTACGACATGTTCCTGGATCAACATCTTTGTTGACCCTGGAACAACATTGTGATTAACCAATCAGATATAGTTTTATAGTTTTTGTGAAGTTTAGGCTTACAATCAGTGTTTGGTGCTTGTACATCAGTGTTATTCATCTATCATTTTCTCTGATATTAGGGGTTACTCATGGGTAAGGTTAGGTTTAGGTGTAGGGATGTGGTCAATATTAAATTTTTGGATTAAAATGTTGTTCACATCTAACTAATCTAACACATCTAACTCAGCAAAATCAGGACGTGCATAGCCATACTGAAAGCAACAATGGATAGTTTACCTCAGATCTTGAAAATAAATGAAAGCAAAGGTGTACATTAAAACTCTAAACTCAATGTAAACCAACAAGTGTATTCCATAACAGACAGCATCAGTCACTCAATATGTACATTTAATAATGTTAAAAAGGTTTAATATTTATGAATTGGATCATAACCTTGCCCATTTCGTTGGGAGTGCAGTGCACTTCCGCCCTTCTAAATGGCTGTGATAACTGTCACGTCGTGTGTGGTGTGGACACCCAAATTGATTGTTGATGGAATCTTGCTACAATATGTGTAGTTACAACACGGTGTTAGCCAGCTGCCTTAAAATTTTAAGTTGACTGAACTCAAATATCTAAGTTGTCCCTTAATACAACTTTACATTTCAAGTTGACTAAACTTTGAGTTGACTGAACTTAAAATTTTAAGGCAGCAGGGTTACAAAGTATTTTAAGTTGACTTAACTAATTTTTTTTTTTTTTTTACATTTTTTAAAAAATAAAAAACACAATTTGTTGGGTTAGCTTAAAATAATTTGTTACCCTGCTGCCTTAAAATGTTAAGTTCAGTCAACTAAAATAAGTTTAGTCAACTTAAAATGTTAAGTTGTACTAAGTAACAACTTCGATATTTGAGTTTGCTAAACTTAACAGATGGGTAAGTAACCCAGCTGCCTTAAAATTTTAAGTTGATTCAAATCAAATATCTAAGTTGTCACTTAGCATAATTTAACATTTCAAGTTGAATACACTTTTTTGAGTTGACTTTACTTAAAATGTTAAGGCAGTCAGGTTACAAATTATTTTAAGTTGACTTAACTAATTGTTTTTTTTTACAGTATAGATGAATTAAAGGCTGAAGTCTTTCGTATGTGTGAATTTTGTGTAATTTAGCCATTCATTTATGGCAACTTACTAATGTTGGATGATATATTGGTACTGAGAATGAGAATGGGATACACCCCTACTCTTTATGAGAAGTGCCATGGGATTTTAAATGACCACAGAGAGTCAGGACCACTCTTTTGATTGACTGTGATATTTGATTGATTCTGTCATGTCTCGTTGTTGTGTCACGTCTGGTGTGGACAGGATAGTTGATGCTCTAGCCCTGGCTTATGCCTCAGTGGGCTTAGAGTGTCCTCTCGGAGTGAGAGCTTATTCCACCAGAGGAATGGTCTCCTCATGGGCTTGGTCCAGCGGTGTAAGCGTTTCCCATTGCATACAACATGGGACAGACAACAATCATTTGAAAGGGAACTCTCTATTCGATACCGATACCATTACCAACACTGATATCGCTACTATCAATATTAGGAACGATCTGCACACCACTAGAATAGAAGCGTTGCTAATGTAGACAAACTCATTCAATCTCACCCATGTGTGGAGTAAAATCTAGCTTATTAAGCAATTAAAAGCTTCATTGAGAAGTTAAATGCCCAAAAAGCAATGTTAATACTTCATAGCTTTTAAAATGATAAAATTACTTCTTTCTGTTCAGGTACAATCAGCACACAATAAAAGTTGCTGATAAAATATTAAAAATAAAGATAACAGGGTATTAATAAAAAGCAACATTTTAATTAATAAGTACAAAAATGAGCTGGATCTTTCTCTCCTACTGAGTTACAAGTAGAAATAGGTATTGGTCAGGTTTTAATGGTGTTACTATATTTACAATCCTGCTCATTAAACACCCTGAACATAACAGGAAACAACTGAACATAATACGTAACCCATAAGTAAGCACAATGATGTCATTTATTTCACAAGCAAAATGATAAGAGTAAAACTTTGACATTGTTCTTTGGTGACTCCATCTTTGAGTTGATTGAGTTGTAGATAATGTTTCTTTGTCACGTCGCTTGATATGGCTGGCTAGGACAGGACAGAAAGATCTGAAGATGTTCTACTTATTGTGACAGTTTTTTGTATGAGTGTGTAGAGAAAAAGAACGATTGAAACGCTTCCCACATTCAGTGCAGTGATACGGCTTCTCTCCAGTGTGGATCCTCTCATGCACTTTCATATATGCTGACTGATTAAATCTCTTGTCACAGTGTGAACACTTGTATGGTTTCTTTCCAGTGTGGATCCTCTCATGCACTTTCAGGTCTCCTGACTGACTGAATCTCTTGTCACAGTGTGAACACATGTATGGTTTCTCTCCAGTGTGAATCCTCTCATGTACTTTCAGATATGCTGACTGATTAAATCTCTTGTCACAGTGTGAACACTTGTATGGTTTCTCTCCAGTGTGGATCCTCTCATGTGTTCTCAGATGTATTGCCTGACTGAATCTCTTGTCACAGTGTGAACACTTGTAAGGTTTTTGTCCAGTGTGAATTTTCTGGTGCTGTTTTAAACAGCTCGTTGATGTAAAAGTCTTTTCACACTCAAAGCACATGTAGTCTCTCACACCAGTGTGTATTTTCTGATGTAGTTTCAAATGTCCTACTAATGAAAAAGTCTTTCCACACAAATGACATGAATGTGGCTTCTCCTTTGTATGAAATTTCAGGTGTGTTGTCAGGCTTGAAGCCCACAAAAATGTTTTCCCACATTGATGACATGCATGCCGCTTCTCTCCGGATGTCCATGTGATCCTTAAGGGTTGATGATCGTGTGAAACTCTTTCCGCACTGATCACAAGTGAACGGTTTCTCTCCAGTGTGAATTGTCATGTGAAGCTCAAGATGATGCTTATATGTCAAACTCTTTCCACACTGAGTGCAGGTGAAAGATTTCTTGGCTTGGCTTTTCTTTAAATCTTTCGGTTTGGGTTTTTCTCCACTTCTGACATGATTTTTCTCTACAACTTCACTCAGTTCCTCTTTCTCATCATTATCTTCAATCATCTCTGAAATCAAAGTAAGTCAATCATTTAAAGCAGACAATTGCATTACAAAATTTGATAATTTTGATGACATTTTATAAATCATACATCCCTTCAAACTTTCCATGAATGAGGTACACTGATCTTCAAGTTATTGGTTTTAAAATATTATAGGCACAAATCATACGATTCTACGGGGCGTTGCTCTCAACTCTTTTCCTGAAAAGGTAGAAAAACTGTTGACTTGTGAACAGTCACAAATTTGACCAAATTAGACTTTGTTCCTACAAAAAGAACTTCAGTTTTATCACTATTAAGTTTCAGGAAATTAGATTAAATTAAATTAAATTAGATTAAATTAGAAATTAGAATTTAGAAAAAAAATTGTATTTCAGCTAAACAGTTTGACAGGGAAGACAAAGAACATACATGGAAAAAAATACCTAAAAACGTCCCACAAATCTGTCCAAGTGGCAGTAAATAAATCATGAATAGAAGAGGCCCCAAGACCGAGCCTTGGGGAACACCTTTAGTAACACGCGACAGCTCAGATCTGAAGTTTTTAAGTTACAAACTGAGTGCGTCCAAAAAGATATGACCTAAACCAAGACAGACAGGAGCCCATAAATCCCAGAGAGAGCAGCCTGTCTAAGACAATGTTATGTAAGACTCTATAGTGGCTTTTCCACTATCAGGCCGAACCGTTCTCTTTGCTCAACCGTTCCAATTCCGTGACGATCCGGGCCGGTCAGCACGGATATGGTTTCATTTTCCACTGTGGTTCTGATAAAACAGAACTCTTTGAAATGTAAACACAAATGTGTCAGTCGTTGCCTTGGTAAGGCAATTGTAATATAAACAGCCATATGGACGATGATCAGATATTTCTGTTTTTGGGACTACTTTGTTAAATAACGGGGGAAAAAGGACACAACTCTTGGCACATAAAATAAAATAAAATAAACAGAAGGCGACGACCGGTATAACATTACCAACAAATGCTGAGGGGCTATGCATGCCGACAGAGACGGACACAGAAGGTAAAACCTTTCTAAAAATACCACATTTATTGACAGTATTAATGTATGAGCTATGAACGCAGCGTAACAGCTGATTATTTGGCTGTTTGATCAAATAGCTCGCTTTCGCTTAGCACACACATTCTATCAGCACTGCCTGGCATGGTTATCCAACCGTGCTGAGAATTCTGGGCCGAGAACGGTTTGTAATCGTGCCGTGCCGTACCAGGCTCAGGTGGAAACACAACTGGAACCGTACCTGACCAAAATAAGTAGTCCGCTGTCAAGTGTCTACTGCCATAAGCATGTCATTAGTGATGAAATGTGATCTCCTTACTATGGAAGCCAGAGTGAAATTAAATTCAATCAAATTGTTGTCTGAAAGATAATCAACTGTCTTTTCTAGTATTTTAGATATAAATTGTAAATTTGAAATAAGAAAATTGTAAAAGTGTCTCTCGGTTTTTTAAGTATAGAGGGGTTATTATACTCCGAAATCTGATCCGGACCATATTTTGCCGGATCCCCATCCTCACCCGGCAAAGACCTATAGCTAGGCCTGGGAAAATATATTGATGCATCACAAATCGAGAAATGATTCATCATTGAGTCTGAGATTTTCAGAATAGAAGACTGTTAATACAGTTTTGGGTTTTAGACAAGATTTGATGTTAATGGGTTTTGAGTATCGACAGCCTTGTTGACTATTTGTTCAGACAACAGACAAAACGGATATTTTCTGACAGGATCTGGCATCCGGGACTGGATCTTAACTAGCTGGTGTGGAGACTTGATCTAACATACATTTTGTTGAAAAAAATAAAAATAAAGTACCCAGTTCATAGAAAGTGTCCCTTATTATTTGATGCTTCCGGAAAATCATTCAACAGCTCTGAAGATTTTTCCTATTACAACAAACAAAATATAAAACCCCCTGAAGCTTATTAACCATCAGCATTATTAATGAAGAATGAAGAATAAACACCAACCTGTTTGTTCTTCAGTATCTTCAGGATCTCTCATCTTCTCTCTGTCCTCTTTAATAAACTCAGTCTTTGCAGATTTCAGCTCTCCCTGATGAGAATATTCCAGCATTTATTGTTGAAGCAGGAGCTTCACTGAACATGAATTTCTGTGTGGAAAGTAGATTTGCCAAAATCAACAATAAATCAAAGAGGTATTAAGTGTTGTCTCTTAGTGAATCATTACATTACTATATTATATAACTATATTTAACATCAAGACTTAAATAACAGCAACATCATGGACTGTCTGAGTTACACCAATTGCATTAAATCATAAAATCTAACAATTAGCATTCATAACTTTTAATATACAAAAATAATTTAAAAACACAAACGTTTTGTAGTAGGTTCCTAGTAACAAAAATTACTTGCTACAGACTTGCTAATATTATAATGCACCAAAATATTTTCCTGTTCCAAAGTTTGTAGTACATTGTAGTGTCCGGACTGACTAAATACAGGTGACTTTTTGCAAATACTTCACTTCATATGTGCACAATACACAAATGCACTGTAAAAACAATCTTTGTCAATTAAATCTCTTTATACAAGTACATTACTCAGATATTTTATTTTTTTTTTTAAATTATGATTATCCAGTGAATTTCAAAATTAAAACTAACTTTATTGCGATATAAAAGTGACTATAACAAATTTAATCAGCCAAAAATTAAATCTCAAAAGAGAAATAATGGTATTGCAACAGCAAAACTTGATATCAGTTCTTTTCACATTCAGTATTAGCAACATTAAATCATTCCAAACATCGAAACAATAATTGAATGAAATTAACACGTTTCCAAACACATGTTTGTTGCTGATGTTCTTTATTTTAACTCGGTATCCGATGAAAACAAGACAGTGTCTAACTGAGATTTACAGCCTATAATGGAACTTTCCTTATTAGTTAATCTATTTGTCCTGAAGAACTCCATATTTAACTCATCTTTTATGAACAGAGGAACATTAAACACAATATGACCGTTTTTGCTGGTTGAATGAAGGACATTTTTGGAGTAAAAGTCTCTGCACTGAACACACATGCTATCGATATCACTATTCATATTCATAAGAGAAGCTGACATTTACCTCAAATTTCTGCTACCTTCAAACGTAGCTAGGCAAAATAATCTATGCCGGACAGCAAATAATAAAGAAAGAGAAGAGAAAGAGGACTCACACTCACCGTACAACGCACGCACTCACTCGCGCATGCGCACATCGAATGATCCTGACGCGCGCCTGAGTGCAGAAAGAACTTCTCGATCGCCCCCAGGCGGCTGAACCCAGTATAGGTCACAAAAATATATCTGATTGAGTGTTTTAATTTTATAAATTTTAATATTAGATAAATCAATATCAATCTAAAACATCTGGGTGAATAAACAATCATAAACAAGTGTTTGCAGATTCTTCCTCTAAGTTACAAAGATGCATGTAGTCTCTATGTCTCTAAAATATTTTGCAACTACTTGTCTCACTGGGTAAATCAAATTAATAACTTCATGTAACTTTAACTTTATTGGTGAGACAGTATTTACTGGGTAAATTCCTGGGCTCATATTCTTAAAGTATTCTTAAGTATCCTCTTAGAAAGCTCATAATTTGTTTAAAAACTCAGAGCAACTCTGAGTGAGGAAAAGACAAAAACTTTTATCTTATTGAGGAGACGGGGCTGACCCTGTTGCTAGCTATGACACAGCCTTTTGAAGACTGATTAGTTGGTTCTCCAAGGAGGAAATAAAAAAGTGCTTTTTAAGTGCGTGAGTCTATTATAAGCCTTCACTTTGAAATTATAGGCATATTCTTTTCTGTTTTACCGTAGAGACACACACACACACACACACACACACACGTTTTAAATAGGTATGTGATGCTATCTGGGAAAACCCTTGGATGTTGCGCTGGGACATTTTCAGGACATTCGAATAATAGGTTGAATATTTATTTACTTACTTACTTACTATTTATTTATTTATTTATTTATTTATTTATTTATTTATTTATTTATTTATTTATTTAACACATTGTCTATCATCTCTGAAAATATCTCCGCTAAATCCACTTCTTTAGTACAGAAAAATAGTGATTTATTGGAGCAAGCAGAAATGACTGTGCCTTCCTCTTATGTTAAGAACATGCTGCAGAGGCTCTCAACACCACAAAAACAGTTAACCTAATCAAAACAAACCACATATTTAACAAAGGTGTATCAATGCACATTCCCTCGCTTTATTTATTTATATATATTTTTTTTTAATATCGTGAGATGGCGAAGCGCAACGACGCAGTCTGAAGTACTGCAGCTGCTTACTCTTGGTATTGTCAGTGCCATAAACAATGTTATAATGGACTGTTTTACTTCCAGAGATGAAAGATTGGATGAAGTTACTTAAGAGTCATCGGATGCTAAGTTCACTTTTTCATGCTGTTTGAACATTAATGTGTGTTGTCAGTGTATGTACAAATCTACCCTATAATGATAAAAATCCATGCAGCAGTTTTTAATTAATCTGTAAAAATAATATCCCCTTTTTCAAATCGAGCCGTTCTCAGATGCCTGTCATTGTGGTGTCACATGACAGAGGCCGCTCCCACCATAGTTGATTGACATGAGCGTCTTACCTCAGATCAAGTGTAACAGTCCGACCTCTTTGTTTGGATGCTGGAGCAGGGATGTAAGTTAGACAAGAATATCTCCGATTGAGCGATTGAGGTGTTGCTGGATGTAATAATGAACATAGTGGTCGTCATTTACTCCCGACATCTGAGCCGCTGAAGATGCAGTGGATTACGTTTGTTAGTGAAGGGAATGAACCTCCTGATCTACATATATCCGTCTATGTTCACGCAAATCATTTGTGATCCAGCTTCACTTACAGCAAAAGTGTGCATCGCCTTTCCTAAAAATGTGCTAGTTAGAAAGTTTAGCGGCTAAATACAGCTAAAGTAAACCGGCTCGTCACTCCACAGAGAGAAGAGAGGGGCGGTGCGAGCAGAGTTCATTTGCATTTAAAGCAGCCTTGACCTGAATGAGATGTTTGCAAAGCTCATTTGGTAAAGAGGGTGTTTTACACTACCACTGAGAATTTTTAACCAACGTATATTACAGACTTTTCATTAAGACCCTAAAGAATCACATCAACTTGTGGAAAATGGGCATCCGATGACCCCTTTAAGAGGAGGAGTCCGATTACTGTTATATAAACATTGCGCAAACAGTTGCGCCACACTCCCTTTTCTAAATGTAAACTACAACTACAAGGTACCTTATTCGTGCTATTTAAACATACAAGGTGTGATCAAAAGTTCGGAGAGTATTCCCATGATAAAGAACAGAAAACAAACGTTAGTCAGTTTGTGTAATGATGCAGTATAGCGCTCCTGACAGCTCTCGTTAAACCGTGAAAGTGAAAGTGAAAGTGTCTCACTTTAAACCCGTTTTCCTCAAAATTCCATTCCTGAAAATCATAGCTATCAGCCAACATAAGATAGCTAGAACTTCTGTTACTGTTCAAGCTATGGACAAAATACAAACAGGTTTGGAAAGGGCTTTTACAATTTGTTGGATTTTCTTAGATCACATCACATATGTGTGTGTATATATATATATATATATATATATATATATATATATATATATATATTTATTTTTAATTTACCATGTTGTTAATATTGTACTTTATGTATTTGATAGGAAATAAGGTTCTGAAAGTGATGTTTGTGTGATCACTTTGTTTATGCACTATAAGTTTGTGACCCAAATCATCGCTGCTGTATATTTGGATTTGGATTCCAGTTGCCAAAAATATTTGTGTAGATAATGTGGTGAATACTTGCATTTTTGGCGCTATGGCATTTCTGCACTATATGGGAGATGTTAGCTTGTGTCTAATTAAGATCGGTAACAAACACGATCCTTGCACAATCTAATGTGTAGCGTCTTATTAACTCACTGTCATGCATGGTGTGCAACACATTTCTTCTCCTTGTCATAATTTGTCAATTTCTTTTCCACTGCTAAATAAACTCTTTAGCCTCCTAAAAGTCCTCTTTCATACTCTTAACAATTTTGGACCTTAAGACCTCTTTTAGGGGTTAAGATGCTTTCTGAATTCCTTTTTCATTTACTAGGATGTTTTCTTTAATTTTAAGAGGAAACACACACATTTCTAATAATTTTCTTAGAATTTATTTACTATGAGCAACTCTCGATAATTTGTATCAAAAGTTACAGTGATACTTTGCAGTTTATATACATTATATATACACATGCATATACAAGTACTTAAAATGGAGTCAAAGCACCTGGGTGACCACCTTAAACAAAGCATGCAAATTAAGTATCCAGGTATAGCAACCTGCCCCATTTCTCCAGTCCTAATACAATCAGCATAACTATTCAAAGACTGGGGCAGAGACACCAAGAAACATTACAAACAAAAGATGAGAGTCTCAGTAATCTGGCTCATTTGACTTATATAAAAGAACAAGAACTGACAGGAACCTCTTACTATGAACTTTGCTTAAGAGAATCATTTGTCAGATGTCATCATATTTACATTAAATCTACTTCACCTTAGTTTTATTTATATCATGAAGCAAAAATGATAACCATGAATAAAACTTTTTGACATTGAGATTCGAAACAACTCAAAGATGGAGTTCCTCCTCAAAGAACACTGCTGAATCTGCTGGTTTTATAGATGAAGACAAACTTTATTCACTGGAAAAAAGTTAGAGGATGCATCTTTGTGTCACGTCGCTTGTAATGACAGATTGATCCAGATGATATTTTATTGTTTGATGCATTATTGTGTCACATTTGTTGAGGTCGCAGCATCAGATTCGAAACTGCTGGATCTGAAGTTGATCTAATTACTGTGATATCTTTGTGTATGAGTGTGTAGAGCAGATGATTGATTGAAACTCTTCCCACATTCAGTGCAGTGATACGGTTTCTCTCCAGTGTGAATCCTCTCGTGTGTTTTCAGGGTTGCTGGCAGTCTGAATCTCTTGTCGCAGTGCGAACACATGTAAGGTTTTTCTCCGGTGTGAACACTCTCATGTGTTTTCAGATGTGATGACTGATTGAATCTCTTGTTGCAGTGTGAACACATATAAGGTTTCACTCCAGTGTGAATACTTTTGTGTGTTTTCAAATGTGGTAACTGACTGAATCTCTTGTCACAGTGTGGACACTTGTAAGGTTTTTCTCCAGTGTGGATCCTCTCATGCAGTTTTAAACAGCTTGATGTAGTAAATGTCTTTTCACACTCAAAGCACATGTACTCTCTCACACCAGTATGTATTTTCTGATGTACTTTCAAACTTTGTAGATGTGAAAAACTCTTTCCACACAAATGACATGAATGTGGCTTCTCCTTTGTATGAACCCTCAGGTGTGTCTTCAGGCCTGAAGCCCACAAAAACGTTTTCCCGCACTGATCACATGCGTATGTTTTTTCTCCAGTGTGGATGTTCATGTGAAAATCAAGGCGACGTTTGCATGTGAAATTCTTCCCGCACTGATCACAAGTGAACGGTTTCTCTCCAGTATGAACTGTCTTGTGAATCTTAAGATAATTTTTGCATGTGAAACTCTTTCCACACTGAGTGCAGGTGAAAGATTTCTTGGCCCTTCTTCTCTTTAAACCTTTCTGTGTGGGTTTCTCTCCACTTTTGACATGATTTTTCTCCTCAGCTTCACTCATTTCTTTTTCAATCAACTCTGAAATAAAAGAAAAACAGTATATTTTTCTATATATACTTATATTTATTTTTAACTCGTTAACAAAAAGTGAAAGGACATTTCAGCTTGCACCTTATATTTTGATCTCAAACTGCAGAGTATTTCAGTACATGCATTTGCGAGAAGTTCTCAAATGTGATGCATATATACCCTGATGGATGCCTGCACAGTTTTGCAGCTTTAAACACCTTTTTGGTCATTTCATGACCTAAATGATAACAGAACTACTGCGATGTATTGTGCACTTTATTTATGATGAAATGATATAGAGCGTGAGCTGTATTTTCGCGTACAGTTGACGAGTGTGTGCCGTGAGCACAGTAAAACGGCTGACAGGACAGTAATGTTTGTTTTTCTAAGTTTTTAACAACATTTTATCAGACTGCAGTTCACTGTTGTTCTACTGAAGATCATTTGGCACATATACCGTTTCCAAGCTCGGTTGATGTAAAGTTGAAGTGCACGTCTGAAAGTCTCCCGCTTGTTGTAGTTGTAAAGAGATAAGGCGGTTCAGAGTCTTGTCAAGCAAAAAAAAGAGACAAAAATCGCAGCTGTGACTGGGTTGACCAAGCTTAGGTCAGTGGTGGCCACAGCCATCTCTTAGCTCCACACCCCTGCTCTTAGGCAACAATGTTAAATGTTTAATGATAAAAACAGGATAAGCTTAGCAATTTCTGTTTGTTCACTTGGACATTGCTGCTATCATTAATGCATTGAGTTTCTGTTCTGTACTGCACCCCAGAACATTTTCCTCCTCTTTTCATTTTGGCAATGTGACCGTTCAACAGCAATGTGTCAAAGGCTAAGTGGTTGATATGTACTCAGTTTATAACAAAAATTATTAACTCTTTCATGAGGCGACACTTCCCGGCCAAACACAGAATTTTCAATTATTAATGAGACAATGCTTCCCGGTAAAACACAGGATTTTCCGAAAGTCATGAGGCATCGCTTCCTGGCCAAACACTGAATATGATCCAGATTTAGTATTTGATTTAAAAAGAAAATGTGATTGTGACGTTTTGGGAGCGTGATGACTGGTTGTCCCGCCTACGACTGAATCTGTTGGCCGCGGTTTATTGGCTGCACCTGGCACCGGCTGGGCTGCTTCTTTTAAAAGACATCAACGGACTTGTTAGTGTGGGGGACTTTGGTTTGAGGCTTTGCTTGAGTTTCTCTTTCTTTTGGGCTTGTTTGTTTGATTTACATTTTGCTTTGTCTTTGGTTTCGTTTTGGTTCCCTGTTTTTGTTTAGGACTTTGCCTCCTTTTTTGATACAGCAACAACACATTACACGTTCATTCAGACACCTCGCATTACGCACTGATGAAACTGACACTTACAGAAATATTGCCTTATTTCGTTATTTTCTTATTTTTGGAATTAATTGTTGATTTAGTAAAGTCTTTTCCTTTCGAGCTTAGTCAAAGCCGCGTGTGTGTCCTCTCTGTTGCTTCCCTCTGAGCCAGGGGTTGTAACAGTGATTTTCTCAGCTTTTTGCTCAAAAAGTTTTTTTTTTTTTTTTTTTTTTAAAATCATCATCACTTTGTCTCCTGCTTCTGCTGTTCTCTGGCTTTGCTCAGTCAACTTCCTGGTTGATAAAAGACTGTTAATACAGTTTTGGGTTCCAGACTTGATGTTAATGGGTTGTGAGTATCGACAACCCTGCTGACTATTTGTTCAGACACCAGACAAAATGTATATTTTCTGACAGGATCTGGCATCCGGGACTGGATCTTAACTATCTGGTGTAGAGACTCTTTCTAACATACATTTTGTTGAAAAAAATAAAGTACCAAGTTCATAGGATGTATCCCTTATTAAATTTCTAAAGATATTTCCTGTTACAACAAACCAAAAAGAAAAAAAAAAACACACAACTTAAAGCATCATAACTGTCAGCATTAATAATGAAGAATAAAGAATATACACCAACCTGTTTGTTCTTCAGTATCTCTCATCTTCTCTCTGTCCTCTTTAATAAACTCAGTCTTTGCAAATTTCAGCTCTTCCTGATGATTTGATGCTCGTCTTCACTTGTAAACTGATGGGAATATTTCAGTTTTTATTGTTGAATTGCTGAATGTGTGATGATTGAAGCAGGAGCTTCACTGAACATGAATTTCTGTGTGGAAAAACAGATTTTCCAAAATAAACAACAAATCAAAGAGGCATTAAGTGTTGTCTCTTAGTGAATAATTTCATTACTATATTATATTACTATATTTAACATTAAGACATGCAGCTCACATTAAGTCAGTCAGTCTGTGTTTACTACAACATGTAAAAATCCTTCATTTGAATGGACAGTTTTTTTTTTTTTTTTTTTGCAGTATGGCTGGAGTTTGATGACGGTCCTTTAGGCACGATTGTCCAGCGGATACCGACATTAAAACTAACTTTATCGCGTTATAAAGGCCACTATAACACGTAGGATAAGGCAAACCTAAACTTCAAAAGAGAAATAACGGTATAGCAGCAGCAAAACTTGATATCAGTTCTTTTTACATTCAGTATTAGCAACATTAAATCACTCCAAACATTGAAACAACCATTCACAAACACATAAAAACAGGTCGCTCAGGTCTGAATGAAATTAACACGTTTTCCTCACATGCTTGTTGCTGATGTTCTTTATTTTAAGGTTAGTCAGAAAACACTCGGTATCCGATGAAAATAAGGCAGTGTCGAACTGAGATTTACAGCCTGACGGAACTTTCCTCATTTGTCAAACTATTTGTCCTGCACAACTGCACAACTATTTAACTCATCTTTTATGAACAGAGGAACATTAAACACAATATGACCGTTTCTGCCTGTTGAACGAAGAACATTTCTGGAGTAAAAGTCTCCTTTCTGCACTGAACACACCGCTATTCATATTCATTAGATAAACTGACCTTTACCTCAAATTTCTGTTAACCCCAAACTTAGATGCGCAAAATAATCTATGCCGAACAGCAAAAACACAAAATCATAGAGAAGAAAGAGAAGAAAGAGAGGACTCACTCTCACCGTACAACGCCGTCACTCACTCGCGCATGCGCACGTCAAAAGATCCTCACGAGCGCTGAAGAGTGAAGCCTGAACGTCTCGATCGCCCCCAGGCGGCTGAACCCAGTATAAATCACAAACTCCATCTAAGCTAATGGGACGCGTGACCAACTAAATAAAATTACACTTCAAAAATGCTTTTCCTTTTTTTTGACATTGTATGTAGTTTTTTTTTTTTTGTTTGTTTGTTTTTTTTTTTTTAAATCACGCTGCTGAGTTCAATCGTTCGTTTTTAATAGTTCCTTGAGTTGTACTTATAATGATTATTTTCAACCCTCATTCTGCAGCAGTATTTGTAGGCTACTAATTCTTTACCACACTGAATTATATTATGACCTATGAGAGAGGAAATGAAAATCCGTTGTTTCTGCGATCAGACGATCATCAGAGAAGGCTCACGATGCTCTTGTGAGAGACACAGCTGAGATTCGCATTCAGTAAAGTGAGCAGATTCATTATGCTACAAAGCATGAAAAACAGAACCTTTGGCAATTTGACCATTTACTTGGTCTTAAAAAGATCCCTTTTGACGGCAAGTTTGGACAGTGAATATTTAAAAATCACATCTGATCAGCATCGCCACAGATCATGCAAAGTTGAGAAAAGACTGAAGAGTATTCATTGTCTCATGTACACGAGCATGTATTTATTTATTTAGTATTTTTTTATTTATTTCAAAAACACAAAATAATGTTTACCCACATAAGGATGTAAAAACTGCATAACGTTAATAAAATGAAACGAAAATGAAAGTGCGTCACAAACATACCTTGAATTTAATTGGCTGATCACATGACATCATGCGCATACAAAAGGAGGGCAGTCCAATTCTGGAAGGGAAATTTGTCACACAAATGGAGATTTAGACTCAAATCATTATGTTTATTATTCAAAGATTAAAATTTCACCATCAAGAAACGAAACAAGAAAATAAAAAAACATGTTTTCCTTGTAAATTAAAAAGTTAATGTGTTACTACTAGTTACTTGTAAAAAAAAATAATCTGATTACGTAAGTCTCGTTACTTGTAATCCATTACCCCCAACACATTACAACAATCGGAATTTCATCATAAATATCAGCATCTGCACCATATTGCATTGTTGTTGTTGTTGTTGTTGTTTTACTCTTAAGTACAGTGCAGTTTTTATTTAACTTTTAGGTACAGTACATTTTAATTTAATCATTTACGTTTTTTTTTTTTAACTTACCCTTATGTAAGCACAGTGCAGTGTTAATGTTCAACATGTAGGCCTATTTACAATGTTTAAAGTGGCCAACAATAATACATATTCTTACTAGGAAAAAAACTGGCTCGTTTTTGAACTGTGCATATAGTTGAATAAATAGGCCTACTACACTATACTGTATTTTAATGCTGGTCATTATGGTGGTACGTGGTGTGCCAAATATTTTCTGAGGTGGTACTTGGTGTAAAAAGTTTGAGAAGCACTGGTTTAATCAGTTTCAGAAGCAGTTCATCACAGAGAAATATCACATAAATCCAGATACAGCGGAGGTGAAATGTTTATACTGCAAAATTGCAAAAAGTGTCCCACATTTCCCCAATCCACCCCGAGAATATATCAGCTGAGGAGCTGCTTAAAAGGAACAGCTCACCCAAAAATGAAGATTGTCATCATTTACTCTCCTTCCACTCATTCCAATCATGAATGAGTTTCTTTCTTCTGATGAACACAAAAGTAGATATTGTGAAGAGTGTTGTTAACCAATGTAAGATGTAAAATTATTTCCTCATGAATTTAAAGTCCAGGAACTCTGACAAAACCAGATACCATGCAACAAAACAGTAAAACTAATCTGGAGAAGAGATTTTTAAAAGAGGGCAAACAACACCACCCCCCTTGCTCATTTATGACCCCCTTCCTCCTTCTCGTCTCCCCTCCTGCATCTCACACTTTTCCACCAAAAGATTCCACTGAAAGTGACTAAGGATGTCCATATACTACATGTGTTACATCTTGTGAATATGTTGCTCTTCCCCTTCATGTTTGGTATCGTTCTAAAGGTCTCCGTGCGATTGGTAAAATGGTCTCAATTGCACAGCAGTCACTTATATTATGAGAAACATGTATTTTCCCCTTAGGGTCGGGTGAGAATTCAGAAGAACCACACACTGTGTGTGAGAGTCTCTGGAGTCTCTCACATGCTGCTGTGTGTCTCTCTGCGGTCAGGTACGCTGTAAAATCCAATAGTTTACCTTACTTAGATATAATTAGTTATCTTTACTTAGTTGCTATACTTACTAGGTTTTATTAAGATACAGCTACTTTCAAGCGAGTAAAACAGTTTACTTACTACTTTGAGTGACGCTTACTTAAAATATTCAAGTAGCCACAAAGGAACCAATGACATTGATAAACCAGTGAGAGGCAGCAGTGCACTAATATGTTGCTAATTTGCAAAATAACAACAGAAGAAGAAAATAATTTTTTGAGGTGGCAATTGTTAATCTGCAGTTATTTTTCACTAGTTACATTCACTCATTTCCCAAAGTCTTCTTGAATGTTGTTTCAATACAACCATATATTTGAGAGGACATCACATAAGCTGACTTCATAAATTGATGTTGATTTTCGTAAAATGTTGTTTGTGTGTCTTATTTTATTTATTTATTTTTTTTAACTTACCATTATAGTGATTAATGTTCCGTTTGGTTGGGCACTTGGAACTTTGTTTTTCTTGTTACAATTTTCTTCCTACTGATGCAGTAATGCAACATGAAATCATAATTTTTGATTTCAAGAGAAAAAAAGTAATAAGTAGGTTGTTTTTAGAAGGTAAGCTTCTAATTCTGATATTTTGATTAGCTAGATCTTCTAATTCTTTAGCAAGTGTATTTTTTATATTGATTAATGATCTTTTACAATTTTATTGTTCTTCATAAACACCTTGAGAAAGTTCATTGGGTCAAGACAATTTTTTAATATTAGTGGTAATGTGCTCAAGTCACAGACTTCAAAATTCAGCACGTGAATCACAACAATGGTAACAATTCAATTTTATTTATTTTTATTAATTGTGACAATAACCATTATATTATTTTATTTTCTCTTTTTGTTGTGTTACTACTGACACAAGTCAGTAAATAAAATTAGCAAATAAAAACAACAACAGTAAAACAAACCAATTGCATAATTTATTCATGCCGCAATGCACTCTGGGAGTCAGTGAGTAGCTATACTAAGTCAAGTGTAAGCCTAAAGTAAATGATTAAGTACCCCCTACAGTTCTTTTTTTTAGGTACTAGAACTCTTGTGTAAGTAAACTATACTAAGCATTTGTCAATACAACATACTATTCCTATTTCACTTTACTTAGTTTTTTTTTTAAGGCAATCGGTTTGCATGCTTTTTAAGTAAGCCCAACTAATTAGATTTTACAGTGTATGCATCTCTCAATCTTAGATTTATCTTTGAGTAATTGATGTTATGTACCTATTTGAATTGGAACTGAATTTAATTCTGAATTGGATTCTCATTGTTAAACTATGTAATTGGCATGATAACATTTTATTTGTCAGGTAAAAATGTATTTCTTGATTCATTTTAGACTCTTCTGAAATCATTATTTCTAGTAGACTGCGAGGAGGCTTTTGTTACCGCAAATTACAGCCAGGATAGAGAACCCTAGTTCAGGTTCAAGCTCAGCATCCGGACAATATTCAGGGTCAGATTGTGACTGGACAGCTGTGCGTATGTAAAAGATGCATACAAATCACAAAAAAATAAATAAATAAATAAATAAAAAAATTAAAATAAATAAATAAATAAATAAATAAATAAATAAATAAATAAATAAATAAATCACAATTTAAGCAAATAGGCAAGGCAAGGCAAGTTTATATATATATATATATATATATATATAGCACATTTCATAAAGGTAATTCAAAGTGCTTTACATAAAAGGAAGTAGAATAATCACAAAAACAATAATAAAAACAATAAATCACAAAAAAGGAAGTAGAATAATCAAAAACAATCACAATAATAAAAAAAAAAATTTGAAAACTTATAAAATGATTTAAAAATTGATTTAAAATAAATTTAAGACAGTTGGAAAAGGATTATATATAGTGCAATCAGTTCGGACGTAGCACAGTGCTCATTCAGTAAATCCATAGCTAAACAGATGAGATTTGAGTCTAGATTTAAATGTAGTTAATGTGGTCTGTTAGGTTTATATTCAGTGAGCATATCTGCAATGTATTTAGAGACGATGCACATGAGTTCCCATGCGAAAAATAAGTAAGAGAACACATACAGGACATAAATAGCTATACAATGATCAGAGCCGACAGAGACAATGTCGCATCTCGTAAGTCTGTGGGAAGAGGTTTGTGCTTCTTTGTGCACAACAAATGGGCAACACATTTTCAGATTAATGAACAAGTTACAGGCCTGTATACTTTTTCAAAGTAACTAGTAAAATAATGCATTACTTTTTTAATTGACAAGAAATTATCTGAGTTACTTTTTTTAAATACGTAATGCCAGTTCGTTTCCCCCCATTTATTGAATAAAGCTCTCCTGTCCCCATGTTGAGAGAAATCAGGAGTAAAATGTTACTTTTAGAATAAATGTAAACATGCATTAATTCATAACTCACAAAAAAAACTGATTCAGTATTCCTTAAAATGAATAAAAAGTTATTCAACTCAGAATATGACGCAAACCTGCAATAATTAAATGTTAAATAATACAAATATCCTTTATGCATTTAATCCCATTTCATTAACTGATGTCTTTGCTGCTGACCTTCGATGATCCAATTCAACCATACTAATAAGCAAAAATTACTCAAAATCTAACATTTTTCCTTTTTTATTGCTGAAGAGTTGACATTTTTTTCTTCTGCATTCTACTATACAGATGTGAATTTACTTTTGTCAAAGCCTGAGGGTTTTGGTGTGAAAAGGAAAAAAAAAAATAGAACTTTTTATATTAAAAACAAACAAGAAAGCCCTGCCCAGATTTAAAAAGTAACACAAAAGTAAAGTAACATCACTTTCCATAAAAAGTAACTAAGTAACTTAATTAGTTACTTTTTGTAACGCGTTACTTTTAAAAGTAACTTTATTTTAACATATTTTGTGGATGGTTTATTAGAGTCTTGTTGAGAGTGTTATATGTTTTAATATGACTATGTGGTATGGACTATTGCCAGTTAAAGGAAAGCAAAAACTGGCTTGAGTAGTTAAAATTGCTAGTGCAATTGAAGGACAACCACAAAGACAACTGAATGAAATCTATCAAACAGTTAAACAAAAAGTACAGGTGATTATTAAAGATTGCTCTCATCCATTGAATATAAAATTTTAGCTTTTACCATCAAAAAGACGTTTTAGGCAACCTCAAGCAAGGAAAATGTATCAGATGTCATTTGTGCCAACTGCCCTTGGGAATGTGTTACTTGTTGTCTTTTATCTAATTTGTGTGATAAATGTTAAATGTATTTTTGTGGTGAATCCAAAGACAAATTTCCACTTGTGGACAATAAAGTTACTAAACTAAACTAAACTAAACTTAATACATACATTATACTTAATATATATACTTGAACTTTACTCAAGTATACTTGAAAGTAAACTTGAAGTACTTGAAGTACTTTTTGGTAAGGGATAATCTGACTAACCAGCGGAGCGATCTCATTGCACAGCATCTAAAAATGATGTTATGGTCGTTCTGAAGCCTATCGTCAAAGTATTATTGTATAATTGTCTTACACGACTGCACATTCCCAAACAGCAACATCCGCCTACGAAAGCAATAGCCGCAGTTATTGTATTTCATCTGCTCGCTCTGAAGCACAAGTAATTTATTAAATATTAAAATTATTATATACAGTGACTTCCCTTTTCTTAGTGATATATAGTGGCAGTTTATGAGGGAGTGACAATTTTGTTCTGTTTGACTTGTTGGATGGAAACAGTGCTTTATTTGCTCTAGTTTTATGCGATATTCCAGTTTAACATTATCTGTTTCCATCCAAAGATGCAATGTCAAATTTGAAATTCAACAGTATCTTCTCAGACTAGTTCTAACTACTCATAGTCTTCCCCTGTTAGAAGATTTAGCCACACAGAGAAAATACTAAAAGCCAACGACTGTGCAAATACAACACAATAAAATTATAGAACTGTCCACCACACTACAATAGGCTACTATTTATTGCCTGAACAACCTAAATTTGTGATTGCATCTGAAATGCTTTTTCAGTTGCAAAATGAGAGATTTACACTCTTAACACCCTGCATTGCAAAACTAAAATATACATTGCAACTTTTCTAATGGTCTGCTCATCACAGCAGAAACATGTTTCCTTTTCGACTTACAGGGTGTAAAAATTATTTTCTCATTTACAAACGGTGCTGAGGCTTTTCTAAGTTTAATGCCTCAACCACTCCCCTTACAGTTTCTGATTCAGAACAAAAAAAAAAAAACACACACTAAATACAATCTTTTATTTTACCAATCTCATTTCTCTCTATTGTTGCCCAATTAATCTTATCATCTGTTTTGATTTGGAGATGATCTCTTCATGGTTCTGTCCTGTTCTTCTTTCTTCTGCATTTCTGCTTCTTCCGTTTCTTAATGTCTTTGTCTTGTGTCCTTTGCAAACTTTGTACAATTAAAGCACTCATGTCAATTTATTGTGATTGATTAGGAGATTGCACCTCATATATTGAATCTATTGCACTGGATACAACAAGTAATGTACACAAGTTCACAAAGCTCTGAGTCTAAAGTCACAATATTAAGTAATATTAAGTTTAGTTCACTAAAACTGGTTCTACAACATCTGTGTCTGAAGGGGTGACTCAAATCACCCCCCTTAGGGATGTACTGTTGTGGAACTGCACAAGCTTCCTGGACATTTTAGGAAGCTGCAGATGATATAAAACAGGAAGTGAGCAGTTGAACACATGGGGGTGTGTGTTGTTTAGTTGGGGTGCTCTTTTGGATAATCCTCATCAAGCTGCACTTTAAAAGTTTTGAAAAAGCAATAGCTGTAAGTTTCTTTCTCTACTCGTTTTGGATGACATGCATTTTTGACATTGTGTACAGTAGATGAGATTTTGTTATTTATATGAATAGCATGTTGTCTTAATCTTTTTTCAGTGCAAGCCGTAAATATTCTTAGAGATGTAAAAATCTATTTTAATATGCAAACAGCATTCTTGTAACTTGTTATAATTTGTGTTTTCTGAACATGTATTCATGAGATTGTATTGTTTCCTGTAGTTTCACTCTGGTCCATTGTAGAGTCCTGGCTTTCATCAAGCTGCAATAAATGCTGGAATTGAAACTTTAATTTCCAGTTTAACTTGCTGTTAGGTTAAACGTGAAGGGAGGACCGTATTCCTGCGGTAAGTCATTTTTGTCACTAAGAACCTACTTTAAGCTTGTGCGTGCAATTGATTTGTGTTAAAAGGCATGTTAATCAGGCTAATTCTTGGACAATGTTGACGACAGAGTACGTGGTCAGCTGTTCAATAATCCTTAGTGATGTCCCAACTAGATCAGTCAGGTCAATTTAGAGCTTGACAGAAGTCTTTTTCAGGTTTGGATATTAGGTTATAATAATAAATCACTGTCTTTTTTTTAAGAAAGGTTAAAAATGATTCACCATTTGAAATGGTTTAAGTTTATTAAAACAATAACTCATAAGCAATAAATTCAAAATAACAGCAATAAAGTCTTCACTCGAGTTGTTGCATATAGTCATGCATAAACATTTAAAGTGCCCCTATTATGCCTTTTCAAATATGATCTTTCATGCAGTGTGTCATGTAGCTGTATGTGAACAGAAACTATCTGCAAAGTTGTGAAGCCGACAGTGCATGATACATAAAGTTTTTTTTTTTTTTTTTTTTGATAGACAATAAGAGTCGGCTCACATTTGCCTGAACGAGTCGTCAGGAATCTTTCGAATCTTTTTCTGTTACGGCCACACGTCACAAAGTAACACATTTGTATAATGTCCGCCCACATTCTACATCAGGAACAACTTGCCTGCCTATACATTTCCATGTGGTTTACGTCACATGGAAACTTACACGTATATTATACGGAAGACGCTGTATCCTACGCTGTGAGTAAAACAGTTTTATATTCACTTCCAAAAGATGGATCTACAAAGATTGTATTTTCTAGTGATCGTTGAAAATACGTAGTTGTGTATGTTATGTTGTGTAACAACCCTGCACATGTCTTGCTAACCGGCTAAATCACGCTTGTGTAGTTCTGTTGTTCAGCTGTGGACCCACTGTAGTCTGACAATTTGTGATTGCTGCAGCTTGACTGTCTGTCTGTCTCATTAGTTGGAGTAATGATGAAGGATGAGCATGAAGCGACTTTCACACCGAAGCGCTGTGCTATGAAACCCATTGATTTCAATGTCTCCTGCCCTGCAAGGACAGCTTGTTTTTGCCTGGACCAAAGCGCATGCCGCGGACAAAGTTCAAATGAGCTGTTCAAATGAACTTTTGCCGCTGCGCTCTGAAGGGCTGAACTAAACCCAGCGGCAGCGCAACACTTTCTGCGTTCGGTGTGAAAGCCGTGTTAATGCATTATACAATGCTGAAGTTTACAACATAGGTGTGCCCGGTTCACATACATAAGCAAATTGCGAGCACTTTCCACGGTAGTCAGTGCTAACTTGTCGATCAGCCACTTCAGCCGTTTCATTGTCAGACTCTGGCTGGAATTGGTATGGCAAAATTGATGCCATCTTTTCTATGTATTGACAAATATCCGGGGCTGTCAGTCAGTTATGGCAATGGGCGTTTCGTTCTCTGACACGCTGTACGCGATAGACCAATCATAAAGAACTGTGCCATCTGACCAATCACAGCAGTGAGGGCTCAAGGAAAGGAGGGGTTTAGAGAGACTGATTCTTCCAACTGCTTCGCACGAGTCGTTTATGAATCATTTAGATATGGGGTAAAATTACATGAAAAACTGAAGTGTTTTTTGACCTTGCATACATGTACAGGTCCTTCTCAAAAAATTAGCATATTGTGATAAAGTTCATTATTTTCTGTAATGTACTGATAAACATTAGACTTTCATATATTTTAGATTCATTACACACAACTGAAGTAGTTCAAGCCTTTTATTGTTTTAATATTGATGATTTTGGCATACAGCTCATGAAAACCCAAAATTCCTATCTCAAAAAATTAGCATATCATGAAAAGGTTCTCTAAACGAGCTATTAACCTAATCATCTGAATCAACTAATTAACTCTAAACACCTGCAAAAGATTCCTGAGGCTTTTAAAAACTCCCAGCCTGGTTCATTACTCAAAACCGCAATCATGGGTAAGACTGCCGACCTGACTGCTGTCCAGAAGGCCATCATTGACACCCTCAAGCAAGAGGGTAAGACACAGAAAGAAATTTCTGAACGAATAGGCTGTTCCCAGAGTGCTGTATCAAGGCACCTCAGTGGGAAGTCTGTGGGAAGGAAAAAGTGTGGCAGAAAACGCTGCACAACGAGAAGAGGTGACCGGACCCTGAGGAAGATTGTGGAGAAGGACCGATTCCAGACCTTGGGGGACCTGCGGAAGCAGTGGACTGAGTCTGGAGTAGAAACATCCAGAGCCACCGTGTACAGGCGTGTGCAGGAAATGGGCTACAGGTGCCGCATTCCCCAGGTCAAGCCACTTTTGAACCAGAAACGGCGGCAGAAGCGCCTGACCTGGGCTACAGAGAAGCAGCACTGGACTGTTGCTCAGTGGTCCAAAGTACTTTTTTCGGATGAAAGCAAATTTTGCATGTCATTCGGAAATCAAGGTGCCAGAGTCTGGAGGAAGACTGGGGAGAGGGAAATGCCAAAATGCCTGAAGTCCAGTGTCAAGTACCCACAGTCAGTGATGGTCTGGGGTGCCATGTCAGCTGCTGGTGTTGGTCCACTGTGTTTTATCAAGGGCAGGGTCAATGCAGCTAGCTATCAGGAGATTTTGGAGCACTTCATGCTTCCATCTGCTGAAAAGGAAGAAGATTTCATTTTTCAGCACGACCTGGCACCTGCTCACAGTGCCAAAACCACTGGTAAATGGTTTACTGACCATGGTATTACTGTGCTCAATTGGCCTGCCAACTCTCCTGACCTGAACCCCATAGAGAATCTGTGGGATATTGTGAAGAGAAAGTTGAGAGACGCAAGACCCAACACTCTGGATGAGCTTAAGGCCGCTATCGAAGCATCCTGGGCCTCCATAACACCTCAGCAGTGCCACAGGCTGATTGCCTCCATGCCACGCCGCATTGAAGCAGTCATTTCTGCAAAAGGATTCCCGACCAAGTATTGAGTGCATAACTGAACATAATTATTTGAAGGCTGACTTTTTTTGTATTAAAAACACTTTTCTTTTATTGGTCGGATGAAAAATGCTAATGTTTTGAGATAGGAATTTTGGGTTTTCATGAGCTGTATGCCAAAATCATCAATATTAAAACAATAAAAGGCTTGAACTACTTCAGTTGTGTGTAATGAATCTAAAATATATGAAAGTCTAATGTTTATCAGTACATTACAGAAAATAATGAACTTTATCACAATATGCTAATTTTTTGAGAAGGACCTGTAAACCTGTTTTGGGAGTCTATTAAAACAATATTATCAACCTTTAAAATGGCATAATAGGGGCACTTTAAAAGTCTCCTCCTTTTACTTCCATATAAGTCGAACATTTTGTAAATACATACACACATAAGTCTTTGTGAGGAGGGCCCCCAGTTGCCATGGTATGGATATGTGTGACCTTTACTCTAATTCATTGGCTCAGTTCAAACTGTAAATTTGCAGTATTTACTGCATGAGTAAGAAAGTTTATTTTTATTTTAGTTCACTTATTATAACACCTTCAGGAGCTTAAGCAAAATACATACCCTTCTATGGCTTTTTAGCACATTTTCTGAGCCAAAATGCAACACTTCCATATAGTAAAGTGAAAAAAAAAAGTCAACTTTTAGGCGTTCCATCTGCAAACGTGTTGCAAATGCATCTAAACAAAAACACCTTCTTCAAACAGGCAACAGCTGTTCTCAGATACACATACAAACTGCATTTTAAAAACCAATTAGGGGTGAGAGCAGTAGTTTGAAGTCTTAATATTTCCAAATCATTCACAACAGAATTTAGATAAAAAACAAAAAACATTCAAAGCAATCAATTCTTTCAGCAGTTTCATTATTATCTTATGTCGTCTTGCTTTCTAATCAAATCGAATCAATTCCCTTAATTTAAAAAGAATCCTCTGGTGCTCCTCCGGCTCTCCCTTGTCTTTGCCTCTGACCATTCCTCTTTTCTTCTATTTTGATCGGTTTGGAAATATGGGATTGATTAAACTTGATTATTTCAGGTTTACCTGGTTCATTGTTAATGTTTCCCATTTGGGATTGCTCAGGAAATGACACATTAACTTTGCCACCCAATACTACAAAAAAAAAAAAACAAAAACAAAACACACACACACACACACACACACACATGTTTGTTTTTGTGAATTGTGGGGACTTTCCATAGACTTCTATAGTTTTTATATTGACCAAACAATTTTGTTTATCCCCTAACCCCTAAACCTACCCCTTACAGAAAATCTGTTTGCATCGTTACCAACAACACCAACACCAACAACAGCAACAGATGTATTGTTGATTTTGGCAAATCTGTTTTTCCACTTGGAAACTGATGATCAGTGAAGCTCCTCCAACAACAAATCACACATTCAGCAATTCAACAATAAAAACTGGAATATTCCCATCAGTTTACAAGTGCAGACGAGCATCAAATCATCAGGAAGAGCTGAAATCTGCACAGACTGAGTTTATTAAAGAGGACAGAGAGAAGATGAGAGATCCAGAACCCTGCAGAATCAAACACACTGAAGACACTGAACAACAAACAGGTTGGGGTTTACTAGTGAAACTATAAAATATGGTGTTGATGAAGAGTATAACTCACTGGTGAGAAAACATTACAGTTCAAAGAGTATAATATTACAACCATAATAATGATTTCCATCCTCACTAGGTCTGAAACTGACCTTGCACTAAGCCCCTCCCCTCGAACACAGATGAGCAACAACATTTTGCCAAAATAGTTTTACAAAAGCAATGCCAAAATAAAATTTACCACTGTTTCTGGGCAACTGACATAAAAGGAACAATTAAAATCAAAATCAGGTTTATTTGACCAAATAAAACATTGCTGCATAAATCCTGTACATAATTTTGAATGATACGTCCTTAACCTTGATTGTAATTGAGTAAAATATTGATTAGGTATTAAATCAAACCTTTTTCCAAACAATATTATATACACGAGTCGTTCTACAGATGAACTAACATCAGCTCTTACGAGTAGATCAAGTATATCAGCAGCAGTGTTGGGGAAGTTACTTTTGAAAGTAATGCATTACAATGTTGCGTTAATCTATAAAAAAAAGTAACTAATTACGTTACTTAGTTACTATTAATGGAAAGTAATGTGCTACGTTACTTTTGTGTTACTTTTTAAATCTGAGCTTGCTTGTTTGTTTTTAATATAAAATGTTATATTTTTATCAAATGTAAAAGCCTTTTCATACCAAAAAAATGAAATGAATCAGCCTCAGCCTGAAGGAAAAGTTAATTCATGTCCGTACATTGGAACGCAGGAGACGAAGGTTTAACACTCAATGAAGCACAAATGTTAGTTTATCTAAAGTTATTTTTGCTTATTAATTTGGCTGAACTGGATCATCAATTCTTATATCTCTAATATCTTATATATTCTAATGTCTTAGATATTTTCTTGTAAATTAAAAAAAAAAAAAAAAAAAAAAAAAAAAATGCATTACTTTACTAGTTTCTTGTAATGCGTTGTAGCTGTAGAGCGTTTATACACAAACCTAGGTGTTTTCTCAAACATATCAGTAAGGAGAGAATTTTATAATATACCTGTGTTTTTCTATGATATTTTTTATATCTAAACAAAAAAGGAGAATATTGAACAATGCAGCATAAAAATATATAACAAATAATAACAAAAATATAATTAATATATCTTCGTCAAAGTACAATATGTGAAAGAAAGGGATGCTGTAAACCAATGAAAATAAATTTGTTCAAAAAGAGTCCCACAGATTTGCACAATTTAGAGCCATGGTACTACCCATGACGGTACCATTAATCTGAAGAAAAATGATAAAATCATTGTATCTGACATTTGTTTTTTGTCAACACCATTGTGGCTAATGCTTTAATCCAATTGACACTGGGATTTTTACTTTAATGTGGGTCCCTAAGAAAGATTTCCATTGCCTCAATCCCTCCTTCATGTGGAATATTGATGTAAAAAGACTCAACATTGAATGTTAAACAATATTTCATCAGGTAAATCAATAGTTTTTAAAATGTTTAATCACATCATTAGTGTCTTCTACAAAGGAGGGCAGCTTTAAGAAAAAAATAAATAAAAATAAAAATAAATAAATAAATAGAATTCTCAGTGAGTGACCCAATTCCAGATATAATCGGCCTTACTAGAAATTAATAAGATCTTAATGTATTTTGGGACGTATACAGAGGACTGGTGTAATTGGGTAATCAACCTTTATAAAAATCAATCTCCTGTTTTGTAATTTCACCAACATCCACAAGTTGTCAAAGACATTCCTTAATTTCATTCTTAAAACAATGGTGCGGTCAGTACTTTCTACTTTTAGACCATAGTTAGCAAAATTCATTATTACAATGGTGCAATTCTTATCTGCTGGTTTGACTATAATAGTCTTATTTTTTCTTAAATCCAACAGAGCACTTTGTTTATCCTTATGTTATTAAAAACTTTGTACTTGAGTTTGTTAGAAAATATCTCCCGTTCATCCTCTTCTACAAGATGGAAGAACATTTCTACTTCTTAAAGTTTTTTTGTTAAAAAGAACAAACGATGACTCGCCTCCAGATTTTGTTTTTAGATATCCTCATCATTTCAGACAGGGGGGAATGATCAGAAGAAAGAGCATCTTCGACACGGGTATCAAGGCTTCCACAATAAATCTATTACCCAAGAATTATCGAACACAATGTTATGAAGGTTTTCTGCAGCTCTCAAACTTGTTCTTTTTAATAGTTTTGGGTTTAAAAAGTTTGTGTGAACCCAGCATAACTGTTCTTTCAGTACTTCTCCATATTAAAATGGCTAAATCTCAATTAACTTAATTGCACCCTGAAATACACGAACAGTGTTGATTCTGCATGTTGTTTCCCTTTATTTATAATAAAAAGAAGTAAAAATTAGCAACGTATCGGCCAGACTTGCATGCATACTTTCGTCAGACATGCATGCATACGCGCACACACATCTAAAGACAACAGCTCAGTAAGTGCTCAGAGTTAAACAGAGTAATAATTGATTACACCTGTCAGCAATCAACCATGTGAACAGCTGTAGTGGATCACAATTAAGGCAAGACTTCCACACTGAGACAAAATTTGAACACAAACACAATATCCAAAATCCTTCAAAATAAAAATCCCCAAACAACACCCAAACAGCCCCTTCTCCCTTCTAGAATTTACAATTAAATTCAGAAGTTTATTTTATGAAATTGCATCAATATGATCAAAATTCTATCATGCAATTGTCTACTTTCTGCTGTTATATCAGGGTTAATTTGATGTCCTTTCAACTTCTTATGCCCTTTCACCTTTTTTTTTTTTTAACCCGTTCACTTGTGATCAGTGTGGGAGGAGTTTCTCACACTCATCAAACCTTAAGGATCACATGATCATCCACACTAGAGAAAAATCATACGCATGTGATCAGTTCAGGAAAACATTTTTGTGGGCTACAAACCTGAAGACACACCTGACAGTTCATACACAGGAGAGGCCACATTCATGTCATTTGTGTGGAAAGACTTTTTCATTACTACACAATTTGAAAGTACATCAGAAAAAACATACTGGTGTGAGAGAAAGTACATGTGCTTTGAGTGTGAAAAGACTTGAAGCTGCAGGAGAGGATTCACTCTGGAGAAAAACCTTACAAGTGTCCACATTTTGACAAGAGATTCAGTCAGTTACCACATCTGAAAACACATGAGATGATGATCCACACTTGAGAGAAACTGTATCACTGCACTGAATGTGGGAAGTGTTTCAATCAATCTTCTGCTCTACGCACCCATGCAAAAAGATATCACAGTAATTAGGTCATCTTCGCTTAGATCATCCGTGTCCTAATGCATCATGCAATAAAATATTATCTGGATAAATCTGCTATTACAAGCAATGTTCCCTCTTTTTTTTTCTTTCTTTTTTTTTTTTTTTTTCCTGAGCATTTTTGTTTTTCTATTTTGGTAGATATTTCAGCCACCTAAGCAAAACATCCTTTATACCAGACCTGTACAGTGCATGCACAAAAAAAGTGTGTAATGTTTAACTGGGATCAGTAAAGTTTTTTTTTTTTTTAAGATGTTTTTTAAGAATGCTTATTAAGGCTGTATCTATTTGATAAATAATAATAAAAAAAGTATTGTGAAGTATTATTGCAATTAAAAAAAAAAAAGGTTTTCCATTTTAATATACTTTAAAATATAATTTATTTCTGGGAAGAAAATAGAAAATGAAAAATAGAAAATGTTGTTACAATATACACTACTATTCAAAACTTTGAGGTCAGTTATTTTTATTTTTATTGAAAAAAATAATACTTTTATTCAGCAAGGATGTGTTAAATGGATAAAAAGTAATGGTAAAGGCTTGTATTGTTAGAAAATAATTATATTTTGAATACATGTTGTTCTTTTTTAACTTCTTATTAATCAAAGAAAAAAGTATTACATGTTCCAAAAAAAAATTATTAAGCAGCAGAACAGTTTCAACGCTGATAGTAAATCATTACAGAATAACATCACAGAAATGCATTATGTTTTAAAGTATTTTAAAAATAGGAAATCAGTATTAGAAATTGCAATAATATTTCACAAAATTACTGTTCTTTTCTGTATTTTTGATTAAATAAATACAATCTAAGCAGGAACATACAAGTGACAAGACAAAAGAAACATTATCTCAAGTTTTCACAGAAAGTTAATCTTCATCTTCAAAACCAGCAGACTGAATTGCGAGATTCAGATCAACTCAAGGATGGAGTTCCTGCCCAAAGAACAGTGTCAAAAAGTTTTATTCGATATATCTTTGTGCTTTCTTTCTTTTCACATTATGTCCAATATGTTTAATAAGCAGGACTGTAAGAATTGTAATATCATTAAAACTATACAGATGCCCATCACTACATGTAAATCAGTAGGAGAGAGAACCAGTTCATTAGTTTTCACAATTACTTCACTTGTTTGTGTAATTACTAATTAAATGTAACTTTTTTTAATCGATACATTGCTATCTTTACTTTTTATATTTTATCAACACCTTTTATTGTCTGCTGATTGTATTTGAATCAGGAAAAAGTTATTTTATAATTTTAGTTTTAATACGTAAAAGCTATGAAGTATTATAATTGTTTTTTGGGCATTTTCCGTTTCTCAGTGAAGCTTTTCTTGGCCTAATAAACTATATTTTACTCCACACATGACTGAGATTGAATGAGTTTGTCAACATTAGCAACCCTTCTTCTTCTTCTAGCAGTGGGCAGATTGATCCTAATATCAATAGTATCTATATCAGATCGATACTAGCCTGATGATATTGATACTAAAGTTTAAGTTTCTCTCCTCCACACTTAATGCATTATTTCTGTTTCAGCAAAGAGGGGACTTGTCTGTGTGTGTATATATGCCACTCCTTTCACACATCACAAACATAAAATAAACAGAAAATAAAAATAAATTGCATGTACAGTTGTGCTATAGATGATAGAATGGGATGTAGGAATGTACTAGAATGTAGGCGGTAACAAAGAAGTATAAAGTTTCTTCACATATTTTTATTGCACAATGGGTGGAACATTTAACTGCGGTGGATTGCCAGGGGAAAGAAACTGTTTTTGTGTCTGGCTGTCTTGGTGTTTGGGGCTCTGTAGCGCCGACCAGATGGCAAAAGTTCAAAAAGCAGATGACTTGGATGTGAGGGATCCAGAGTGATTTTATGAGCTCTTTTCCTCACTCTGGATGTATACAGTTCTTGAAGGCTGGGCCGAGTAGCACCAATAATCCTCTCGGCAGTCCGAATCATTCTCTGTAATCTTCTGGTGTCGGATTTTATAGCTGAGCCAAACTAGACAGTTATTGATGTGCAGAGAACCGATTTGATGGCGCCTGAGTAGAACAGTTTCAGCAGCTCCTGTGTCAGGTTAAACTTTCTCAGCAAGGAGGTTCACACTTTTCCAAAGATACCTACAGCACACAGTTAATAATATGTAATGTGTGTGTTTGTTGTAAGATACTGAGCCGTGAATCAGGCACACCTTGTTTGCCTTTTTTTTTTTTTTTTTTGAAATGTTGCCTAAGTAGATATGTTGTGCAATTTTCCATCCAGCACACTGCTGTGTTTGCAGAAAATATTAAGAAAAAAAAAAAAAGTTAGCCTGATATAGGTTTATTTAAACAAGAATCCTAATGTAGCATAAAAGTATTCAGACCACTTTTTCACTTTTTGCAGATTTTACGCTGTAGATTTAATTTTAACCCAATACAATACTGTTTAAAATAATAATAAAAAAAAGGAAAAGGCCTATAAAACCCTGCATGGTCAACCAGTACAACAAAATTAATCTTAAGATGAAATATTGCCCATCTGATTTAAATATAAAAGAAACCATATTTACACATGTACTCACCAAAATATAGCATTCAATTACTTATGTAGCAAAGATGAACTCTTTTCAGATGATCTTAATAAATCTATTTATGGAAAAGCAATCACAAAAAGATGAAAAGAAGTAAAGTAGGAAGGCACATTACACTATTCACATAATATGTTGAGATGCTCCACAAGTGTGTGTGGCACTTCATTCAAGCTGGAGTTAGGTTTAGTTCCTCTTAATGTTTTCGTAATGTACTCTTATTTATTATGTTTTAATATGGTTAAATATTTTCAAACCCAGAGACAAGCATAAAGGGTGCCCTAAAGTATTGAATTATGACAAACTAAAAATAAAAATGCGTGTGTGCGCTTCATGTCTGTGAGTTTTATTCAGTGCATTTTAAATTGTAATTTTGGCCACCTCTGAAGTGGGTCAAACCATAGATAAGAACTTTAGGAAAATATGTTAGAAATCCGCCTCTCTCTTTCAGGCTTTGAAATGGATGTGCACCATTTATTTGAATGATAAGGTTTAGCCTCAACAATCAGTATTCTGCTACAATGCATGTATTAAAAAGCAAAAAAAAAATAAAAAAATATTTTACTACACAGCATAAAAAAGCAGCAACTTTGCCAATTTGATAATTTACAGCAGACAAAGAGGATATTATTTATTTATTTATTTTTTATTTCAAAACACAAAACAATGTACACCCTCATAAATCTGCATAAACATTAATAAAATGAAATGAAAATGAAAGTGCATCAAAACATATGTTAAATTTATTTGGCTGATCAAATGGCGTCATGTGCATACAAAAGAAGGGCAGTCCAATTCTGGAAGGGAGTCCAAATTCGGCACACAAATGCAGATTTAGACTGAAATCATTGTTTATTATTAAAAAATAAATAAATAAAAATTGCACCATAAAGAAGTGAAACAAAAAAATAAAAACATTTTTCTTCTAAATTAAAAAGTAATGTGTTACTTTACTTGTTACCTGAGAAAAAAAAAATAAATTCTGATTGCATAACTCTCATCAGGTGTAATCTGTTACCCCCAACACTCAATACACCACAATTTTTTTTTTTTTTTTCAGTTTTGAATAAAACAGAGCTGTTTTTTTCCTTTATATTCCAACTATATCAGACTATATGAGTCATACAAGTCATCAATCAAATACCAGATACCAAGCATAAAAACAGAGAAACTTTTTTTTAAATACTTTGTTGAAAGTTTGAATAAACTTCCAAAATATATATATTTTCTATTATTTTAAAACCTCTTTGTTGAAAGATGAGCTTCTGTGAATGTTAAATGTTAAAGTACAGAAGTTGATATTTTATGGATATTTCATCCAGATGAAAACTATGAGGATGTTCTCGATTCATAAATAATTTATGCTATTTATTTATTTATTTTTTCGTAGTTGCAGTGAGGGTCTATATTTCTGACTTAAAGTGAGCACACAATGCTTGTAAGAGATGACCACCACATTAATGTTCAATGGTTACAGATATGTGAGATTACAAGCAAAGGTTTTCTCACATATTTAACTCTGAAAGCCTGCAGGTCTTGTTGTTTCTTCATTTATGCCTGTTAATAAATGTATAGTAGCTCACTTACACCACAGCTTTAATTCTGGTTCCTTTATAAGCATGAAAAAAAAGATTCACATAACAGAACACCGTCTATTTTTTAAATACTCATTCTCCCTTTGTAATTCTTCCACTTTACTTTTCAAATCATTCAGTTCTTCTGCTTGTTTTCTGGCTTCATCTTCATATTTCTTCTTCATGGCTCTTATTTTCCACTCATATTCCTTCTTCATTTCATCTTTCTCTTTCTCTTCTCTTTCTTTTCTCTTCTTCTCCTCAATTTCTCTTTTCTTTTTCTCTTTTTCTTGCTCTTGTTTCAGATCTTCAATCATTTTCTTCCATCTCTTTCTCTCTTCTTCTTGTTTCTCATCATCTTCTTGTTTTCTTCTCTCCCACTCCTCTTTTCTCTCTTGTTCCAGTTGTTCATAATATCTTTCCATTTTCTGTTTCTTTTCTTGATATTCTCTCTCTTTTTCTTTTCGTTCTCTTTTCTGTTTCTGTTTCTCGTCCTCTATCTTCTGTCTTTCTTTTTCTCTCTCTCTTTCAAATATCTCTCTATTTTTCTTCAGTTCTTCTTGTTTTTCTCTCAGTTGTTTCTCGTGTTTCTCTTTTATTTTTCTTTCTTCTGCCTCTCGTTCTTTCATCTGTCTTTTATTTTCATCCTCCCATTCTCTCTGCTGTCGTTTAATTTCCTCTTGAGTCTCTTTTTTCTCATTTTCAGCCTTTTTTATTTTTCTTTCCCATTTCTGTCTTTCGTTCTCTTCTTCTTTATTCCTTCTTTTCTCCATCAAATCTCTCTTTTTAGTTTCTTCTTGTTGTTTCTTTTTTAATTCTGTCATGGCACGTTCATTCTCATGTTTCATCTTTTCTTGATCTTGTCTGTATTTCTCTTCTCTCATTCTATCTTCTTCTTCTCTTTCTTTTTGCTGTTTTTCAAACTCTAATCTCTGATTTTCAATCTCTCTCTTCATCTTTTTCATTTCTCTGTCATATTCAGCTCTTTGCTGTTTTTCCTGTCTTGATCGTTTCTGGTTTTCAATCTCTCGATTTTTCTGTTCTGTTTTCTCTTTTTTCTCAAAATCTTTTAACAGTTTTTCCTCTTTTTGTCTGAACTCATTCTCTCTTTGTATTCTCTCCTCATCTGCTTTTCTTTTCTCTTCTTTGAGTCTTTTCTTGAGCTTTTCCATTTCTGTCTCATATTTGACTCTCAGTATCTCATGTTGAGTCTGAATTTCTCTTTCTTTCTCTTTCATTATTTCTTCCATTCTCTTTTTAATGGACATCTCTGCCTCCTCAAACATGCTGTTAGTGAAGTATCGACCCTCATTTGTTTTTTTCACCTCCTCTATCATGTTTAACAGTTGAATCACTTGAGTTTTTTCTTGTTTTTCTCTGTTATTGAAAACCAGAAATCTGTTTCCACAATCTTTGATCAGTTTCTGGAGTTGTGCAGACTTACTTCTCTTCACATAATCATTTATAGATTTCTTCCCGAGATCATCTCCTCTAGTGAACAGAACGATGCTGAACTGAGCAGCTTTTGGACCAAAGGTCTTCGTTATCAGTTGCAGAGTCTCATTCTCTTCATTTGTGAATCTTCCCAAACTTAACACAATGACAAACACATGAGGTCCAGGTGACGACAGTGAAACACATTTCATTACTTCTTCCACTGCTTGATCATTTGGCAATGACGTGTCAAAGAGTCCTGGAGTATCAACAACAGCTACTGATCGACCATCGACTTCACCGACTCCCTTCTGACAAACAGTCGTCAGTGAATCTGTGCTTAATTCACTCTCAAACTCCTCTCTTCCCAGAATAGTGTTTCCTGTAGCACTCTTCCCACTTCCTGTCCTCCCGATCAACACGATCCTCAGACACGGCAGATCATCTTGTTCATCTTCAGCTCCTAAAACACATTTTGAATATATATTCATATATAGTATAGTACTATAGGCAAACATATTCTTTCATCAATGACGGCACACATGATATGGATTTAAATACGAATCACCGAGAAAATACTTTATATAGGCACAGTAAACGTGCGTGAAAATAAACGTGAAACGGGGTGTTTAGAATAGAACACGAAAGTGCGTTAAACTTGAAGCTGTTAAATACATAAAGCCAGCGGACACAACATTAAATATCGTCTGCAGAATGTTATACAGAGTCATTATACAGACAAATGAATATTAAAATATGAGCTGAGAAAGTAAGAAAAACAAACAACAACAGAAATATGGGCCACTTTGATATATTTTAAAAAATATAATAATAATGATAATGAACTCTCAAGAAATCTTATCATCAGAGATTATCAACTATCATGAACAAACCAAATATGTTTTGATAAATTATTATTTGAAATAAATAAACAAAAATATTGGTCTATGTGAAAAATGAAGAAAATTTAAAAGTATTAATATTTTTAAGTTTACCAGCACTACAGTCCTAGAATAAATGACAAACACGTGTTTAAAAAAAAAAGAATAAACATATTGTTACTTTTTGTTTACTCTTTTTGAACTATATCTTTGCTTGTTGTGTATCACAATGATCCGTCTTGTCATCGCGTTTATGATCAGACGTGCCTATTTTGTGCATTTTTCATTTCTGGTTTATGCTAGGAGTACGAGAGAATATGAGATATGTTCACATAAACTTGAAACACGCTTGCTCCGGTCCGAATATGAACTATGATCCCCATAGTGAATGTCGTTAAAGTTATTGCCGTGTTCGCGCAGAAACCGCTCTCTCATGAGCGCTCCACGTGTTGTCATATTAAATATTGTTCCACTGTCAGAAAAAAAAGGTACAATTCTGTCGTTGGGGCGGTACCCTAAGGTACAAAAGTGAAAAGGTACATTTTTGTACCTTACCCACCCCTAAACAGTATATGTTGGTACCTTAAAAGTACATATTTGTACCTTTTCACTTTGTACCTTAGGGTGCCGCCCCAACGACAGAATTGTACCTTTTTTTCTGACAGTGTACGGTCATGTTTACAGAGATGAACTGACAGACAGCGCGGAAGCTCATTCATGAGATTTGAATTCTCTGCTGTATAAGACGACCTCGACCATTTCAACGGTTATGTGGCGGATTAAGGAAGTGACGTCTTTGATGTTTCTGGTTAGTGATCGCGTGCATTCAAAACAATGGCGAGAAGCTTGATGCACAGTGGGATTGTGATAATTTATTTAATCCTGCTGTTTAAAATGTCAACACTAAAATTAGATCCTTCTCGTTCGGTGGTTGAGTGCTCCCTCTAGTTCGGAACTAACATTCGGAAACGTGTTTAACGTTAGATTTCCGAGAAAGGCGCCTGGGTTGCAGCAGTGAAGGGAGAATGCTGGATAACAACTAGCAACTACGATATACAGCGCACATTTCGATTCAGGCAAGTAAATGTTGTTTTTATTTCTTTTTTGTATTTCTTCACGTTATCTCTTTAAGTATGATGCAGCATAATTTAAGATGCCATTTTGTCATTGTTGCACCTAGCATTCTGATTTGTGTGTAGTGAAAAGGGGTCACGTTTTTATTTCCGTTTTATGTGGGCTACAATTAAGTACGAGATCACATTAGTCGGACTATTTTGTCAGTTGACAAATGCAGTGGGTAACACGTTATAGAAATGTATACTGTAAACATTTTTCATCATAAGCTTGGGTAATGTTAATTCCGATATATACTGATGTATTAAACAATAATATTTTTAAATATTGTGCATTAAATTAAATAATTGTTTTTCTACTTTTGTCCTTAGGAAAGCCATCATTTGTAATGTAAGACACCTGAGACAGTGCTACAGGGAGATAGGAAGGTGTAACTGGACTCGCGGGAAGCGTGTAAGATCCAGATGCGAGCTTTATTTAACACAGCGTAGTCAAGACAGGCAGGGTCGATCTCCAAACAAACAATGAAACGTAGGCAAGACAAAAGCGAAAACCAAATAAACAGGCAGAGTCCAAATACCGGTGAGCAGTCCAAAGTGACAAATAAACAAGGCAATGGAACCAGGCAAAAACTATGGCAAAGAAACAGAACAAAACAATGGCAAAAACAAGGCAAAACTATGACAAGAAACAAAACCATGGAAATATCAAAACAAGGCAATGAAATCAGGAAAAATGCTTGGTAGAGTCCGCACAGGCAAAACAATACTTTGCGGGGCCTGTTTGGTTTAGGCCTCCTTAAATGGCCACCAAACAGGAAGTTACCAGAGAAGCAGCAGAGGGAGCAGCAACAGACAGTCAGTGGGTGAGGGCTCCCTCTGCTGGCGTGGCGTTACAGAATCCCCCCTCCTAGGAGCGACTCCTGGCGCTCAAGCAACAACAATCCAGGAGGGTGGGGGAACAGAGGCAAAACAGGGGGTGGGACGGGGGGCCAGGTCCATGCAGAAGAGGTGGGCCTGGATCGTGGAGCAGGGACAGACAGTGAAGCACTGGAGGACCTGGACTGTGGATCTGTGGCAGACAGTGGGACACTGGAGGGCCTGGGCCATGGAGCAATGACAGACAGTGTACCACAGGAGCAGAAGTCCACCATGCTTGATTCGGAGAAGCCTGGAGCCATGGTGGAGCAGGGAGAGCCGGCAGCCATGGCGGGGCAGGCAGAGCAAACAGAGCAGACAGGAGCAGAGATATCCACAGTGGAACTAGTGACATCCATAGCAGAGCAGAGTGTTCATAGGCGATTTCCTTGGCCGTGACATGACAGGCAGAGAGTTCATGATAGGCCTTCTTGACTGTGACATGGAGGGCAGTGAGTTCATGATAGGCCTCTTTGGCCGTGACATGATGGGCAGAGAGTTCATGATTGGATGCTGACTTATCTGAATTCCTCAGCATGACCAATAGCTCAGAAAAACTTGATGATGTAACAGAAACTATTGACTCTCTCTTTTCCAGGACTCTAGATACGGTCGCTCCTCTGCGCCTAAGGAAGATTAAGGAAAACAGTCCGACCCCGTGGTATAACGAGCACACTCGCGCCCTAAAGAGAGCAGCACGGAAAATAGAGCGCAGCTGGAGGAAAACAAAATTAGAGGTTTTTCGTACTGCTTGGCGGGAATGTACCCTATCGTACAGAAAAGCGTTAAAATCGGCCAGATCTGATTACTTTTCGACTCTTTTAGAAGAAAACAAACATAACCCTAGGTATTTATTCAATACAGTGGCTAAGTTAACAAAAAATAAAGAACCAACAGGCACTGACTATGCCCATCAGCATAGCAGTAATGACTTCATGAACTACTTTACTTCTAAGATCGATACAATTAGAGACAAAATTGTCACCATGCAGCCGTCAATTACAGTATCGCATCAGATAGTGCGCTATAGATCTCCTGGGGAACAATTCAACTCATTCTCTACTATAGGTCAGGATGAATTGTATAAACTTGTTAAATCATCTAAACCAACAACTTGTATGCTAGACCCTATTCCATCTAGGCTACTAAAAGACTTGCTTCCAGATCTCATAGATCCTCTGCTAAATATTATTAATTCATCACTGTCATTAGGATATGTCCCCAAAACCTTCAAACTGGCTGCTATTAAGCCTCTAATTAAAAAACCACAACTTGACCCCAACGAATTGACTAATTACAGACCTATCTCGAATCTCCCATTTCTATCAAAGATATTAGAAAAGGTTGTATCCTCACAATTATCTTCCTTCCTACAGAAATATGATATCTGTGAGGATTTTCAGTCAGGTTTTAGACCGTACCATAGTACTGAGACTGCTCTTATTAGAGTTACAAATTATCTACTCTTGTCATCTGATCGTGGTTGTATCTCTCTGTTAGTGCTACTGGATCTTAGTGCTGCGTTTGATACTGTTGACCACAACATTCTCTTGAATAGACTTGAGAATTATGTTGGCATTAGTGGTAGTGCATTGGCATGGTTCAAATCGTATCTATCTGACCGCCATCAATTCGTGGTAGTAAATGAAGAGGTATCATATCGATCACAAGTGCAGTATGGAGTACCGCAAGGCTCAGTACTAGGGCCATTACTCTTTACGCTTTACACGTTACCCCTGGGTGATATCATCAGGAAATATGGTGTTAGCTTTCACTGCTACGCTGATGATACCCAGCTCTATATTTCTTCGCGGCCCGGCGAAACGTACCAATTTGAAAAACTAATGGATTGTGTAGTTGAGTTAAAAAATTGGATGACAAGTAATTTCTTACTGCTAAATTCTGAAAAAACAGAGGTGTTAATTATTGGGCCTAAAACCTCAGCGTGTAGTAACCTACAACACTGTCTAATACTGGATGGCTGCTCTGTCAATTCTTCGTCATCAGTTAGGAACCTAGGTGTGCTATTTGATGGTAATCTTTCCTTTGAAAACCACATCTCTAGTATTTGCAAAACTGCATTTTTCCATCTCAAAAATATATCTAAACTACGACCTATGCTATCAATGTCAAATGCTGAAACATTAATTCATGCATTTATGACCTCACGGTTAGATTATTGTAATGCTTTATTGGGTGGTTGTTCTGCTCGCTTAATAAACAAACTCCAGCTGGTCCAAAATGCAGCAGCTAGAGTTCTTACTAGAACCAAAAAGTATGATCATATTAGCCCGGTTCTGTCTACACTGCACTGGCTCCCTATTAAACATCGTATAGATTTTAAAATCTTGCTAATTACTTACAAAGCCCTGAATGGTTTAGCTCCTCAGTACCTGAGCGAGCTCTTATCACATTATAGTCCCTCACGTCCGCTGCGTTCTCAAAACTCTGGCAATTTGATAATACCGAGAATATCAAAATCAACCGCGGGCGGGAGATCGTTTTCTTATCTAGCGCCCAAACTCTGGAACAATCTACCCTACAATGTTCGGGACGCAGACACACTCTGTCAGTTTAAATCTAGATTAAAGACCCATCTCTTTAACCTTGCTTACACATAACAAATCAACATATTCTTATGATTCGAATCCGTTAAAGGATTGTTAGGCTGCACTAACTAGGTCAACCGGAACCGGGAACACTTCCCATAACACCCGATGTACTCAGTGCATCGTCAGAAGAATGGCATCTACGCTAATATTAGTCTCTTTCTCTCTTATTCCGAGGTCACATTAACCACCAGATCCAGTCCGTATCCAGATCAGATGGTCACTGCAGTCCCCCGGATCCAGTCCGAACCCAGCCCAGATGGTGGATCAGCACCTAGAGACGACCTCTACAGCCCTGAATGTCAGCGGAGTCCACATCAACTAGATGAGCCCCAGAGACGGATCCACAGTGAAGACCTCGTCACCTAGACGGCTGTCGGCACAAGACCACGGGAACTTTGGCCAGAGGAGAACTGGCCCCCCGACTGAGCCTGGTTTCTCCCAAGGTTTTTTTCTCCATTTGTCACCGATGGAGTTTTGGTTCCTTGCCGCTGTCGCCTCTGGCTTGCTTAGTTGGGGACACTTTCTCTTAACACAATATTGCATTTTATTTTATTGTTTTTGATTAACTACCTTTACCTAAAATGTGAGTGCTTACTGTTGCCTTTGGCATTGTTGATGTACTGTTTCCTATTTAATACTGTACAGCCGCCTTGTCACAATTCTGTATTGTTAAAGGCAGTATATAAATAAAGGTGACTTGACTTGACTTGACTTGGATGCCGCCCCCATAGGAGGTTCTGCAGCCGGAGCCACCACCTCCGGGGGCACTGGCGCAGACTCGTGGTCAGACGTGGCAGTGAGTTCATGGGTGGACGCCGCCTCCTTTGGAGGATCCACAGCAGAAGCTGACACCTCTGGAGGCATAGGCGCAAACTCTTGGACAGACGAGGCTTCTGGAGCGCAGTGTGTGGCCCACACGCTCAAAATGGCAACAGCCATTACAGGCAGCACAGTAGATAGTGGGATGCCTGCCTGCCTTGAGGGTGTGGACGCTGTGGACATGTGGCTTGGGAGCGTGGGCTCTGCGTGGCTTGGGAGCATGGGCTCTGCGGGGTCAGCTGATACGTGACGAGGCCCTGGGGGGTCAGCTGAGACGCGACTAGGCTCTAGGAGGTCAGCTGAGACACGACAAGGCTCTAGAGGATCAGCTGAGATGTGACGTGGCTTTGGAAGGTCAGAGGGGACTTGGTGAGGCTCTGGCAGGACGGCCGTGGCTTGGCGAGGCCCTGTACTAGCAGCCATGTCGTGAAGAGGTGTTGTTATGTCTTGACTTGACTCAGGGAGGTCTGCCGTGACTTGACTTGACTCAGGGTGGTCTGCCGTGACTTGACGTGACTCATGAAGAACAGCTGTGTCTTGACCTAGCTCGTGAAGACCAGCTGTGGCTTGACTTGGCTCATGAAGGTCAGCTGTGGCTTGACTTGACTCGGGAACAACAGCAGTAACTTGACTTGGCTCATGAAGATCTGCTGCAACTTGGCTTGGCTCATGAAGATCAACTGTGGCTTGGCTTGGCTCGGGGACAACAGCAGCAACTTGACTTGGCTCATGGAAATCAGCTGTGGTTTGGCTTAAGGTAGACAACCCAGCTGTAACTTGACTTGACTCAGAATGTGCAGCCCTGACTTGACTTGACACCGGAGGATCAGGCATCACTTGATCAGCTTTGGGTGCGGCAGACTTGGCAAGATGAGATTTGGATGAGATGATTTTGGACTGATGAGGCTCATGCGTGGCAGCCATCTTGTGAACAGGCTTGGGGATGGCGGCCATCTTGTGGACTGGCTCTGGGACGACAGGAATGGCGTGAGCAGACCCTAAAGCGGAAGACGTGACGTGAGTAAACTGTGACTTGGTAGACGTGACGTGAGCAGACTTTGGCTTGGCAGGTATGGCATGATAGGGCTCTGACGTGACTTGAATAATTCCAGACATAACTTGAGCAGGCTTTGGAGCAGAAGATGCTGTGCGATGAGGCTTTTGAGTGGTCGTCATAACGTGATCAGACTCTGGCTTAGTGAATACTGGAGGATCACAGGGTCCCTCATCCGCGATCCTCACAGTAAATGATGATCCCGCAAGCAACAAAGCATAGTCAATATACTGCTCTAAAGTCCAATGAATTTTCCCCCCAGGTAACTGGGAGCGAATGGGTTCGTCTAACCCTTGACGAAAAATGTCTTTAAGTGCGACGTCATTAAATGCTACCAAATAACACAGTCCGCAAAAGTCCACAACATAATCTTCAATAGACCGATTACCTTGGCGGACGCGGAAGAGGCGTGATGCTGGGTCCATGGTTTGATCTGTGTCTCTGAAAGCCGCTGGATCTTTGGGGGGCGAAGTATTCTGTAACTGGACTCGTGGGAAGCGTGTAAGATCCAGATGTGAGCTTTATTTAACACAGCGTAGTCAAGACAGGCAGGGTCAATCTCCAAACAAACAATGAAACGTAGGCAAGACAAAAGCAAAAACCAAATAAACAGGCAGAGTCCAAATACCGGTGAGCAGTCCAAAGTGACAAATAAACAAGGCAATGGAACCAGGCAAAAACTATGGCAAAGAAACAGAACAAAACAGTGGCAAAAACAAGGCAAAACTATGACAAGAAACAAAACCGTGGAAATATCAAAACAAGGCAATGAAATCAGGAAAAACACTTGGTAGAGTCCACACAGGCAAAACAATACTTCACAGGGCCTGTTTGGTTTAGGCCTCCTTAAATGGCCACCAAACAGGAAGTTACCAGAGAAGCAGCAGAGGGAGCAGCAACAGGCAGTCAATGGGTGAGGGCTCCCTCTGCTGGCGTGGCGTTACAGAAGGACAGCTGATCGTCCTGCAGTGCCAAACCACATAAGACCATATGAACTTGAGGATGAAATGCAATGTAGTACTTCAAGCTGGTTGTTGTTGTTGTTGTTGTTTCAGCTGCTGAAGCATTTTATGTTTATACAAATAGTTACACATATTAATACATTTGCTGGAAATAAAAACAGTTGCAACAGGATGTTTTTTATTTATACAGTACTAGTCAGAAGTTTAGACACATTACTTTTTTAAATGTTTTTGATAAGTCTCTTTTGTTAATCAAGTCTGCATTTATTTGAGCAAAAATGAAGAGAATAATATTGTGAAATTTTATTACAATTTAAAGTAATGGATTTTTATATATAATATACTTCATATTTATTTTTTGTGATGCAAAGCTGAATTGTCATAAGCCTTTAGTCCAGTCTTCAGTGTCACATGATTTTTAATCAATTAAATGCAGGCTATATATATATATAACTAATCCAGGTTTAGGCAAAACATGGTAGCCAGCATTGTATTCGTCTTCTGTTTATTTGTGACCACATGATGACTCAGATAGAGCATTTAAACCCTTCCTGCACTGTTCCACTGCAACAAACTTGACCAAACTAAACACACATTTTTAAACGAATGAAATAAGTAATAATGGCATGTAGCGCTTTGTTTACTAGCATACATTTAGCGTTCATGCATGTTCTGTAAAGCTGCATTGAAACGATATGTTTTGTGAAAAGCGCTGTACTAATAAATATAAATATTTGCATAGATATACAGACTGACCCAGCAATGCAAGTGAATTGACCACTAATAACCCCTCTGGATACCTTAGCATCAAAACAAGATAAACACATAAGTGACACTGTTTGTCTTCCTTCAGACAGGTGTCATCTACTGTACGATCATGAATACTGAAAAAAGCTCTGAAATGTGTTGACAGATGTGTACTCTCCAACCACAGACACCAATCGCAACTCCAAATAAATGCATATTCTGTTGAAAAAACAGCATATGCTGGTTAGGTAGGTCCTGTGCTGGTCCTTAGCTGGTTTAAGATGGACCTGGACCAGCACATGACCAGCTAAGGACCAGCAAAGAGCAAACATAAACCAGCAAAGGACCAGCACAGTACTGTTTATGTACCTTTTCACTTTTGTACCTTAGGGTACTGCCCCAGTGACAGAATTTAACTTTTTTCTTCTGACAGTGGAATAATATTTAATATGACAACAATCTATTTTTAGTATACTTATACTTAATTGTATTTAAAATATATTTATTTCATGATATTTATTTTTCACTAAGGTACTCTGGCCAATTATGACAAGACTATTGCTAAGATGATGAAATATTCCATTGTTGATGGAAAATGAGGTTACACCTAATTTTGATAGTCCTCTTTAGACATGCACTTTACTAACTATAAGTAACTTGGCAACTACATGTCAACTAATTCTCATTAATTTGCAACCGCATGTCTATTAACTCTCAGAGCAGACTGTCAGGTTAGGTTTAGGGTTATGAGTTATAATAAGTTGACGTATACTTGCAAAGTTTAGAAGAGTGTTAGAAGATATTAAGTAGACAGTCTACTAATACTCTAATGAATAGTTGACATGCAGTGGCAAAGTTACTTACTGTTAGTAGAATGTCTAAAGTGGACTATCAAAATAAAGTGTTACCGAAAGTGATAATGAAGCAATAAATGTTTCTCTAATGTTCATTGCCTACGTTAAGCAATAATCACAATGGGTCCTAAATTGAGAGTAAAACTCACTCACCGTCTGACTGAATCTTCTGCTTTAAATCTTTGATTTGATCTTCCATTTTCTTCAGTTCTTTCTTGTGTTGTTCCTCCAGTTCGTGTCTGACTCTGTTCTCTTGAGTTCTCACATACATCTGAACTGAATAGGGTTCAGTCTTCATGTTCTCTATATAATCCAGTAGTTCTGGGATCTGTCGGGAGTTTACAGCTTCCTTTAACCCCATCACTCTGTACTGACCTCCACAATGGCTGATTAACCTCTGACATTCTGTGCTGGATTTGATTAAATCTGTTGCCAGTTCTTCAACAGAGAGATCTGAGGTGAAGAGCAGAACAAAATGCTCACTAGAGTCAAATATGTTCTGGATCTTCTCTATTTCTGCTTTGTCTTCATTACTGAGTGGAGCATCAGGAATAACAAGGAGGAAAACATGAACTCCAAGATGACAGAGAGACACACAGTGGAGAGTCTGACGCATCACTTCCTCCTCTGAGAGACGAATCAGAGCTGGAAGCTCCACCAGATTGATCAGACGACCATGAAGATCCACATCTGATCTTCTGTCTGTCTGCTGCCGGATCAGCTCCGATATGGAGGATTTTAATGTGACGTCACTCCCACACACAACCAGATTCAACTTTGACACTGGAAAATGCAGAAAAAATACATTAAACACTCATTTTAAAATGTAAGTAGAAAACACAGAGTCTTTGAATTTGCTGGCATCTGGACTTTGAACTCTCCTGCTAACTGCAATCAAAATAAAATAAACAGAAAAAAGTATGTTTTGATCATATTACATCATTGATTTCCTTGAAAGGCTAAAACTTTGTTTATTATTAGCGACTATTAGGGTTGTAATGGTACACAGAAGCTACAGGTTCAGTACGTACCTTGGTTTTGGGGTTCAATATGAGTTTGGTACAACAGGAAATGTTTTTTTTTTTTTTGTTTGTTTGTTTTGAACAAACAGTAGTGCTATACTGGCAAGACCATACTGTCTTTTAGCTGCCTCTGTTTTGTTTCCTGTTTTGCCTTATTTGGTCATGTTCATATCCTTGTTTAGTTTAATTGATGATTTCATGCTCCTTGTATTTAAGTTCCTGTCTGTTCATTTTTTTTTTTTTTTTTTTTTTTTGTTGGGTCTACTCATTGTTACATGTGTCATCTCAAACCTTTTCTGTGGATCTGTCACAATCACAATATTAACAAACTGTAAGCGAGTGTAGTTGTGAACTACAGTGAAAACACTGCTCAGTGATGCACACATTGAGAAACCTGATGAAAATGCTCTACACTGTAAAAAATAAAAAAACAATTTGTTGAGTCAGCTTAAAATAATTTGTTACCCTGCTGCCTTAAAATTTTAAGTTCAGTCAACTAAAATAAGTTTAGTCAACTTGAAATGTTAAGTTGTACTAAGTAACAACTTAGATATTTGTGTTTACAAACAGATGGGTAAGTAACCCAGTTGCCTTAAAATTTTAAGTTGATTCAACTCAAATATCTAAGTTGTCACTTAGTATAATTTAACATTCAAAGTTGAATAAACTTTTTTTGAGTTGACTGAACTTAAAATTTTAAGGCAGCCAGGCTACAAATTATTTTAAGTTGGCACAACAAACTGTTTTTACAGTGTAGTTATTGGCGTTGTTTTGTTTATTTTTTTTGTACAGAATGTTAAAAATAGAATTGCCAAGGGTTGGCTAGCATAAGTTTTTTTTTGCTTTTTTTTATTGTTATATTTCCAAATAATGTTTAGAATTGTACAGTACTTCACAGAGGTTAGGATACTTTGCATGGATAGGGTCGTAAAAATTCTGTCATAATCTATTATTACCCGTCATTTTAATTTTAAGATTTTAATTTTAATGACGCATTTAGTTGCTTTTATTTTTGTTAACATTTTTATTTTTAATTATGAACCTACAGGGCGAGGCTTATGCATTTATTTTGAAAAGAACAGATGAACAGATGAGGCTGCGTAACTTTTCATGTTTAACACAACACCCCGCAGTTACAGCGATTTTAATATTTTTATTTTTTTATATATTATATTATATATATTTTATATATTATAATATTTTAGATTTTAATTATTTTTATGAACCAAGATCGATTTGTAAATCTCAATCGATCTTTTGGTGTTTGCTGTTTTCAGTTGATGAATGAACAGAAGTTAATAATGCATCTCCCATCCAAGCTTTGTGTTACTTTTCATATGAAACAAAGTTTTAGATTTCAAATTCTGTCCATTTCATTAGGAAATTCAAGAAATAAATATCGTTTTGGTGCTCTGTAATGTGGCGTGATAGATCGTTGTAGCTTCTGGGTACTGGCCTGTGTAACTTAAACGCATAGAAAAACATTTGTGACAGTTTCGTTTTTGTTCTGGATCCCTGCTCTGCTGCCATGCTGGAGCGCACAAACCACCAGCTGGACATGGGTGAGAATTAATTCAGAATGATGAGATCAGATTTGAATATAAAATATAATTTGAACTAAAAATGTTTAAAAAAAAAACTTTAATGAGCACTCCACCTTTAAAATGTTTGTGCGACTTTGACATATTAGATATTACTTTTAATCTACAACTTATCAGTGGCTAGCGGTGACTTTTATTTTGGTATCTACAAAAAATGTTTACCATTATGCAATAATTTAGTACAACAATTGTTGTTTTAAATTATTGATTTTTCTTTATGCCAAAAGTCATTAGGATATTAAGTAAAAAACATGTTCCATGAAGATATTTTGTAAATTTCCTTCTGTTAATATATCAACTTAATTTTTCAGTAGTAATATGCTTTGCTAAAAACTTCATTTGGACAGCTTTAAAGTTGATTTTCTCAATATTTATTTATTTATTTATTTGTATTATTTTTAATTAATTAATTAATTTTTTTTAAATGTTATATTTTTTGCACCCTCAGATTCCAGATTTTCAAATAGTTGTATCTCGAACAAAAAATGTCCTATTCTAATAAATCATATATCAATAAAAATAAGCTTATTTATTTAGCTTTAGAATGTATACATATAAATTAAAAAAAAAAAATAATAAGTACCCTTGTGACTGGTTTTGTGGTCACAAATATTTTTTTGGTTTTATGCAATTATATTCATAAAAGTAAATGGTAAATGAACATAAGTGTGGTTTAACTGCTCAAATATCTGGAATCACTGTATTTTTAAGACAACAAAACTATGAAGACTTACAAGGATTTGGGATCTGTGCTAAACTGGATGTGCTTCTTTTTCCCTTTTTCACTTTATGGCTCTCATCAGTGTTTTCATTTTCTGAGAGATCAGAATCCACAGCTCTGCTGTCTTCTGTGTCCTCTGATGAGCCAATCTTTGGTGTTTCTTTAATCGTCTCACAATATTTTCTCTTCCGTGTATTCTTTACTGTTTTGAAAATCTGAGAGACAATTTTTCTTTTATCCTTAACATGAACATGTCCTCCTCCACACTCTTTAGTTAACTGCTGAATGAATGTATTAACAGATGTCCTTTTAGCTCTGTGTGTCTGTTCATCAGTGGTGATCACTATCGTGTGTTTAATGGCATCTTCACTGAATAGTTTGAGCAGGTGTTTGACTCTTCTCAGGTCGTCCTCAGTGAAGTGTTTGTGCTGCAGTACGAGTATGAAGACATGAGGTCCTGGATCAGACAGATGGACACACTCTCTCACTGTCTGTGTGATCTGATGATCTGAGATGTTGGTCTGGAGCAGCTGAGGACTGTTGATGATGATCACGTGTCTGTCCTTCAGTCTTCCTGAGACTCTCTCTACAACATCTGGAGGAGCTTCACTCTTAAACGCATCTGTCCCTAAGATTAAGTTTCCCACGAGACTGTTGTCTGACGCATTCTTCCCCAACAGAACAATCCTCACTGCAAACAGTCAAATCAGACATTCAGTGTTTACAAAACTCTGTGACAGCATTCAAACATCCATCGTAAGAGAAAAGCAAATAACAAACAGTGGTGAATTTATGATTTGTCTTGTTTAGAATTTATGTTTCCAGCAATAGATTTAAATTGCAAAAGCGATTTTCTCACACAGTATTTATTTTTTTATTTTTTTCTAATACATGCATCTGTACAAAGTCTTAAAGGAGAAGTTCAACGCAAGTCCAAAGCAAAGATTCACATATAATGTACTGACCCCATTGTCATCCAAGATGTTCATGTCTTTCTTTCTTTAGTCGTAAAGAAATTGTGTTTTTTGAGGAAAACATTTCAGGATTTTTCTCCATATAATGGACTGATATGGTGCCCCGATTTTGAACTTCCAATTTTTTTATTTAAATGCGGCTTCAGACGATCACAAATGTGGTTGTAAATGATCCTATCTGGTCTTATCTAGCGAAATGATTGGTTATTTTAATAAAAATAATAAAATTTATATACTTTTTAATGCCGAAAGCTTGTCTTGTCTTACTCTGCCTGAACTCTGTTTTTTTCCCCGGTTCAAACTCCCATCTCATGTTCTCCCTCAACTTCAAAATCGCCCTGTATCGCTGTTTTACCTTTTTTGTTAAGGGTGTTTGATCTTCTTTGCATGTTCACTTTGCAAACACTGGGTCGGTACTTCTGTAGTGATGTAGGATGATTTTGAAATGATTTTTGAAGTTGAGGGAGAAAATATAATTGGAGCTTTTTGACATACCCTAACTGTCTTGAGTCAGAATACAGAGTTCAGGGAGAGAAAGACAAGACGAGCATTTGAGATTAATAAGTATATAAACTGTATTATTTTAATGAAAATAACCGATCGTTTCGCTAGATAAGACCCTTCTTCCTCGGCTGGGATCGTTTACAACCACATTTGGGATCGTTTGAAGCTGCATTTAAACTGCATTTTGGAAGTTCAGAATCGGGGCACCATATCAGTCCATTATATGGAGAAAAATGCTGAAATATTTTCCTCAAAAAACATAATTTCTTTACGACTGAAGAAAGAAAGACACAAACATGTACATTTTATGTGAATCTTTGTTTTGGAAGTGAACTTTTTTAAATCAAGATACCTTTAAGATGTGAAATATTAACTATTGTTAAAAATAGTTCTCTTAATTCAATGGTGCATAATTTTTCTAATATATCAAAACTTAATTTGTGATATGCACAGTAATATGCATCGCTAAGAACTTCAGTTGGATAACTTTAAAGGCGATTTTCTCAACTGTTTTTGTTTGTTTTGTTTTGTTTTTTGCACCATCAGATTCCAGATGTTCAAATAGTATCTAGGCCAAATATTGTCCTATCCTAACAAACCATACATCAATGGAAAGCTTATTTATTCAGCTTTCAGATGATGCATAAATCTCAGTTTCAAAAAAATTACCCTTACTACTGGTTTTGTGGTCCTGGGTCACAAATGATGAATGCCTTAATTTTGTAAACGTTTTTAAGTTGCAAAGGGCCCAAGAACCAATTTCTCTCTCTCTCTCTCATTTCTGATCTACTACTTATTGACTTTTTTATTAGTAAATGAAGTAACACCCTGAAGATCCAGAGAAAACATGAAAGAGAAAATAAAGAGGGGAAAGAGAAGAAAAGATGAAGAAGAACAGAGAAGAGGGGAGCTGGGAGGGAAGTAAAGGTCTTTTACTTTTACTCCTTTCCTAAACAGAGTGAGGGAATACGCCCCCTTGAGGACTGTGTTATTTTTATTTTTTTCTGTGAAACAAAAGTTCAGAATAGTTATCACAGCTTAACTGAAAATGACACCAGTTACAAGCAAGTATGAAAAATGTTCATGTTATTTCATATTATTAGATTTTTAACAAAAAAAAATACATTTTCTACGAAGGGGGTAAAATTAACCATGGTTTTACTATAGTAAAAGTGTATTGTTGTCTCCCATATTTATAGCGTGTTTGCTCTGCTCTATGTAACACTATTTTCGGTTTTCTCCTGTCGATCTGTCTGCCTGGTTTGTGTTATTTGATCTGTTTTCATGATTTTTAATATAAATGCATTGCAATGACACTGATGTTTATCTTTTAGTCCTACTCTCACAGTCGATAGCCTTTGTGTGTAGTCTGGAATAAATAAATACATAATAATAAAATAAAAACCACAACATGAAACACAATGAAATTGACACCAACATCGACAAGCGACAGGGGCGGATCTAGAAAATAATTTTTAGGGTGGCAAAGGGGTGGCATGGGGTCTATGAGGGGTGGCAACTCCAAAGAAAACCCCCATGTGTAGTTTTTTGGGGATTTATAGTCTGACATACACAGTTCACAAATATTGCATTACCATTAAGTAATCATCTATACTGTTTAAAATGAAAAATAAATAACATTTCAGTGTCCATCAATAAACAATATAAAAGTCAATAAAATAAAAGTCAATAAACAATATTAAAAAAAAAAAACTTCAACAGGTTACACAGTAAATGTTTCTGAGCTTGTATCACTAAAGAAGACATGCAATTCTATTAAATTACTACTTAGATGGTATAAATCACGTTTTAGTGCAAGTTTAAGATGTTAATGTCGATGATTTAATGTTAATTTCCTAACATTAGAAATAAATATTATAATATCAAAGCACCGAAACTGGATCAGTTTTGGATCAATGTTTGATTTTCTGTTATTAACAGAAGTGGGAATGTCTGTAATCACTCATAACACACTATCAACCATAAAATCTAGCAAAGCCCCAGCAACTGCATAGCAAGAGCCTAGCAACCACCCAGAATATCCTAGCAACCAACTAGCAACACTTTAGCAAACATCTAGAACATCTAACTGACCAAACTATTTATGTTTTTAAACAAATCTTAAGACAAGCCAGTATAAATATGTCTTTCAAACGTTTCAATCTAGTTATTACAGATCTTAAATGATTACACACAATTCAAATACAACGACTCTCCTGCCCAATGAACACTCATGAGATCAATAACACTAACAAAAAAGTCTTATTAGGAATTAATTTGCAACTCAATGTCTATTACAGTATACAACATAAATTAAATTACAGATTGCTAATTCAGCAATTAACATTTGGGAAAAAATATTTTCATTTTACTACTGTAAAGTAATCTTGCAGCAGATGAAAAGCACTAGAAAAGTTCAAATAACAAAGAACTGTATATGAACTTGGTATGCACCACAATACAGTACAGTAAAAAATTAAATTTAAATTAAATTCAGCATCCTCTGCACATTTGGCTAAATTTCATTAGAGTATACAGTACTATTTGGTCTCCTGACACAAGACTATATCTCTAGTCATTTCTCAGTTCTGCAAAAATGCAGTAGGCTACCCATAAAAAATGGTTACAAATAAAATTTGACAGTCACACATCTGAAGGTGTACAACATGTGCTACAGTTTACTGTACATATAGAATAGTGAAATTTCCATCATCTAATATACTGGTACTGTACTATAATTATACTGTATATGTAAGTATAACACCCATGTAAATGATTCGTTCATTTCTTTCCTCTCTCTGTTGTTGGATGCAGAGATTCTGATTGGTGTGTCATCAGTTTTGCTACTTAATGTTTAACTTACTTATTGTTTAACTTTTTGAGAAATGTGTCTTTGTTTTAGCACTGAATTAATGGTTTGGGAATATAAGTCAACTAACATCAGTTACATTGTGTTAACAATCGAGAAAACTGCAATACGACCAGATGCTTACCTAACTCTGCTATTAGTTTCCGTGATCGACATCTTCTTAATGATTTCATGCTATTATTGTTTCGTCGAATAGGCCTACAGTATATCCATGATGAACGCGGTGCGAGCGGTCAGAGAATCGAATCACCAAACAATTACGCGATAAATCTCAGACATATCCGGACGGGATTAGATTTCTCAGAGGACTTCTGAGTTAGCCGAGAAGCAGTAATTATCTGATTCACGAACAAACGTAAAACAATTCGTTAGTGAACTGGGCCGCGCTTTGTGTTTTTAACTCAAAACGAACCGGTTCATAAGAGTCATTTGTTAATGAAGTCGAATACACTGAGCGCTGCGTGCGCGTGCAACTATCGTGCACATTTTATTGAAAGACGTGTTTTTTGCCATTATTTTGCGTTACGCTGTCATCGCTGCGGCTGAAAAGTAGCACATGAAACACTGCTCACATTTATATTTTGTTCTGTGATAATTCTGGGGTGGCACTTGCCACCCCATGCCACCTCGGTAGATCCGCCCCTAAGTGTCTTAACTCCACAAAAATATAGTTTAATACTTAAGTGATATCATTTGCTTAAGATTAGATTAGAAAAAAACATACCAATATTAATGTCTCGTTTTGTTTCTTTAGATCTTACCTGAATCAAACGCCATTTTCTCACCAACACCCTGAAATCAAAGGTCAGATTTATTGTAATGATGAAATGGACACGTATAAACTCATCTGAGTCACACTGTGGAGGATTTTACGAGCTCAATAACACCAATAAAACAAGACATGCACACTGTAATGAGATTATGCACATTAAATGAGTCATCCTTGGTATCCAGTAACATTTGGGCTTCATTATACTTGGAAAAAAGTTTGGTTTTAGCATTATACCAAAATAGGGACATGTTTATCTATTAGGAATACATATGGGTAGATTGTTCAGACACCGGCTGTGAAAACATTCCACCCTGTTACACCTGTTAATAATATAAATATTAAACAATAATGACCTTTTCTTGGATGGTTTATGTCCCTTTAAATTGCAGGTTAAAATATATTCAAACAGAAAACAGTTACTGTAAATGGTAGAAATATTTCAAAATTTGTCTTTTTACTTTGTATCAAACAAATGCAGGGTTGGTGAACAGAAAATACTTTTAAAAAAAAAAAAAAAAAAAAAAAGCATTACAAAACTTTTGACTGTATATAATAACTGAAGTATCTTCAAGACAATATCTTGTCTGGTTTCTGACTGTTGAGTAACCAGAGTCAAAATAAGGCTAAACATAAATTTGAGCATAATGGTGTGGTTTCATCCCATTTCAAGTATTTTATTCACTGGTATCATAATTCCTGTAAACACTGACACGTGATTTGATATTTTTTTCCCTCCTGCCTCTTTCAGCTTCAGGATGACGTACATCGACCCACCTGACCCTTCTGTGGATCCTTAGATGTGTCTGTAAAAACTTGTATATATTGTTCATATTTAGTCCCGATTGTCAGTTCTGTCTCTAATAAATCCTGACCTTTATTTCGTCTTGTTTCCAATCAGAATAAGTCTATCTTTGGTTGTGGTAAAATCCATAAATGTGTTGTCATCAGTATTTGTATAGGATCTTTATTTGCTGTTAAGTTTAAACAAGTAATGAGCCCTGGAGCAGAAATCAGTGAAATCAAAGGCCATTGCATAATCCATTACCATTTATTTGTTATTAATTCTCATTCAAGTCCTCTGTTTGTGTTTTTATTTTTAGGGCATGTTTCCCTCACATGCTTGTTGTCTACGGATCTAAGTGTTTAAGACAGCAAACACTCAAACAGCACTGTACTCAATGAAGATGAGGCAGAAATTACCTTGTTTATTGTTAACAGAAATAAAATAAAAATAAATCAATAAATAAAATACAAATATAGAAATGTCCATCACACTACAATAAGCTGGTAATTTATTGCTGAAAATGACATCAAATGTGGAAAAAGTTGGTCAAAAAAAAAAAAAAAAAAAAAAAAAAAAACAAACAACATTTACACATCTATACTCGGCAAAATTCTTTTCTGAGAAATCTGACAAAAACATGGAAGAAAAAAAAAAAATTACAAAAAGATTAAAAGTAGTATAGCAGGCACATTACACTATTCTCACAATAATGTAATCAAATAATACAGTTTCAGTGGCCAAGGACTGTTAAGCATTATGTATTATATATTAATTAAAATAATTAATAATAATTATAAAACAACTACTTTATAGAGAGGAATATAGGCAGTCTACTTTGGATTCACACACACAGAACTGTTGCACATTTGCCAGAATTGGTTTGTAAATGAAGACAGGGTTGTGCTGCCACATACTGGCGCTTTCAGACAGTCCTAAACCAGCCACATATCCAGCACAAACACACTCAGAAAAAATATCATCTGATTAAGCTTTCCAAAAGATTCCCCTAAATTTTTTAGTATTAGTTTTATTTTTTCAGCCCAGTGTCTGATGAGAAAGAGACAGACAGAGGAAGAAGATGGAAAAAAAACCCAGCACTTTGTGCTTAAACTGTCTTTTTTTTTTTTTTTTTTTTTTTTGCAGACTCTATGTAGATTTAATTTTAAACCAATACAACACTGTTTGAAATTAAAAAAAAAGAAAAAAAGAAAAAGGCTTATAAAACCCTACATGGTCAACCAGTACAACAAAATATATGATGTACCTTATAGCCTATCGGATTTCAATATAAAAGAAACCATATATTTACACATCTACTCACCAAAATTCAGTTACTTACGTGGCACAGATGAACCCGACTCCCTACTGCTTCAGCACTCAAAAAGAAAAACAAACAACTCAAAGCTGTGCACTACAGCCAAATCACCTTTAAGTTTGGTTTTAAATTTAAGTTTAACACATAAAACTGCACACTACAATCACAGGACCAATATTAAGCTTAAAACACACTAACAAGAACAACACTCTGGGACTGGCAACATCTCAACACACTCATGCTTTTGGGAGAAGGAACCTCACACTGGTTTACTCTATTGATCTTCTTAAATACTGGTTCCTCTTGATATTGATGAGGAGCAGCTGGTGGGTCCAATCATCTAGATTAGGACAGAGAGGAGCACAGGAAATAGGTCAAAACATACCACAAAAACTACAACTCCCAGAAAGCCATTGGGTCCACTGGCAGCACACCAGCAATGACATGCGCCATGATAGTAAAACACAAATTCATACGTTCTGGGACTAAACAGTTTTACCACTAATCTCTAAAAAATACCAGACTGCTCTGTGATGTTGCCGCTCACATTTGCATCTCACTGCTGAAGATTTTCTCGATTCACTGGGTTTCTCAGTGCTTTGACATTATCAAGTGATTATTGCTGTGCCACTGCTGAATCTGACAGTGAGTTTGTTTCTATTTATTTCCTATCAGAACACATTGGCTGATGCTGCATCATCATCCTGCACACGTTAAACTCACATCTAAATGTTACAGTTTAAAATCAAATGCTCATTGGTCTTAAGGAGAAGTCTTCCCCATCTTATCCTGCATGGATATTGCTCAAATACCATGCTGGCTTATCAAAAAATGAGAAGAACGTTTGTTGGGTGGAAAAGATTGGCCACAAAAATTATTTAATATATATATTTTTAATTTAAAAAACAGAAAACAAAACATTTATACCCACATAAGAATGTAATAACTGCATAACAATTAATAAAATGAAATGAAAATGAAAGTGCATCACAAACATGCGTTAAATTTATTTAGCTGCTCAAATGGCTAAATGATTTTTTTTTTTAATCCTCATAAATCATAAGCAGAGTCTCCTGATGACCTGTTTTCAGAATTGGTCACGTTCTCCACAGGCCCCGCCCACAAATGTGGACAGACACTGCCGTTTTAACATAGAACCGCCCAGGGGTGTGTTTCCCAAAAGCAGCCAAGGTCGAGTTCAGTGGAACTAACGACTACAGTTAGCTAACTATGCTTTTAGGAAACACGCGACATTCCAAACATACAGAGATGGTGGACTCGTATTCTTCTGGAGAACTTTGGGGTTTTCTCTGAAAGGTAGATACTGGACATTTAATATCATGAACAGGAAATATCTTGCATACGACAACCAAACGAATAACTATATGCAATTATATTATATAAGATAAATGTTTTAAAATGTTCAGTGTACCATAATGTGTCGCTATAATATGTATACAATCAAGTATGACGTTTCTTGTCAAATAAAAGCACATTAGGCTTCAAAACTGTAGGTGGCGCTGCTCTGTTAAGTCCGTAAGCTCCACCCCTCACTTCTGACTCTGTGGCTGTGGTTCTGAATCTGCTGGTGCTGCAGATGGATATGTCTCTGTTTTGGCTCATGCCCTAAAAGTAGCCATTTAAATGAGCTATAAAAAATGAGCTGTAGGGTATGGTCAAACTGAAAGTGAACAAAAAGCTAAACATTTACCACCACATAAACGCACAATGGTCGCAGATATGTGAGATTACAAGTAAATGTTTTCTCACATATTTAACTCTGAAAGACTGCAGGTCTTGTTGTTTCTTCATTTATGCCTGTTTTATTATGTATGTAGTTCACTTACACCACAGCTTTAATTCTGGCTCCTTTATAAGGATGAAAAAGTTTCACATAATAGAACATTGTCTATTTGAATCCGCAATCTCCTTTTTTAATTTTTCCACTTCTTCACTTTTCTCATCTTTTATGTGTTGAAAGAGTTTTTCCAGTAATTCATAATGTTTTTTATCTTCATTTAGTTTCTGTGTGAGCTCCTCTTTTCCAGCTCTCAAATCATTCAGTTCTTCTGCTTGTTTTCTGGCTTCATCTTCATGTTTCTTCTTCATGGCTTTCATTTTCTTCTCATATTCCTTCTTCATTTTATTTTTCTCTTTCTCTTCTCTTTCGGTTCTCTTCTTCTCCTCCTTTTCTCTTTTCTTTTTCTCTTTTTCTTGCTCTTGTTTTAGGTCGTCAATCATTTTCTTCCATGCCTTTCTCTCTCCTTCTTGTTTCTCATCATCTTGTTTTCTTTTCTCCCACTCCTCTTTTCTCTTTTGTTCCAGTTGTTCATAATATCTTTCCATTTTCTGTTTCTTTTCCTCATATTCTCTTTCTTTGTTTTCTCTTTCTCTTTTCTGTTTCTGTCTCTCCTTCTCTATCTTCTGCCTTTCCTTTTGTCTCTCTCTGTCAAATTTCTCTCTCATTTTCTCCAGTTCTTTTTGTTTTTCACTCAGTTGTTTCTCGTGTTTCTCTTTCATCTTTCTTTCTTCTTCCTCTCGTTCTCTTGTCTGCCGTTTCTTTTCATCCTCCCATTCTCTCTGCTGTCGTTTAATTTCTTCTTGAGTCTCTTTTCTGTCATGTTCAGCCTCTTTTATTTTTCTCTTCCATTCCTCTCTCTGTTTCTCTTCTTGCTCAGTTCTCTCTCTTTCCTCAGATTCTCTCTTCTTATTTTCTTCTTCTTGTTTCATCTGTAAATCTGCTATAATACGGTCTTGTTCATGTTTCATCTTTTCTTGATCTTGTTTGTATTTCTCTTCTTCTCTTTCTTTTTGCTGTTTCTCGAACTGTAATCTCTGATTTTCAATCTCTCTCTTCATCTTTTTCATTTCTCTGTCATATTCAGCTCTTTGCTGTTTTTCCTGTCTTGATCGTTTCTGGTTTTCAGTCTCTCGTTTTTTCTGTTCTGTTTTCTCTTTTTTCTCAAAATCTTTTTTCAGTTTTTCCTCTTTTTGTCTGAACTCATTCTCTCTTTGTATTCTCTCCTCATCTGCTTTTCTTTTCTCTTCTTCGAGTCTCTTCTTGAGCTCTTCCATTTCTGTCTCATATTTGACTTTCAATTTCTCAAATTGAGCCTGAATTTCTCTTTCTTTCTCTTTCATTATTTCTTCCATTCTCTTTTTAATGGACATCTCTGCCTCCTCAAACATGCTGTTAGTGAAGTATCGACCCTCATTTGTTTTTTTCACCTCCTCTATCATGTTTAACAGTCGAATCACTTGAGTTATATTTTGTTTTTCTCTGTTATTGAAAACCAGACATCTGTCTCCACAATCTTTGATCAGTTTCTGGAGTTGTGCAGACTTACTTCTCTTCACATAATCATTTATAGATTTCTTCCCGAGATCGTCTCCTCTAGTGAACAGAACGATGCTGAACTGAGCAGCTTTATGACCAAAGGTCTTCTTTATCAGTTGCAGAGTCTCATTCTCTTCATTTGTGAATCGTCCTACACTCAACACAATGACAAACACATGAGGTCCAGGTGACGACAGTGAAACACATTTGACTATTTCTTCCACTGCTTGATCATTTGTCAGTGACGTGTCAAAGAGTCCTGGAGTATCAATAACAGCTACTGATCGACCATCGACTTCACCGACTCCCTTCTGACAAACAGTCGTCACTGAATCTGTGCTTAATTCACTCTCAAACTCCTCTCTTCCCAGAATAGTGTTTCCTGTTGCACTCTTTCCACTTCCTGTCCTCCCGATCAGCACAATCCTCAGACACTCCAGATCATCTTCAGCTCCTAAAACACATTTTGAATATATATTCAGGCCAGTACAACAAACAAACGTCAAAGAACTATCAGCCATGAAACCAGAACTGGTAAAGCTATTCTGGCCAATTATGACAGGACTGTTGCTAAGATGATGAAATATTTCATTGTTGATGGAAAGTGATAATGAAGCAATAAATGTTTTCCTAATTTTCATTGTCTATATTAAGCAATAATCACAATGGGTCCTACACTGAGAGTAAAACTCACTCACCGTCTGACTGAATCTTCTGCTTTAAATCTTTGATTTGGTCTTCCAGTGTCTTCAGTTCTTTCTTGTGTTGTTCCTCCAGTTCATGTCTGACTCTGTTCTCTTGAGTTCTCACATGCATCTGAACTGAATAGGGTTCGGTCTTCATGTTCTCTATATAATCCAGCAGTTCTGGGATCTGTCGGGAGTTTACAGCTTCCTTTAACCCCATCACTCTGTACTGACCTCCACAATGGCTGATTAACCTCTGACATTCTGTGCTGGATTTGACTAAATCTGTTGCAAGTCCTTCAACAGAGAGATTAGTGGTAAAGAGCAGAACAAAATGCTCTCTGGAGTCAAATATCTTTTGGATCTCCTTCATTTCTGCTTTGTCTTCATTACTGAGTGGAGCATCAGGAATAACGAGGAGGAAAACATGAACTCCAGGATGACAGAGAGACACACAGTGGAGAGTCTGACGCATCACTTCCTCCTCTGAGAGACAAATCAGAGCTGGAAGCTCCACCAGATTGATCAGACGACCATGAAGATCCACGCCTGATCTTCTGTCTGTCTGCTGCAGGATCTGCTCTGATATGGAGGATTTTAATGTGACGTCACTCCCACACACAACCAGATTCAACTTTGACACTAAAAAATAAAGAAAATATTAGACACTCATTTTAAAATTTAAGTCGAAAACACAGAGTCTTTGAATTTGCAGGCTGTTTGACTTACTATAAGGACGAATGATATCTGGACTTTGCACTGTCCTGCTAACTGCAATCAAAATAAAAGAAACAGAAATACATATAAGTTTTGCTAGTATTACATCATTGAATGCTTTGAAAGGTTTATTTATTATTATTATTTTTTAATTTATTTATTTTTGAACAGACATACTACATACATGTAGCATGAGCAGTTGTTTTTGATTTTAATTGATTTTTTAATTGTTTTTTTTTTTTAATTGTATGATTTCAAGATTTAAAGCAAAAACAGAATGGTTTGACTTTATAGTTGTGAAATTGTAATACATAAGACACCTGAACAAAATAAAAGCAGCAGCCAGACTGAGTGAAACTGCAAATTCACTCTCTGACAGCAGGTGGCGCTTATGAAACAGTAGCCATACAGTGTTTCCTTGATTACTTTATATGGAGATTAGAGAAGAAGATGCCATTAAAACTTTTCTGAAGATGTTCAGTTCCTCTCAGAGATTCATTTATATGAACTCACACATATTTGACTATTCGAGCATCACAAACATTGAACTTGATCTGCCTGCTACTGGATTTCGTCCTGTTTACAGACTTCATAAAGATTCCACACAAATTACATTTTGGGAAATTATTGCAGTGCAGTTTCTGGAATAGAGATTATATCAGAGTATAATATATTATACTCTGTATTTGTAACTTTGTGGCTCCTACGGTGACTCTGGCTGAATGAAACAAATTAATGAAAGTGCCCTAGTTGTTGGAGATTTTATTGTACAGAACATTAAAATAGAATCACCAAGTGTTGGCTTAATTAATCTATTAGATCCATTTCTACGAAAGCACTTTTATAGGTTTCTTAGTTGTTTATGATTTATCTGCATGCTTTATTTTTATCTTATGAGTTAGTTTTTTGCTTTTTTATTTTTATATTTCCAAATAATGTTTATAATTGTACAGCATTATTAACTGACTTACCACTAGGGTGACTGAAATCTGGAAAACTGAAGCCCGCTGTAAAAAACAAGAACACAAACACAGATAGTGAACATTATGTGCACTACATGCCTGAAATAATTCAGAATGATGAGATCAAATATGAATATAAAATATAATTTGAATCTAAAAAAGTAACGTTTATAAGCACTCCAACTTTAAAATGTTTGTGTGACTTTAACATAATAAACATTATCTTTAATCTACAACTTATCAGTGGCTAGCGGTGACTTATATTTTAATATCTACAAAAAAATGTCAGTTGTACAGTAATTTGGTACAACACTTGTTTTTAAATGTGCTTTTAAATGATTGATTTCTCTTTTATGCCAAAAATCATTATGGCATTAAGATCACATTTCATGAAGATATTTTTATCAAAACTTGTTTTTTTTTTTTTTTTTTTTTTTTTTTTTTTGATTAGTAATATGCACTTCTAAGAAATTCATTTGGACAACTTTAAAGGCGATTTTCTCAATTTTTTTATTTTTGATTTTTTTGCTTTTTTGCACCCTCAGATTCCAGATTTTCAAATAGTTGTAACTTGACCAAAAATTGAAAAAGCTTGAAAAGCTTGTTTATGGATGTATAAATATCGATTTAAAAAAAAAAAAAATGCCCCTTTTGACAGGTTTTGTGGTCCAGGGTCACAAATATTTATGCAAAACAGTAACTGCTCAAATATCTGTGATCACTGTATGTTTAAGACAACAAAACTATGAAGACTTACAAGGGTTTGGGATCTGTGGTAAACTGGATGTGCTACTTTTTTCCTTTTTCACTTTCCTTTTTCCTTTGTCTTCTGTGTCCTTTGATGAGCCAATCTTTGGGGTTTCTTTAATCATCTCACAATATTTTCTCTTCCGTATATTCTTTACCGTTTTGAAAATCTGAGAGACAATTTTTGTTTTATCCTTAAACTCAACATGTCCTCCTCCACACTCTGCTGTTAACTGCTGAATGAATGCATTAGCTTTCACAGATGTCCTTTTAGCTCTGTGTGTCTGTTCATTAGTGGTGATCACTATGGTGCGTTTAATGGCATCTTCACTGAATAGTTCGAGCAGGTGTTTGACTCTTCTCAGGTCGTCCTCAGTGAAGTGTTTGTGCTGCAGTACGAGTATGAAGACATGAGGTCCTGGATCAGACAGATGGACACACTCTCTCACTGTCTGTGTGATCTGATGATCTGAGATGTTGGTCTGGAGCAGCTGAGGACTGTTGTTGATGATCACGTGTCTGTCCTTCAGTCTTCCTGAGACTCTCTCTACAACATCTGGAGGAGCTTCACTGTCAAACGCTGCTCGTCCTAATATGAAGTTTCCCACATGACTGTTTTCAGACACGCTCCAACCCAGAAGAACAATCCTCACTGCAAACAGTCAAATCAGACATTCAGTATTTACAAGACTTACACATTCTCTGTGACAGCATCCTACTGTAAGAAATAAAGAGACTTCTTTAAATATATCTTTAAATATAATGATACCTTGATTTTGTAAATGTTTTTAAGTTGCAAAGGGCACAAGAACCAGTTTTTCTCTCTCTCTCATTTCTGATCTACTACGTATTGCCTTTTTTATTAGTAAATGAAGTAACACCCTGAGAAAATAAAGAGGGGAAAACAAAAGATGAAGAAGAATAGAGAAGAGGGGAGCTGGGAGGGAAGTAAAGGTCTTTTACTTTTACTCCTTTCCTAAATAGAGTGAGAGAATACGCCCCCTTGAGGACTGTGTAAGTTTTTTTTTTTTTTTTTTTTTTTAACAGTTATCACAGTTAAAGTGAAAAATGACACAAAAATATTTACAAATATATACAACAAAGTATGAAAAATTCCAGAGATTATTTCATATTATTAGATTTTTAACTAAAATTACATTTGAACCAAGGGGGTAAAATTAACCATGGTTGTACTATAGTAAAAGTGTAGTAACCATGTTTTTTTGGGGCATTGATTACCATTTGTATAACTAGTTTTACTACATATACCATGGTTAAATTACGATTAGTGTAGCAAAAACATGGTCAATTAGTGGTTAGCATGGTTCAGCTATAGTAAGCATGTTTTTTTGGTTTTATTTGTAGTAGAACGATAGTTAATTTTTGTAAGGCATGTATAAGCAAGATAATTATATTATAAATAGCCTATACTTTAACATAGTCTCCCATATTTACAGCCTGTTTGCTCTGCTCTATGTAACACTATTTTCGGTTTTCTCCTGTCGATCTGTCTGCCTGATTTGTGTTATTTGATCTGTTTTCATGATTTTTAATATAAATGCGTTGCAATGACACTGATGTTTATCTTTTAATCCTACTCTCACTGTCGACAGCCTTCGTGTGTAGACTGGAATAAATAAATACATAATAAAATAAAAACCACGACATGAAACACAATGAAACTGACATTAACATCGACAAGCGAAAAAGTACCTTAACTCCACAAATATATAGTTAATGCTTAAGCGATATAATTTCCTTAAGATTAGATTAGAAAAAAAAAAACATACCAATATTAATGTCTCGTTTTGTTTCTTTAGATCTTACCTGAATCAAACGCCATTTTCTCACCAACACCCTGAAATCAAAGGTCAGATTTATTGTAATGATGAAATGGACACGTATAAACTCATCTGCGGCACCCTGTGGAAGATTTTACGAGCTCAATAATGCCAATATAACAAGAGATTTTCCCTCACATGCTTGTTGTCTGCTGATCTAAGTATTTAAGACAGCAAACACTCAAACAGCACTCTACTTGATGAAAATGAGGCAGAAATGACCTTGTTTGTTGTTAACAGGAATAAAAAAAAAATAAATAAATAAATATATATATAGAAATGTCCATCACACTACAATAGGACATAAGTCATTTATTAAATGAAATCAAAAGTGGAAAAAAGTTGGTCAAAAAAACATATTTACTCATCTATACTCAGCAAAATAAAGCATTCGATTACTTACATGGCACAGATGAACTCTTTTCAAACAAATCCGACAAAAAATATGAAAAATCAATCACAAAAAGATGAAAAGTATAGCAGGAAGGCACATTACACTATTTTCATAATAATGAAATTAAATAATACAGTTTCAGTGACCAATGACTGTTAAGCATTATATATTATATATTAATTAAAATAATTATAAAACAATTACGCTTTATAGAGAGGAAATATAAGCAGTCTACGTTAGATTCACACACACAGAACTGTTGCACATTTGCTAGAATCTGTTTGTAAATGAGTCACTCATTAAGACAGGGTTGTGCTGCCCCCTACTGGCGCTTTCAGACAGTCCTAAACCAGCCACGACTCCAGCACAAACACACACTCAATAAAATATCACCTGATTAAGCTTTTCAAAAGATTCTCCTGAAATATTAGTTTTATTTTTCAGCCCAGTGTCTGAGAAAGAAGACAGGAAAAAGCCCAGCACTTTATGTGCTTAAACAGTCTTTTTTTTTTTTTTTTTTTTGAATACAATACAACACCGTTTAAAATAAAAAAAAGAAAAGAAAAAAGAAAAAGAAAAGGCCTATAAAACCCTACATGGTCAACCAGTACAACAAAATTAATCTAAATTTGATATATCTTATGGCCTGTCTAATTTCAATATAAAAGAAACCATATATTTACACATTTACTCACCAAAATTCAGTTACTTACGTGGCACAGATGAACCCGACTCCCTACTGCTTCAGCACTCAAAAAGAAAGGCAAACAACTCAAAGCTGTGCACTACAGCCAAATCACCTTTAAGTTTGGTTTTAAATTTAAGTTTAACACATAAAACTGCACACTACAATCACAGGACCAATATTAAGCTTAAAACACACTAACAAGAGCAACACTCTGGGACTGGCAACGTCTCAACACACTCATGCTTTTGGGAGAAGGAACCTCACACTGGTTTACTCTATTGATCTTCTTAAATACTGGTTCCTCCTGATATTGATGAGGAGCAGCTGGTAGGTCCAATCATCTAGATTCGGACAGGGAGGAGCACAGGAAATAGGACAAAATATACCACAAAAACTACAACTCCCAGAAAGCCATTGGGTCCACTGGCAGCACATCATCAGTGACAAACACCATGATAAAACATACACCATGTAAAACACAAATTTATGCGTCATGGGACGTAACAGTTTTACCACTAATCTCTAAAAAATGTCAGACTGCCCTGATGCTGCCGCTCACGTTTGCATCTCATCTCAATTTCAGTACTGTCAGAGCTTGCCATCTTTTTGCTGTTTAAAGTAATACCCAGCCAACATTTGTATGTGGGGCCCATATGGGTATGAACTGGGCTGAAAAATGGGCCCCATATAGGATTGTCCGCGGGTTCCATAATGGCCCCATGTTAACTGCCCACATGGATTTCATATAGGATTGCACTTGTCACAAAGTGGGACCCAAATGGGCAACATGCACAAGACCCATCACGGTCCCAGCTTTAATAATAAAAGTCTTTAAACAGTTTCTCAGTGCTTTGATATTATCAAGTGATTATTCCTGTGTTACTGCTGAATTTGACAGTGAGTTTGAATATTTATTTCCTATCAGAACACATTGGCTAAATAAACTTAAATTTCAAAAGATTTCTTTTTTTTTTATTTCTTTTTTTATTATTATTATTATTATTATTATTATTATTATTTCAAAACCTGTTTGTTGAAGGATGATCTTCTGTTACCAGTAAGTAACTGAATGTTACAAGGCACCTATTTTGTAAAATTCACTTTTGCATGTTGTTTGGACATAAATATGTGTTGGCAGTGTGTGTACACAACCACTCTATAATGATAAAAAAATCCACCCACTCCTTTTTTTTTTTTTTTTATAATCCGCAAAGTCTCCCGACGACCTGTTTTCAGAATTGGTGCTAATGTGACAAATCTGTCTGTCAGTGTCAAATGTGGACAGACACTGCTGTTTTAACATAGAACCGCCCAGGGGTGTGTTTCCCAAAAGCAGCCATGGTCGCAAGTTCCATCGTTAGCAATAGAGTTCAGTGGAACTAACTAATAGTTTGTTTTATTTCTTATAATTAAAAAAATAAATAAAATACCCCAGCTATGTGTGCTTCATTAGGCTAACAGAGACTCATCATAGCACTTGGATATCATTGGTCTTTTGTTGATTTTGATTGCTTCCATCATCCTCATTTGTAAGTCGCTTTGGATAAAAGCGTCTGCTAAATGCAAGTATTTTTACTATTATTTTTATTTAATTATTTTATACATTTAAATTTTATTTTAAAATGATGTTGTTTGTTTGTTTGTTTGTTTGTTTGTGTATGTGTTTGCTCATTTAGATTTTTATTTAAATGTTTTAATTTTTTACATAGAAAACAGTATGATGCACATGTTCTTGGCTTTGGACTAAATGTTTATTCTGAATCTTGTGATAAAAAGTACACTTCATAGAAAATGGCCTTTAGTTTCAAAATATCATGAACAGGAAATATCTTGCATAATACAATGAAACGAATAACTATATACAATTATATTACATAAGATGTTTGAAAATGTACAATGTACCATAATGTGTTGTTATAACATGTATGCATACATCAAGTATGACCTTCCTTGTTAAATAAAAGCACATTAGGGTTCAAAACTGTAGGTGGCGCTGCTCTGTTAAGTCTGTAAGCTCCGCCCCTCACTTCTGATTCTGTGGCTGTGGTTCTGAATCTGCTGGTGCTGCAGATGGATGTGTCTCTGTTTTGACTCATACACTAAAAGTGGCCATTTTAATGAGCTATAAAAAATTAGGGTATGGTCAAACTTAATTATTTTTTTTATTTATTTATTTTTTTTTTATATATATATATATATATTTTTTTTTTTTTTTCCCTCATATTCCTTCTTCATTTCATCTCTCTCTTTTCTCTTCTTCTTGCTCTTGTTTCAGATCTTCAATTTTTTCCTTCTCTTTATCTCTTCTTCTCTTCTGTCATCATCTCCTTGTTTTCTTCCTCTGTCCCACTCCTCTCTTTTGTTCCAGTCGTTTATATCTTTCCATTCTCTGTTTCTTTTCTCTCTCTTTTTCTCCTCTTTCTCTTTTCTGTTTTTCCTTCGCTCTCTCTCTTTCAAATTTATCTCTCATTTTGTCCAGTTCTCTTCTGTGTTTCTCTTTTATTTTTCTTTCTGTTTCCTCTCGTTTTTTCATCTGTTGTTTCTTTTCATCTGCCCATTCTCTCTGCTTTCGTTTAATTTCTTCTTGAATCTCTTTTTTTATGTTTCTTTCCCATCTCTGTCTTTCTTTCTCTTCTTCTTTATTCCTCCTTTTCTCCATCAAATCTCTGTTTTTAGTTTCTTCTTGTTTCTTTTTTAATTCTACCATGGCACGTTCATTCTCATGTTTCATCTTTTCTTGATCTTGTCTGTATTTCTCTTCTCTCATTCTATCTTCTTCTTCTCTTTCTTTTTGCTGTTTCTCGAACTGTAATCTCTGATTTTCAATCTCTCTCTTCATCTTTTCCATTTCTCTGTCATATTCAGCTCTTTGCTGTTTTTCCTCATCTGATCGTTTCTGGTTTTCAGTCTCTCGTTTTTTCTGTTCTGTTTTCTCTTTTTCCTCAAACTCTTTTAACAGTTTTTCCTCTTTTTGTCTGAACTCATTCTCTCTTTGTATTCTCTCCTCATCTGCTTTTCTTTTCTCTTCTTCGAGTCTCTTCTTGAGCTCTTCCATTTCCGTCTCATATTTGACTTTCAATTTCTCAATTTGAGCCTGAATTTCGCTTTCTCTCTCGTTCTTTATTTCCTGCATTCTCCTCCTAATGGACATCTCTGCCTCCTCAAACATGCTGTTAGTGAAGTATCGACCCTCATTTGTTTTTTTAACCTCTTCTATCATGTTTAACAGTTGAATCACTTGAGTTTTATCCTGTTTTTCCGTGTTATTGAAAACCAGGAATCTGTTCCCACAATCTCTGATCAGTTTCTTCAGTTCTGCATTGTTACTCCTCTTCACATAATCGTCTATAGATTTACTCCCGAGTTTGTCTCCATGAGTGAACAGAACGATGCTGAACTGAGCAGCTTTATGACCAAAGATCTTCTTTATCAGTTGCAGAGTCTCTTTCTCTTCATTTGTGAATCGTCCCAAACTCAACACAATGACAAACACATGAGGTCCAGGTGACGACAGGAAAACACATTTCACTATTTCTTCCACCACTAGTTCATTTTTCAGTGTCGTGTCAAAGAGTCCTGGAGTATCAACAACAGCTACTGATCGACCATCAACTTCACTGACTTCCTTCTGACAAACAGTCGTCACTGAATCTGCATTTGGTTCACTCTCAAACTCCTCTCTTCCCAGAATAGTGTTTCCTGTTGCACTCTTTCCATTTCCTGTCCTCCCGATCAGCACAATCCTCAGACACTTCAGAGCATCTTGTTTATCTTCAGCTCCTAAAACACATTTTAAATACATGTAATTTAAATACATGATGACTACAGTCAAAAGACAACTAGTTTGTGCATTCTGTGCCTGTGTGTGAGATAATGACTGTCCACAGCAGCAGATGACACTAGTCTGTTTTCATTCTTCAAAAATGGCAGCATGAACTAGATGTGCCTTCATCGTTTCCTTGCTTTGGCACTTTTATTTTACTTCTCATGCACTGGTCTACAAATCTGAACAGCCAATCAGGCTGATCTTTTTCCTGATGGTCTCAATGTGCACAACTGGCCGAACTAAAGCTGACAAGTGGAAGTAACCACAAAAACTAGCCCCACCAATGATCACAATTTTGGTCCAAATTGAGAGTAAAAATCACTCACCGTCGGACTGAATCTTCTGCTTTAAATCTTTGATTTCATCTTCCAGTGTCTTCAGTTCTTTCTTGTGTTGTTCCTCCAGTTCATGTCTGACTCTGTTCTCTTGAGTTCTCACATACATCTGAACTGAATAGGGTTCAGTCTTCATGTTCTCTATATAATCCAGCAGTTCTGGGATCTGTCTGGAGTTTACAGGTTCCTTTAATCCAATCACTTTATATCGACCCCCACAGAGGCTCTGAGAGTCAATGATAGATTTAGCAAAATCTATGACAGGTTCAGAAACACTCATTTCAGAGGTAAATATCACCATGAAGTGCTTTTGGGAGTCAAATATCTTTTGGATCTTCTCTATTTCTGCTTTGTTGTCATTAGTAAGAGGACCAACAGGAATAATGAAGATGAAAGCATGAACTCCAGGATGACAGAGAGACACACAGTGGAGAGTCTGACGCATCACTTCCTCCTCTGAGAGACGAATCAGAGCTGGAAGCTCCACCAGGTTGATCAGACGACCATGAAGATCCACGCCTGATCTTCTGTCTGTCTGCTGCAGGATCTGCTCTGATATGGAGGATTTTAATGTCTCGTCACGCCCACACACAACCAGATTCAACTTTGACACTGGAAAATGTAGAAAATATTAGACACTCATTTTCAAATGTAAGTATGATACACAAGTCTTTGAATTTGCAGGCTGTTTGACTTACTGTAAGGACGAATGAAATCTGGACTTTGCACTGTCCTGCAAACTGCAATAAAAATAAAAGAAACAGAAATCATTTTGATGGTATTACATCATTGATTGCCTTAAAAGGCTAAAACTTCCTTTAAATATTAGTGACTGTTAGGGGTGTAACTGTACACAGTAGTCACAGGTTCATTATGTACCTCAGTTTTGGGGTCACAGTTTGATATGAATTTGGTACAACAGGAAATGCACTTTTTATTTATTTTGAACAGACAGTAGTGCTACATACATGTTAACCAAAATGTTGTCAAAATTTAACGCAAAAGCAGAATGGCCTGACTTTATATTTGTGAAATTCTGCTACATAAGACTCCTGAATGAAAATGCAGATTCACAGATTCGTTGATGTGATTGTGCAGCTCAGTTCAGTTCTCTTCACATAGTATCTGTGTCATTAAGAATCAATTATGAACTGACTTTAACTGGAAAACTGTGCATTTACTAATGTCCTGTTAAGGTTTTGCTGTTTATAAAGCTCTGCGTAGGCTCGCAGCAGTATATATCTGATCTCCTTCAGCCATATTCTGTATCAAGAATTCTTTCTGTCCCGCTTAAAGATAAGGGTGACCGAGGACCGTTACAGCTCCTAAACAGGGTACTGCTGTTGTGAGATCCTCTCCTATTTTGGGCACATTATATCTACATTGAAGACTCATTCATTCTCTTGAGCCTGTAGTGCTGCCTGAGAATATAAGGGTTTCTTTGTTGTTTATGGATTATCTACATGTTTAATATATTTCCAATTATTGTTTATAATTGTACGGCACTTCGGTTTCATTTTAAATGTGTTCTGTTAAATCTGTTAAACCGTTTATTAATTGACTTACAATTAATCAGTTGATCATTTTTTCTTTTATGCCAAAAATCATTAGGATCATTAGGATACCAAATATTGTCCTATCCTAACAAATTATAAATCAATGAAAAGCTTATTTATGTAGCTTTCGAATGTATAAATATCAAAAAACTGACTGTTATGACAGGTTTTGTGGTTCAGGATCACAAATATTTTGTGATTTTCTGCAATTATATTCATAAATGTAAACAGTAAATGAACAAGTGTGGTTTAACTGCTCAAATATCTTTTGTGATCACTGTATTTTTAAGACAACAAAACTATGAAGACTTACAAGGGTTTGGGATCTGTGGTAAAATGGATGTGCTTCCTTTTTTCTTTTTCCGGTCATGGCTCCTATGAATATTTCCATCCTCTGAGAGATCTGAATCCACAGCTCTGCTGTCTTCTGTGTCCTCTGATGAGCCAGTCTTTGGTGTTTCTTTAATCGTCTCACAATATTTTCTCTTCCGTGTATTCTCTACGGTTTTGAAAATCTGCGAGCAGATGTTTGTTTGATCCTTGACGTGAACATGTCCTCCTCCACACTCTGCTGTTAACTGTTGAATAGATTCATTAACTTCAGCTCTGTGTGTCTGTTCATCAGTGGTGATCACTATCGTGTGTTTAATGGCATCTTCACTGAATAGTTTGAGCAGGTGTTTGACTCTTCTCAGGTCGTCCTCAGTGAAGTGTTTGTGCTGCAGTACGAGTATGAAGACATGAGGTCCTGGATCAGACAGATGGACACACTCTCTCACTGTCTGTGTGATCTGATGATCTGAGATGTTGGTCTGGAGCAGCTGAGGACTGTTGATGATGATCACGTGTCTGTCCTTCAGTCTTCTTGAGACTCTCTCTACAACATCTGGAGGAGCTTCACTCTTAAACGCATCTGTCCCTAAGATTAAGTTTCCCACGAGACTGTTGTCTGACGCATTCTTCCCCAACAGAACAATCCTCACTGCAAACAGTCAAATTAGACATTCAGTGTTTACAAAACTCTGTGACAGCATTCAAACATCTATCGTGAGAGAAAAGCAAATAACAAACAGTGGTGAATTTATGATTTGTCTTGTTTAGAATTTATGTTTCCAGCAATTGCTTTACACTGCAAAAGTAATTTTCTTACATGGTATTTTTTCGCAGTACAAACATCTGTACAGAGTTTTAAATCAGGGCACCCTCATTTTTCTTACTCTAATTTTAATATAATATGTGTAAAACTTTGACATGATAAACAAAAAAATAAATAAATAAATTTAAAAAAAATGGAAAAATAGTATATATTTATTTTAAGAAATTAATAGACGTCTTTAAATATGATGAATGCCTTGATTTTGTAAATGTTTTTAAATTGCAAAGGGCCCAAGAACCAGTTTTTCTCTCTCCCTCATTTCTGATCTACTACTTATTGCCTTTTTATTATTAAATGAAGTAACACCCTGAAGATCCAGTCTCCCATGAGCTGAAGCAGTGTGATCTGACCTGCTCTGCCAGCTGAAAATAAATGGAGACTGCTGGGAAAACATGAGAGAGAGAAAAAAGAGGGGAAAGAGATAAAAAGATGAGAAAGAATAGTGAAGAGGGGAGCTGGGAAGGGAAGTAAAAACTTTTACTTTTACTTTTACTTCTTTCCTAAATAGAGTGGGGGAATACGCCCCCTTGAGGACTATGTAAGTTGTTTTTTGTTGTTGTTTTTTTAATCTGTGAACCAAAAGTTCAGAATAGTTATCACAGTTTAAGTGAAAATGACACAAATTACAAATCAAGTATGAAAAATGAGTTTATTTTAGATTATTTATTTATTTATTTATTTTTTACAAAAATTACATTTGTACCAAGGTAACATTAGCCATGGTTTTAGTAAAAGTGTAGTTTGGGGGACACTGATTACCATTTGTATAACCAGTTTTACTACACAATGGTTAAATTACGGTTAGTGTAGCAAAACCATGGTTCAGCTGTAGTAAGCATGGTTTTTAGTTTTATTTGTCGTAAAACTATAGTTAATTTTCGTACGGCATGTATAAGCAAGATAAATATATTATGAATAGCCTATACTTCAGCATTGTTGTCTCCGATATTTATTGCCTATTTGCTCTGCTCTATGCGACACTATTCTCGGTTTTCTCCTGTCGATCTGTCTGCCTGATTGGTGTTATTTGATCCGTTTTCAAGCTTTTTAATATAAATGCGTTACAGTGGCGCTGACGTTTATCTTTTAATCCTACTCTCACTGTCGACAGCCTTCGTGTATAGTCTGGAAAAAAATAATAAATTAAAAAATAATAGTAAATTAAAAACCACGACATGAAACAACGAAATTGACATTAACATCAACAAGCGAAAAAGTACCTTAACTCCACAGAAATATCGTTTAACGCTTAAGCGACATCATTTGCTTAAGATTAGATTAGAAAAAATAACATAACAATATTAATGTCTCGTTTTGTTTCTTTAGATCTTACCTGAATCAAACGCCATTTTCTCACCAACACCCTGAAATCAAAGGTCAGATTTATTGTAATGATGATATGGGCACATATAAACTCATCTGCGGCACCCTGTGGAGGATAGAAACACATCCACAGATTTTACGAGCTCAATAAAACAAGAGATTTACACTGTAGTGAGATTATACACAGCTTCATACTCAATACTTGGAAACAAGAGTTACATGTTTTTCTTGTTTGTAGCATTCTACCAAAATGTTGAACTATTATAAAATGTATATGGGTAGATTGTTCAGACACTGGCTGTGAAAACATTCCATCCTGTTACACATAGTTATCACTAAATGTTAATAATGTAAATGTTAAACTATAATGAGCTTTTCTTGGATGGTATATGTCCCTTATGCTATAACAGTTTTTCTTTTTTTATTCTTGAAACAAAACAATCACAAATCAGAATATTAGAATGATTTCTGAAAGGTCATGTGACTGGAGTAAAAAAAAAATAAATAAATAAATAAAAAATCCAAATCACAGGAATAAAATTACAGTACATGTATTCAAACAGAAGTTATTTTAAACTGTAAACAATATTTAAACATTTTGACTGTTTTTGCTGTACTTTGGACCAAATAAATGCAGGCCTGGTGAACAGAACAGACTTCTTTCTTTTTATTTATTTATTTATTTTTAAAGCATTAAAAATCTTACTGTTCAAAAACTTTTGACCGATAGTGTATATAATAACTGAAGTATCTCCAAGACAATATCTTGTTTAGTTTCTGACTTGTCTGTGCATCCAGGCATAATAAGGCTGAACTTGAATCTGACCATATAGTTGTTTTGTTTAGTACCATATTAAGATTATTATTATTATTATTATTATTATTATTATTATTATTATTATTATTCATTGGTATCATAATTCCTATAAACATTGACACGTGATTATATATTTTTTTCCCTCCTTCCTCTTTCAGCCTCAGGATGACGTACACCACCCCTTCTGTGGATCCTTAGATGTGTCTGTAAAAACTTGTATATATTGTTCATATTCACTCACTAATATATTTATTATATATTGTCAATTCTGCCTCTAATAAATCCTGATCTTTATCTTGTGTTGTTTCCAATCAGAATAAGTCTATCTTTGGTTGTGGTAAAATCCATAAAGGTGTTGTCATCAGTATTTGTACAGAATCTTTATTTGCTGTGAAGTTTAAACGAGTAATGAGCCCTGGAGCAGAAATCAGTGGAATCAAAGGCCATTGCATAATCCATTATTATTTATTTGTTATTAATTCTCATTCAAGTCGTCTTTTTTTTTTTTTTTTTTAGGATACATTTTCCTCACATGCTTGTTGTCTGCGGATCTAAGTGTTTAAGACAGCAAACACTCAAACAGCACTCTACTTGATGAAAATGAAGCAGAAATGACCTTGTTTATTGTTAACAGGAATAAAACAAAAATAAACAATAAAATAAAATAAAATAAAATAAAAATATAGAAATATCCATCATATTACAGTAGGCTAGTCATTTATTGCTGAAAATGACATCAAAAGTGGAAAAAGTTGGTCAAAAAACACATTTACTCATCTATACTCATCAAAATAAAGCATTCAATTACTTACATGGCACAGGTGAACTCTTTTCAGACAAATCTGACAAAAATATGAAAAATCAATCAAAAAGATGAAAAGAAGTATAGCAGGAAGGCACAATACACTGTTCACATAATATGTTGTGTGATTAAATAATTAAATATCACTAAATGAATGTGAATCATTGTATATTATTACTGATTGAAATCATTATAAAATGATTGTGATTTATAGAGAGGAAATATAGGCAGTCCACACAGAACTGTTCCACATTTGCTAGAATCGGTTTTTAAATGAAGACAGGGTTGTGCTGCCCCCTACTGGTACTTTCAGACAGTCCTAAACCAGCCATGACTCCAGCACAAACACACACTCAGAAAAATATATCATCTGATAAAGTTGTTAAAAAATTCTCCTAAAATATTAGTTTTATTTTTTGGCCCAATGTCTGATGAGAGAGAGACAGACAGAGCTGTGCCCGTGACATTCGAAGTCTTGTGAACAGCAGCGTTTATTTGTCACTCAGTCGCACACATTCGTCTGCTCTGCTTCTGTTTAATTCTTATTATTGCATGAATTAAAAACTGGACAGTTTAGTTCTGTCTAGTGCTGGTTTAGGACAGTAAAACCATATGATGCATTATGATGTTACATGATGCATTTTTGACAAGGAAAAGACCTGTTTGTGATCCATGTTCAGTTGTGTTGGACATTTAAGAGAGCTTCTGTGGTGTTGAAGTTTTTGTGCTCATCATTGTGCTGGAGCTCGTCAGCATCTTTTGCTTCAGTCCAGAGACAAATAATCCCTTAATCATCACCTTTCAATGACAGAAAATAGGATATATTAAAGCGTGCGGACATGTGCAGTGCAAATTCTAATCACAAGTTATGTAAGAATAATGTTCTTCAAACCTGAGTGATTTATTCTGTGAAACACAGAAACAACACTGAACCCCACTGACTTTCACTGTATTAAGACGCTTTTCAAAAGATCTTCTTTTGCGTGTTTCACAGCAATACACGTAATAGGAAACTAGCGAATAAAAAACAATAAAATAAAAACAATAATACAGTAAATGTAACAAGTACAGTAAAATATACTGCAATAAAATAAATATAAATAATATTCTTTTAAATTAATAAAGATTTAAACAGATTTAATCAAACATGCATTAAATAATGATGTGACAACTTCTCATTCCGTTAAATTGCTGGAACAAATTTACGGGTATTTTTGAAAAGGTGTGAACGGGGCTAATGACAGGGGATTTCAGATGTGGTCTGGGGTGGCTTTTCCAACTGTTACATGAGGTTCAAACACTCACTGATGATTCAGAGAGAAAGACAATGCATTAAGAGCTGGGGGGTGAAAACTTTTGAACAGAATGAAGATGTGTGCATTTTTCTAACTTTGCCTAAAGCTAATATATATATTTTTAATTTAGTACTGCCCTTTAGAAGCTACAGAAGATACTTACATGTTTCCAAGAAGACAAAATAGGTTAAATCCATCCAAATGCATTTTTTTTTTCCTTCTGAAGCATCAATGAACGTTTGAACCTTCTGTAATAGTTGCATGAGAGTTCAAATACACAAAAACGCTGGAAAACCAAAAAATTTGTGAGACCTGAAGGGTTTTTCTGAAGAACAGTGGGCAGTTTAGCTGTTCAGGGTCACTTAAAAAAAAAAAAAAAAAAAAAAAAAAAAAAAACCCCGCTGTGGATCATTCAGGAACAACAGTATTAAGAATCAAGTGTATGTAAACGTTTTATAAATTAACTAATAAACTATTATTCTCTCTTCTGGACTATATATAAACATCTTTTATGTGAAATATCTTATTCAGGTTAGCTTTTTTAAAAATAGCATGCATTTTGTATGATCTCGCATATTTTTTTAAAAATAATTAACGTTTTGCAGATTCTGCAAGGTGTATGTAAACTTGACTTCAACTGTATATATGATTTATATGATTGTATGATTTATGTACATATTTGTGCATTACTTACTACACAGTATAAATAAAAAATATGCATGTATTTACATAATACTTAGCTTCTCTCTCTTGAGAGAGAGCAATAATATGTATATCTGTTTTGTTTTTTTTTTTGCCTGTTGTTCTACTGCACAGAGATCTGTAGCGTGCAAACAGTTTGTGGCTGAGTGAGAGCGTCTGTGATCTTACCTGCCCATTTGGAGGTGTGAAAACGGTTGTGACCTAGATGGGTTGTCTGCAAAACAAAAATGCTTATTTTAGCTATTAGTCCTATAATGCTAAACTGTGCACTGTAATATAAACCACTACAAGACCACAGACAGTCCATTATTCTTAGACAAACAATGCTAATATTGTGCTTTGATCATCAAGTTAATTCATAATTTAATAATTTCCATATCATCTTAAAACATTCTTGCTAAGAATATTACATTCCATTTTAATTTGAATTTGAAGGAATTACTCGTGTCACTTTAAAGCATATACAATGCCATGGTAAACAGGACGTGCGGTCGGAAACAATTCTTATGAATCATGAAAACATGCTGCACCTGTTCTTTCAGCACTTCATTCCAGCGCTTGCTTAAGAAAAAAACAACTTACATCCAAATGCTGCATCTCAGGAGTCATGTTCGCATTTTGTGCCTGTTTTAGATGCAAGAGAAGACAAAAAGCCTTATTAAATGTCTCATCAGTCTCTTTCTTGGCTTTCAGGCAGTCTGAGATGAAAAGAAAGAGTTTATTTATTTATTTATTTTTTAATAATACAGGAGTTTGGCATTGCAGGTTTCATGTACCTCCATCACATGTGGCTCCTGACTAGGGATGTAACGGTTTGAAAATTTCCTATCACGATTATAGTGACCAAAATGATCACGGTTATCAGTATTATCACGGTATTGTTAAAATGCTGGAAATGTTCGAAAAATACTGACACATAAATTACTTCAACATGTTTTACATTTAAAAATCAACAAACAACAGATAAAATGACTTTTTGTTTACCTAATCAGTAAAACAATAACAGTACCAGTGATGTCAGGATTTTAAATGACAACATGACTGACAACTTATATGGCATGTTCAAATATCTAAAGTAAATGATAAAATTAAGCTTTAAAAAGGTTTCACAAAAGGCAAACCTCACAATTCAGCCTTTAAATAAAGAAAAGAGTTAAGTCAAAATAATAACTGATTAATAAATGATTATATGTATTTTATCTGCTCCATAAGGAGACACTAGATAGTGCTTATAGAAAAGCTGAATTACAGCTGTTTCCGTGAACTTTGTGGATAAAGCAGTATTGCGATCAAGAACACTACTTTAGCTGTTACATGGAGTGAAGATGAAAACAAAATGACATTGAATCTTTTCTGAAGACAACCAGAACCTTCAGAGATACATTTGTATAATTAATTAATTCATATATTCATTTTATTTGTTTAATTCCAAGATTTATGTTTCTGCCGGTGGGTGCCCAACCCCCAGTTGCGAAGCAAAACGCACGGACTGCAAATGCGTTAGTTACCAAATACAAACATTTTTTCTATGAGGGTTGCGCTTCACTAAATAAAATGATTTAATAAAAGCCTGTTTACAATAAGCATTTATTCGCGCCTACACAGGGCAAAGTTTGAGGGCACATATGTAATATCTGAGAAAGCGAAGAGCCATGATCACTATATATTTGGCAGAGCAAGCCCGCTGTAATCCGAGAAATTCGTGCTAGCAACCTCTCGTATTACAGTAATGCTCTCTTTGCACTTGCTAATAAAACAACGCCAAAAAACTGTTTCAAATGAAGGATGAAAATGAGAATTAAGTCGTAAAAGCTGCAATCCATTTCTTATTGCTTAAAATGAACGGAGACTATCTCGTGTTTTTCCGTGCGTACTCGATCATTTCCGTGGGTATCGGCGCCTATGCCAATAGCACCCTTTTAAAACATCCCAGCTTTTCCGCCGTCTTTTCACACAAAACGAAACTACTCTGCGTGCCGTACGCAAATGAGACTGTTACTGTGCTTTATGCTGGACAGTATTTATTTATCATCAGTTGTTCAAATCGTGGTAATCAAATACGGTTTTAATGATAATTAAATTATGAAACGATAATACTAACCGGTAATCGTTACATCCTTACTCCTGACGTTACGCAACTCAGCAAACACTGAAAGGATAAACATTACAAATGCATTTACTCTGACACATACATGAAAATCAAGCAGTAATCAGCTCTAGAGACCAAAAAACTCCAGTTTATAGATCAGAACGCATCTTAAAACAGATTCAGAGTAACTTACGCAAAGCATCCTGGTCCTGGCGTCCACACTGGGGTTGATGTGTTTGGATCCAGTTTGACCATATTCTGCATCCCAAATCCAGCCCAATACCTAAACTTACTTACCTACTAAGAATAACATGCTGAAGTGTAGTAAAATACATGAAGACTGTTTTTAAAGGCTTTATCGACACATAAGTTGAGAGTGACTCCTGAAGGACCAGCATCACATCATCTTGCACCACTCTTTCGTTGAACTCCCACAACTTACTGCCAGATTCTGGATGATAAATCCTTGAAAGAGTGGTAAAACATGAATGTTTATTTTTGGGTGAACTATCCCTTTTGAGCACAAAATACAGACTATTTCACCTGTAAATAACTGTTCAGAACTGAACACAGAAACTCAATATATATATATATAGCATTCACCATTAATTTTTATATTCAGTCTTCACTGTAAAAAAAAAAAATAAATAAATAAAAAAATAAAAATTTGCTGAGTCAACTGAGTCATAATTTGTTATCCGGCTGCCTTAAAATTTTAAGTTCATTCAACTCAAAGTTTAGCCAACTTGAAATGCTAAGTTATACTAAGTGACAACTTAAATATTTGAGTTGATTCAACCTAAAATGTTAAGGCAGCTGGGTTACTTACCCAGCTTTTAAGTTTAACAAACAAATCTCTAAGTTTCCACTTAGTACAACTTAACATTTCAAGTTGACTAAACTTATTTAAGTTGACTGAACTTAAAATTTTAAGGCAGCAGGGTAACAAATTATTTTAAGTTGTGCATCTTTTTTTTTTCTTTTTTTTTTTACTTTTTTTAACAGCAAAATTGTTGAGTCACCTTAAAATACTTTGTTACCTGGCTGCCTTAATTTTAGGTTGTCAACTCAAATAAGTTTAGTCAACTTGAAATGTTAAGTTGTACTAAATGAAAACTTAGTACAATTTAACTTAGTGTTGTACTAAGTGTTTGTTAAACTTAAAAGCTAGGTAAGTAACCCAGCTGCCTTAACATTTTAAGTTGAATCAACTCAAATATCTAAGTTGTCACTTAGTATAACTTAACATTTCAAGTTGACTAAACTTATTTAAGTTGACTGAACTTAAAATTTTAAGGCAGCAGGGTAACAAATTATTGTTGACTCATTATTATATATATTATATATTGACAAATTATTATTATAAGTTGACTCAATTTTTTTTTTTTTTTTTTTTTTTTTTTTTTTTTACATTGTTCCCTCAGCATCACTTTAACACTTGTTATGAACTAAACTGGCTAAAATTTGCTGCTTTTTCATGGCATCTGAAGTCTTTATGTATAGCTTATGATAGCCAACATATTCATAATTCATAACCTTTAAGTTTTTCTTTCTCTCTCTCTCTTTTTTTTTTTTTTTACTGTAAAAACAATTGTTACGACCCTATTTATGGTCCAACATAAGAAAGTCATTCTAAACAAATACCACAGTGGCCAGGGCAAAAAGTTAAGATTTTATTGTACAAATAAAAAGAAAATGACCAAAAATAGAAAACCGCAAGAAATATATTTAAACAAACAAATTATAAACAAGGACTGGTGAGCTAACTAACTGAAACTACAACTTGCTCAAGAGTTAAGAAAACTTCCTATCTCCCGAGAAAGAAATCAAACACAACAAAATCTTGCGGATCAGCTCACTTACCTATGCTTTCTATGTACTCTGTAGTAACTAATCAAACAATCACTCACCGTCCTTAAACAAAACAGAATAAGGAAAACCAAAATCAAAGAGAAAACAGAGGTCCCAGGGCAAGCCACCATTGAAGTGCCACCAGCAGCTTTTAAATAGGTTCCTACTTACTAGTCTCTTCCCCCATCCAATAAGCAGCTGCACTCAGGAAAGAAAACAGAGAAAGAAAGAGCAGGGGCTCATAACAACAATAGACATTTAAAAAAATGGTGAAATTCACGGCAGCACAGGGTGTCAAACATTTACCATTAATGGAAATACTGACACAATCTCTGTTTGAACGGATAATAAAATGACCGTGATGTTGATTTTCGCCATCAAATCAGAACTGATTCACTGAACCAATTCCTGCAGTGTATTAGGACAATCAGATCCGAGCGTCATCAGATCCCTGCAGGAAACAGATTCATTTACACAACAGCAGATGTAGATTCAGCTCTTAAATGATCATGTGATTCAGTAAATCAGTTCAATTATCAGTTTGATTCACTCACCTGTTGTCTGGAGCTTTGCACTGATGGATGAACAACTCTTTCCTCTCAAAACACCTGAAAACACAATCCAGTTACGTTTTATATTTATTACATTGTAGTACATTTTATTATATTACAATTATATGCAAATGATTTCCTGTTTATTTTAACATTGAGATATCAAATCAATAAAATTATCTGTTAAAAATGATAACATGAATGAAAATGTGATTTGTGATGACATGAGCTCTAGTGAACTACAGTATAATATGTGATGACTGAAGAATCGTGTTAGGAGAGATCAGCCTCGACTCACCTGAGGATCCTTTTACGCAGCAAGAAACAGATCAAACCCAGAAGAAAAATGACAATGAGAAGAGCAGAAATCCACCACCACTGATCTATACATGCAAGAGACAATAAATTAAACTGGATGACTGAATACATAAACTGATGAAAGCAGATGATCAATAAAAATAATACATATTGAAATGCAGAAGAACATGTGTTTACCTCCACGCTGGAGATCTATAGACACTTCATTCAGATCATCTTTACAAACACAATGGTCAGAAATATGAGAGAAACGACAAAGTGTATTGCGTGTGAATCAGATGTGCAGTGTTTTATTAGTGAATAATCAGACGTTTATCAGCTGAAACTCACCTGAGTTTGGAGTCACTGCAGTTTCATTCCTCACTGAAAAACACATTTACAATCATCATGATTCACTTGAAGATTCACAGAAGATTCAGTTCAACACAGAGATTGATCTCAATTAAGACACACTGATGTGTTTTACTGTTTCTCTCACCTCTGAATGCAGTCACATGACTGAAATGAGGCTAAAATGTAATGAAGGAAAGAAGCATTAGAGCAGCATTTATAATGTTCATGAAGGTTTAAATATGAAAACAGATGAATGTTGAGAAAGACTGAGTTGATTTACTCCATCAGTAGAATCACAGATGATCTCATGATTCAGATTCACACAGTGAGAAGTGAAGAGACGATCAGATTTTACAGCTGTCGCAGGATCAGACAGTCTTTGAGGATCTGAAGAATCTGCTATCAGACGCCCGTCCTGAACAAATGAAACACCATCAGATCATGTGTGTGAATAATAGTGTAGTTTGAAGACAGAAACACACTCACCTGTAAATACCAGCTCTGCTCACAATCAGGATTGTTGGTGTGATTCACTATAACAGGCAGAATCACATACAGAAAACTCACTGGAGTCTGAATCTCTGCACACAACACGTTGATGATGTCCATGATTCAACACTAAAAAGAGAGTAAAAATGATTTAAAATGCAGAATTAAATGAGTTATTACATGAGAAGTATTTTTTTGGGGGAGACATGTTTTCACATTTGTAAAAAATGTCAAAAACCTTAATTTCTCATGATAAAACAAATGTTTTAACATACAGATTTTCAGCAAATAATGGCCTAAGTGTAACAGAAGGGCGGGAGACAAGCGGATCCATGTGCAAACTTTTATTATATGGACGAGACATAGACATGGTCAAAGGCAGGCAGGGTCGAACAACAGCAGACGGGTACATAGACAGCAAGACGAAGAGTAATCCTTAAACGAGCGAGGGTCAATCCAGCGGCAAACGTTATCCGTACGAGGGCTAGGCAGGAGAATGGTCAGACAGGCGATAGATCCGATAGGCAGGCAACTAGACAGACTAAACGAAACAACAAGGCAAAACAAGAAAAACTAGACACAGGGAAACTTGGAGAAACGCTTTGTATGACAGTAGATACTAATCAATACTCGGCGGTGAGTGACTGGAAGACCGGGGCTTTTATACAGTCTGTGATTGGACGGGGGTGAAGTGCAATGGCTGATGGGGAGTGGAGTCTGGGGTGTTGTGCAACAGTCAATGTGTGTAAGGAAGGTGAGAGTGACATCTGGTGGTGAGCGGTCCGCAGCTCACCGACCAGATCCGTAACATAGCCCCCCCCCAAAGAGCGGCTTCCAGACGCTACAAACGAACCACAGTCCAGGGGAGCGGTGGGGCGGGGGCGAGACAGGGCAAGGGCTGGAGGGCCAGGTCCGTGCGGAGGACCAGGTGACTGAGGCAGGACCGGCAGAGCAGGGGCCCACCAGGGTGGAGCTGGAGGCGGAGCAGGAGGCACAGGAGCCCTCCAGGGCGGTGCCGGAGGAGGAGGTGCAGGAGCCCTCCAGGGCGGAGCCGGAGGCGGAGCAGGAGCCCTCCAGGGCGGAGCTGGAGGCAGAGCGGGAGACCCAGGAGCCCTCCAGGGCGGAGCTGGAGGCAGAGCGGGAGACCCAGGAGCCCTCCAGGGCGGAGCCAGAGGCAGAGTAGGTGACGCTAGAGCCCTCCAGGGCGGAGCCGGAGGAGGCGACGCTAGAGCCTTCCAAGGCGGAGCCGGAGGCTGAGCAGGCGACGCTAGAGCCTTCCAAGGCGGAGCCGGAGGCTGAGCAGGCGACGCTAGAGCCCTCCAGGGCGGAGCAGGAGGCGCCGCAGTAGGCGGAGCGGCCCTCCGGGGCGGAGCAGAAGGCGGAGCAGGAATCCGCGTCACGGTCTGGGACCTTGGGAGAGCAGGGACAGAGGAGGCAGACAGAATAGGGGAAGAAGGTGCAGCAGCCCTCCGGGGCGGAACAGGAGGCAGAGCAGGAGGTGGAGCAGCCCTCCGGGGCGGAACAGAAATCTGCATCACGGTCTGGGATCTAAGGAAAGCAGAGACAGAGGAGGCAGACAGAATAGGGGGAGAAGACGCAGCAGCCCTCCGGGGCGGAACAGGAGGTGGAGCAGGAGGTACCGCAGCCCTCCGGGGCGGAACAGGAGGTGCCGCAGCCCTCCGGGGCAGAACAGGAGGCTGCGTCATGGACTGGGACCTGGGGAGAACAGTGACAGAGGAGGCAGACAGAATGAGAGGAGAAGCAGAGAGTTTGAGGCAGAACGCCGCCTCCCTAGGAGGATCTACAGCCGAAGCTGACACCTCAGGAGGCATTGGCGCGGCTTCTCCGACTGGTAAGGCCTCTGGAGCAGACTTGAGACCAGACGGGACCTCTGCAGCAGGCTTGTGATCAGAGGGGAGCTCTGGAGCAGGCTGGAGACCAGACGAGAGCTCTGCAGCAGGCTTGAGATCAGAGAGGGACTCTGGAGCAGGCTTGAGATCAGAGGGGAGCTCTGGAGCAGGCTGGAGACCAGACGAGAGCTCTGCAGCAGGCTTGAGATCAGAGAGGGACGCTGGAGCAGGTTTGAGATCAGACGGGAGCTCTGGAGCAGACTGGTGAACAGGCGTAGCCTCAGGGGTTGATTTGTGAACAGACGTGACCTCAGGGGCACAGTGTGTAGCCCACATACTGAGGATGGTGATTGCCATCACACTGGCAGACATGACGTGACAAGGCTCCGGGACTTCAGACGAGACATGACGTTGCTCAGGACGGACCAACGAGACGTGACTAGGCTCTGAACGGACAGACGAGACGTGACTTGGTTTGTGAAGTCCAGTAGTGAGTTGACTTGATTTGTGGTGACCAGTAGTAACATGACTTGACTCTGGAACAACAGCGGTAACGTGACTTGACTCGTGAGGAACAGTTGTGACTTGGCTTGACTCGCGGGGCACAGCTGTGGTTTGGCTTGACTCGTGGAGAACAACAGCTGTGTCTCGGCTTGACTCATGGAGAACAACAGCTGTATCTTGGCTTGACTCATGAAGAACAACAGCTGTGTCTTGGCTTGACTCATGGAGAACAACAGCTGTATCTTGGCTTGACTCATGAAGAACAACAGCTGTGTCTTGGCTTGACTCATGGAGAACAACAGCTGTGTCTTGGCCTGACTCATGAAGAGCAACAGCTGTATCTTGGCTTGACTCATGAAGGACAGCAGCTTTGGTTTGACTTGACTCAGGGACCACGACTGTAACTTTGCTTGACTCAAGAACCACGGCCTTGACGTGACTGGACTTGGAAGCTTGACTGGACTTGGAAGCTTGACCGGACTTGGAAGCTACAGCTGTAGCCTGACTTGACTCTGGAGCAGCGGCTGAAGCTTGACTTGGCTTATGAGAAACTGCTATAACCTGGCTTGGCTCATGGAGATCCGCTGTACCAGGACTTGACTCATGAACAACATGGTTTGGCTCAGGAACAACAGCTGTAGCGTGACCTGACTCGTGGGGAACAACTGTGACTTGGCTTGACTCTGCATCTTGACTTGACTCAGGGGTAGCCGCCGCGACATGGAGCGCCACTTTAGCTGCCCATACGGTCGTTAGGGGTGTGTCCAGCACATGGGCCATCATAACCACAGGTGGCGTCCGGATACTGACCACAGGTTCTGGACTGGCAGCCCTATTGTGGAGTGGCTTGGAGATGGTGGCCATCTTGTGGAGTGGCTCTGGCGTGGCAGCCATCTTGTGCAGTGGCTCTGGCGTGGCGGCAGCCATCTTGCGTGAAGACTCGGGCGTGGCGGCAGCCATCTTGCGTGCAGACTCGGGCGTGGCGGCAGCCATCTTGCGTGAAGACTCGGGCTCAGGAATGATGGCTGTAGCTTGACTTGAAACAGAAGCGACCGCTGTAATTTGACTCGACACAGGAACCACAGTAATAGCATGACTTGACACTGGAAACACCGCCTCAACTTGACTGAACTCAGGGAACACAGCTGCAGCGTGACTCGGCTCTGATATGGCAGCTGTGACGTGATGGAGTCCTGTCATCGCCGCCATCTTGTGAACGGGCTCCTCCGTCGCCGCCATTTTGTGCACGCGCTCCGACGCGGCTGCCATAGTTTGAGCACGCTCCAGCGTGGCCGCCATTTCACGAACGAGCCAGGCGGCAAACGTGTCCGTAGCATCGCGCTCCGGCGCGGCCGCCATTTTGTGAGTGGGGTGCGCGGCCGCCATTACCGCGCTGTCGCGTTCCTCCTCCGCGACCCCCACAGTGAACGACGAGCCCACACACGTTAAAGCAAAATCCATAAACAGAGCAAGTGAAGAGCGCGGACCCTCGCGTCTGAGTTTAGTTTGTAGCGGCTGATTGACTCCCTCAACGAAAAGGTCAATCAGCACGCAGTCCGGGAGGTTCGAATAGGGGGCAATGTCCAGAAATTCTTGGATGTTCTCGAGCGTTCGTGTGCCCTGCTCGAGGGCTAACAACAGTTTTGTGGTGTCCATACCTGCGTAATGTCCGGTTGAGAAGTTGCTGGATCCTGGTGCGGCCGAGTATTCTGTAACAGAAGGGCGGGAGACAAGCGGATCCATGTGCAAACTTTTATTATATGGACGAGACATAGACATGGTCAAAGGCAGGCAGGGTCGAACAACAGCAGACGGGTACATAGACAGCAAGACGAAGAGTAATCCTTAAACGAGCGAGGGTCAATCCAGCGGCAAACGTTATCCGTACGAGGGCTAGGCAGGAGAATGGTCAGACAGGCGATAGATCCGATAGGCAGGCAACTAGACAGACTAAACGAAACAACAAGAAAAACTAGACACAGGGAAACTTGGAGAAACGCTTTGTATGACAGTAGATACTAATCAATACTCGGCGGTGAGTGACTGGAAGACCGGGGCTTTTATACAGTCTGTGATTGGACGGGGGTGAAGTGCAATGGCTGATGGGGAGTGGAGTCTGGGGTGTTGTGCAACAGTCAATGTGTGTAAGGAAGGTGAGAGTGACATCTGGTGGTGAGCGGTCCGCAGCTCACCGACCAGATCCGTAACACTAAGCTTGAGTCTTTTCCTCATGCAAAGCCATATTTACTACAGTTATGATATTTTGGATCCTGACAGGATCAGACGTCACTCATTTTCATTACACCGAAAAAACCAGCCAGAATATTCCTATAATATCAGGTCTATAATATCAGATTATAATATGAGTGTCATACTGGTTTGGACAAAAAAAAAAAAAAAAAAAAAAAAAAAAAGGCGCAGAGGCAGAATACAGGTGCCTCACAGGATTTGTTTTCGATAATGCAAGTTTTAATAAAATTAATGCAATCAACAAATTTAATGCATGTGGAAAATGCACATAAATTATGTTTTCCTATAGTGTTAGAAAACATAAAATTACTAAAATTTCAGATGTTCAGAGGCTCAATTCTCAAATGAGTTTTTTTTTTTTTTTTTTTTTTTTTTTTCTTAAAACAATGAGTTCAGATGTTTGAACAATTCGTTTATTGTTCACATTTGAATGTCATCAAGCAAACTGCATTTGTTTTGACACGTGTGCAAGAAAAGTAAATACAAATGTCTCCAATTTGCACAATAACTAAACGCATATGGATTATTGATCAAAACTGATGAGTTGACAATAGGATGTGTAAAAATGAATTATTATTATTAATATTATTATTATTATTATTATTATTATTATTATTATTATATTCACGTTAATTTTACAATTTTACACTTGTCTTGTAAAAAAAATTCGCTTTGTTTCATAATTACAGTGTATACGTTTTTCGTTATTTACCTCAAAAGAAAGGAAGTGAAAATGGACCACATGACCATATGACACCTTAAAATGTTATCTGATCGAATGAAAAAATAAAACTAAAAATAAAAATAAAAATAAAAATAAATACACCCCAAACTAAAATATTTTGTCAATAAAATAAAATGAGTAACTTTTTCAAATAACATACTTTTTAAGAGGAACACATCGCAGCCATGCGTGTGACGGCCCTGATCGCAAAACAGATATCTCAAAACAATGTGTGCAAATAGATGAAGCACATTCAGACATTTAAAATAAAATAAATAAATAAATAAACACTCCCCTCTCTGCAGACCCAGCTTTCAAAGAACACGACACACAAACCAGCCAAAATGCTTTACATTTCTTGAAATAATAATTTCTCAACATTAAACGTCGATTGTCAGTCTTTATTCACCTGTTTCTTTTGGTTCTTTTTTTAAAATACATAAAAGATAAATAGTGAAAATTACATGGCTAATGTCATAGAAAAGCATAGTTTAATAATAGCGGGGCAGATTGTAACGCAGTGTTAAAACTTTCCGCATCAGCGCGACTGGAATATTAAACTGTTTAGTGTCTTCTGCTGACTTGCCAAGCATTAATAAACTATCTTGATAAACGACAGATTGGAGATTAAAATAATAGCAGATTTGTCTAATTTTAAATGAATACTAAAAACTAAGAAGAAAAATTTACTTCAACCAGAAATTTACTTTTACTGCTTTTGAATTTTGGCGCACTTTTGTCTCTGTATAGTGTGTATATATCCTATGGCAACTAGTAAATACTGTAAATCTGGCTATGCTAGCGTGTGGAAATATTTAAACCAGGTGTGTTACAATTAACCCCGCGTTAGTTTGTGCCCCGCGCGCCCCCATGACCTTGGTATAAGTATCGCGCCGGCGCTTCATGCGCATAATAAAATAATGACATTAAGTTTTTATTTTTTAATGACACAAAATGCCACAATTCTCACTTCAAAAAAATGGATTTTAAAAGCGTTCACTCTGTTTTAATGTGAAATGCTGCATTTATTGAAAAAATAATAATAATATTATTATATAAATATATATTGATTCTAATGAGAAAAAAGCTCATTAAAATTGTATAAATATTGCATATTGTCATAAAATCCCCTCAAAATTCTAAATGACAATCAAAAAATATTCAATGATTTTCTTGACATAAACAAAAAGTTCTATTTCTATTTGAATGTAAAAATAAAATGCGACGTGAGCCTATACACGACTTACGTTTTTTTTTTTTTTCCTCTCAAAACGCACTTTTATAGGAGTGGCGTTTGTTAAACAGTGCACCAAACATTTTTAAATATCTTTAAATGTCTTTAAAGCGTTAACAGATTTGTTCAGTAACATTAATTTGGCTAACATCTAGAAAAGAAGATGCTGTATTGGCTGTGACTAAAGCGCAGGCGGTTCATAATTTATTATTATTATTATTATTATTATTATTATTATTATAAAAATAAGCAACGTTGTTAACCGGATTTTTTTCTACACAAACCGATTTCGGAACGATAATAATACAGAGGAACGCAGGAACAGAAAGGTTAAAATATCAACTGATAATAACCGACTGATTTTTATTTATTTATTTATTTATTTATTTATTTATTTATTTATTTATTTATTTATTCTGTTTTCAAGCTCTAGTTAAGACTGTTTGAAAAATGTATTTTTTAACCAATCGATCAATAAATGAATGAATGAAATATAATTTTCAGATTAATGTTTTAAATAAAGTAATAAATAACAACAACAACAACAACAACAACAATAATAATAATAATAATAATAATAATAATAATAATAATACTATTTTGTGAAATAAAGTGCTGCATATCAGAACTTTACTGACTGAATTAAAACATGGATTAAAAAAAGAAGAAGAAGAAAAAAAAAAAAACTCCAACTGGGTGATACTCCATATAATAATAATAATAATAATAATAATAATAATAATAATAATAAAACAAAGGTTTACTTAAATAGCAAAATTATTTAACATTTAATGCTAAATGAGACAGTCAAACAAGAGGGGAGTAATGTGAGCCGAGCTATATGAGTAATAATTCTAGCAGTAGAGTTTTGGATATGAGGTCAGTGGAGTTACCAGTAAATTATACAGAGGGCATTAACAGACATAAAAGACAAGACATAAAAAAAAATATAAATGCATGTACAGTGTGTCTGCATCATCAGGGCTGATGAAAGGGAGTTTAGCAGAGAAGTGAAGGTGAATGCAGTCTTAGTTATTAATATTAATAATAATAATAATAATAATAATCGATAATAATAATAATAATAATAATAATAATAATAAAACACAGGTTTACTTAAATAGCAAAATTATTTAACATTTAATACTAAATGAGACAGTCAAACAAAAGGGGAGTAATGTGAGCCGAGCTATATGAGTAATAATTCTAGCAGTAGAGTTTTGGATATGAGGTCAGTGGAGTTACCAGTAAATTATACAAAAGGCATTAACAGACATAAAAGACAAGACATAAAAATATATATATATATATATAAATGCATGTACAGTGTGTCTGCATGATCAAGGCTGATGAAAGGGAGAAGTTTAGCAGAGAAGTGAAGGTGAATGCAGTCTTCGTTAATATGGGCTTTGAGATCTGCTTACAGCATCAAGTCCAGACAATTTTTCTTAAACATTTAATATTTTAGTTTCTCCTTATTTTATCTCAAATAACACTTAAGAACTGTTCTCACAATGTATTTTATAAACGTACACTAGCTGAATAACATATCATACCTGTATGCAGGTCCGTGTGTTGAAGTGATGATGGTCGATGTGAGCAGAACGACTGTCCTCTAGGAATGAATCGTGACCGGATGTGACACGCCCGCCCGATCGCCCCTCTCTTCTCCTGCTTGGGTTTGGGTTTGACTGTATCTGTGTTTGGGAGCACACACATATGTAATATACAAAACACCATCACAGGGTTCGAGAGAATAAGAGGCTTACCCGTTTCCTGTTTTGCAAGAGAGGTGTGAGATTTCCTCAATAAAGCAACTCTCTCTCTTGCACACACACACACACACACACACACACACACACACACTTACAGTAGTCAACATTTGAAGTGGATCAAAACCTTTCATCAAAGTTGTCCTAAAACCAAAACAATACCCATTCTTGTCTTAGGACAACTTTGATGAACTTATTTGATCCACTTCAAATGTTGACTACTGTATATATGACAGAGCAGGTTTTCATGACACCAACATATCAGTGTCAAACAGATTTTTGGGGGAATCAACTAGATTGACTGGGGTCTGGTAGCACTTCTGTTCCCTAGAGTCTGAACACCAGGACCTCTTTCTCTCCTAGAGAAATGAGGCTGCAGCATATTCAACTGAAACCACTCTTTTATTTGAAAAGCAACAAAAAGGGCTTTAAGGGAGAGCTGTAACACAGAAAAAAAAAAAAAAAGTATCTACTATTAGTTTGTATGTATGTATGTATGTATGTATTCATTCATTCATTCATTCATTCATTCATTTATTTATTTATTTATTTATTTATTTATTTATGTCATAATTTATACATTACACAAGCAGTGTAAAAATTTATAATAAATCATGCTCAAGAGAGTGTGTCAGATTCGCCTATAACAAGCAACCATATTTTATTTTTAAATAAACCCAAAAACCACAACCCGGATTTTTAAATGCAACTTATCAAAAAATAAATAAAGTAAAATAAAATAAAATAAAATATTAATTTGCCATTATGAGAGTATAATTTTCAATTTTAAGAAGCCAAAACAATTTTATTTACATCACACTACACTGTTCAGACATTTTTGTGCACTAAACTCTTCATAATGTGTCAATATAAAACACATAATAGCCAGATACAAAACTACAGTCTCATATTATTCAAAAAGCACAAATATTTACAAACAGGGCCAGTTCTTTTGGAGGCCCTAGGCAAAATTCATGTTTGAGGCTCCCCACCCCCAAAAAAGCACTTGAAATAAATTTCTTTTTTTCTTTTGCTTTCTTTTTTTTTTTAATTATTATTTATACAACATTTCATTTTAAAATTTGTAATTTTTTATGTATATAGCAGTACCAGTCAAAATGTTGGACACTGCTTATGATCAGAAATACAGAAAGAACTATAATACTGTGAATTAGTATTAATGTGAAGGCACATCCTTAAGTATTAATTTTGTTTAAAAAATAAAAATAAAAAATAAAAGACAAATTACTGACCCTTTGATGTTACAAAATGTTACAAAAAAAATTATATATATATATATATATATTTTTATTTTTTTAAGTAATTTATTCACAGTCCCTGAATACCACTTCAGTAAATACATATCAGTGCTTTTATCTTTTTTCTCCCCTAGCTGGGTATGGGCAGGATTTCCCCCTCCCATTTAACAAATATTACAGATATTGTCATATTATTAATATTAATAAATATGAGATTATGTATTGTATTTCAACCTTCAGAAGTTTCACACATTACAAAGCATCGCGTCTGTGGGCATCAACGACGCTCGCGCATTTTTGAAATAAACCAGTTGAATGATCTGTTCAGAAACGACGCTGAACGACAGAACACATTTACATTTACAATACATTGTAATCACTCCAAAAGAGAAGAGAATTTACACACCTGCATTAGGAATCGGCGGTTTGAGGACCAGAGGCGGGCTGGGGCGACAACATTTCAGGGCGGGAAATCTCACAGTCATCCGGGCCATCGCATACACCCACACCACATTCTGAAACACAGACAAACCTATTATTTGCAAGGCCTGCATCACCATCACATAAAAACGGTTTAAATTCTTAGGCCGGGGCCATGCTAAAATAATAACTGAAAGTTCTCTCCTGAACTGCACCTTGACTTCTTTTTTTTTTTAATTTCTTCATGTTTCCTCATATCTCTCTGTCTGTCTGTCGTGTGTGTGTGTGTGTGTGTGTGTGCGTGTGTGTGTGTGTGTGTGTGTCTGTAACATTTATGTCCCTGTAAATTATTTTCTTTAAGTGGATTTAAATAAATCGTTAAATTATGTTTCACTAATTTTCTTGTAGCCGTCTCTTTTTCCATTATCATTATTTCTAAACAACAGAACTGTCTTCTTGTTTTAGTACAACCGTGTCATTGTGCTGTGTTTCCATGTAGGTTAATATATATTTAGGCCTACTTTACATGTAATGTATACATGAAATAAAATTTAAATAAATCAAATATAAATTCATTTTACATTTAAAGTGGTACATTACTACTTTGTGTTTTTTTCTAAACTATAGATAAATATATAGTTAGCTATATATTTTTATTAAATTATATTAATATAATTATATTTAAATAGCCTAAATATGGAGGGCCAAATTACTCAAAATTAAATAATTAAATAAATGTTGAAATATATAAATAAATCGTTAAATGCATAATTTAATTATTGAAAGCATAAATAAATGTATAAATATTTATTTAAATATTTATTTATTTATTTATTTAAATATTTATGTATTTAAATATTTATTTATTTAAATATTTATTTATTTATTTAAATATTTATTTATTTATTTAAATATTTATTTATTTATTTAAATATTTATTTAATTATTTAAATATTTATTTATTTACGCATTTATTTCTGCATTTATTTATTGGCTCCACATTTCATTTTGAGGTTTGCGGTTGTCGGCACGTGGGCGTATCTCCGTGAAGTTGGGACCCCATAAAAAGAAATAATGACCAAAACTATGCCATTCGTTTGTGCTACGTTTGTGCTGATTTGTGCCGCAAAAACGATCGTTTGTGCTGGTTTGGTGTTTAAGATATTAAACATTATTTTTTTGACCGTGTGACGTCACTTTCCACCCCATGTTGCCCAAATCGCTCCAAACCGGCGCAGTTTGTGCCGTTAAAATAAACACTGTATCTGTTTTCCTTCCCTAGATATAACCAAAATATTTTCGGGGCTGTGACGTCACTCTCCACCCCAGGTCGTCTAAATCACACAAAACTGGTGTCATTCGTTTGTGCTCGATTTGTGCCGGGTTGTGCCGTTGAAATGAACGTCAAATATATTTCCCCTTCTTAGAAATAACAAAAACAATTTGAGGCAGTGACGTCACTCTCCACCCCATGTCGTCCAAATCTCTCCAAATCGGTGCCGTTCGTTCGTACTCGATTTGTGCCCGTTTGTGCCGTTAAAAGAAACCTGGTATCTCCGAGCCCTTCTTAAATATAATGGGTAAAATATTTGTTTGGGACTGTTACGTAACTCTCCACCCCATATCGTCGAAATCGCTCCAAAAGGTGCCATTCGTTTGTGCTCGGTTTGTGCCGGTTTGTGCCGTTGAAATGAACGTCAAATATATTTCCCCTTTTTAGAAATAAAAACAATTTGAGGCAGTGACGTCACTCTCCACCCCATGCCTTCCAAATCTCTCCAAACCGGTGCCGTTCGTTTGTGCTCGATTTGTGCCGGTTTGTGCCGTTCAAATTTACATTGTATCTATTTCTCGTACTCAAATAAATACAAAACGGGGCAGTGACGTCACTGTCCACCCCATGCCATCCAAATCTCTCCAAATCGGTGCCATTGGTTTGTGCTCGATTTGTGCCATTAAAAGAAACCAAGTAACCATGACCTCTCTTTAAATATGACGAAAATTTCACTCTCCACCTCATTTAGCGCCACTGCAGAGTTTTAAAAAAGTTAGTGTTCATGTTGCCTTAAAATTTAAAATTTAGTCTGCTCCAAGTTTTCACTAACTTCATATTTCAAATTGACTAAATTTAAATTTCAAGGCAGAACACAAACTTCAACAAAAAAACGTTATAATTCGGTTGTGTTCGATTTGTGCCATTAGAATGTTAAACATCGATTCCCCACGAAAATTCGTTAATCTTTTTAATGGCAAAGTGGCTGTATTTATTTTCGTTTCTTTAAGTTATTTTAGAAATATGTTTGGAACATTTTATGTTTGTTAAATTCTTTTTTTTTCCTTTGCCGACCAAGCCGCCAGCAGCAGACAGTGAGCTGATCATATGTTTTAGCCTTCTCATATCAACACGACTTGCCTAAAATAAAATATATATAAAACAATTAATGCATTTTATAATATTAATTTAAACATTTAACATATAAATGTGCGCTTTATGAGTGTGGAAGCTACACCGCGCAGACATGGAGGCGCCGGCAATATCGCTTGCGATTTTTTAATTAATATCTACGCCATCATTTTTGTTAATAAGAGCACTACATCATTCGGAACTGCAAAGAGTCTACTTTGATTTGTGTGCACTCACAACAATCAACAAAACATTCGTTTTCATTAAATTTAGATTTTTTTTTTCAACATGCATCAAAATATATACAAATACGTACAAATATAGATTTACCTCGTTGTTTAGCTACAGCATCTATCAATTTCTTGTAGTCTTTTTCCAATGACCAGAAAAACTTTACCATATTAGCTATTAAATGCAGTCATGCCATGCAATTACATTTAGGCTACATGTTTCCTATAGATAATGGTTTATTAAGTGCTTACGTTTTCTCCCTTTAAATATCCTATTTAAGACGAATTTTAGTTACAACCAGGATTTCTGGCACAAATCGAGCACAAATAAACATGACATTTTGTGTGGGGAGCGCTTTGAATTAGGCTATATAATTATATATAGGCTATATAATTTATTAATATTAGCGAATGTTCGTTAAGAATCGATGTTTACAAATCGAGCATATTATATAATTACATTTACAAAAGCTTATAAATCATACAGAATGAGTTTTTTTGAGAAAGTAAAAATGCAGAAAGTTTTCTGTAAGGGTTAGGTTTAGGGGTAGGGTTAGGGTAAGGGGATAGAAAATACAGTGTGGAGAGTATAAAAACCATTGCACCTATGGAGAGTCCCCACAAGGATAATAAACCAGAGATGTGTGTGTGTGTGTGTGTGTGTGTGTGTGTGTGTGTGTGTGTGTGTGTGTTACACCGTGTACTCCACGTTATTCTCCGGTGACAGCGGCAGAGTGAGGGTCAGTCAAGGTGCCGCGACACTGACGCAATCCATCGACACGTGACACAAACAAATACATACTAATCAATTCATACACACTAATCCTACATTTGATAGAAACGCGTCACCAGTGAAATATCGTTGTGCAGTTAAGTGCGTGTGTTTCACAGACAATGTTATACTCCAGCTGTCAACGATACAGTAACATGTTCAGTAAGAGTGTTAGTGTCAGTGTCAGTGTCAGTCTCTGCTGATTCAAGTCAGTGAAAACCGGAAGTGTCGGCGGTTGTGTCACTGATCATAGTGTCGTGTGCTAATGTCTTCTGTGTCAGATGTCATGTCACTTCATCTGCAAGAGTCAACGACAGATCTTTCACTGTACCATCCTCGATCAGCTATAGTTTGTGATGCGAAAAACATGGAAAAGGCGCCTGAACTAGAAAGACCAAAGTAATCGAGCTGGAAAGGTGACGCCCACTATTGTTAAGTGACGTGCGACAACCGCAAACCTCAAAAGGAAATGTGGAGCCAATAAATAAATGCAGAAATAAATGCGTAAATAAATAAATATTTAAATGATTAAATATTTAAATAAATAATTAAATAAATAGATGCGTAAATAAATAGATGCATAAATAAATATTTAAATAAATAAATAATTAAATCAATAAATATTTATACATTTATTTATGCTTTTAATAATTAAATGATGCATTTAACGATTAATTTATATATTTTAACATTTATTTAATTATTTAATTTTGAGTAATTTGGCCCTCCATACCTAAATGCCAAAAATAATATAAGACAAAATCTTCATTAAAAAAAAGAAAAAAGAAAATTCTTACGAAAATATAATTAGATTATCGTGAGCCGCATTTGTCTTTTACGAAAATAAATAAATATCCATGGTTTTATAAAGAAAAGTATTGTAACCTTGCTAGCACTATAGAAATTCAATCTCTAACTAAGTAAACAAAGACAACACTACAATAGCCTATTTACAGATGTAACTAACAATTCTCAAGTCTCTCTTTGTATATTCGGCAGGCTAAATAAATAAATAAACAAACAAACAAACAAACAAACAAATAAATAAATGGCAAAATCGCCGGGAATTCTCTCGGTTCTAGCATTGCAGTCCGGGAAAATAAGGGACCTGTATATGCCTACATATATTACAATGAGGAGAAATAACCAAGCATTAACCAAGCAAATAAACATTGCAAGCAAATAAATATAGCCCAGCAAACAATGCGACAAAAACAACAAACTATTTGCACGTTTTCCAAACGAAATTGCGTTTTATCAACAACGAAAAGCACGCTTTCCATCTCCCGCTCCTGCAGCGCTCAAAACCTCATCAGCGCTGCCCTGCGACTTTATATTATTAAGTAGATCTGCAACCAAAAAAGCTAATCAAGGTAACTCACATACGCTTAATCTCTCTCCCTTTCTAATAACGAGTTTGCACATTAGCAGATCCGTTAGTTGCTCGATAATAAAACCAGGCTACATTTTGTAAACAGAAACGTGATTCTGAGACGAAGGGCACTGTAATGATTTGCATGGATTATAATTTTTATTTCTGTTGCCGTTTTTGGATGGTAATATTATATATTAGCTTAACAGAGCATGGGGCCCAAAAATCCGGCCCTGATCGGAAATCATTTCATATATTGTCCATCCATTCTGTATTTTAAAGTATATATATATATATATATATATATATATATATATATATATATATATATATATATATATATATATATATATATATATATAAAGATTTTACTAAAATAAAAAGTAAAGATTCTGCAAACATTTTTTTTTCTTTCATTCTAAGCAAGGTGATTACCTCTAAGATGGACGATATATGACATTTACTATCGGAGTCTAACCATATCATGTCCACAAATGCAAAAGTCAAACATTCCATTGTGCCTTTAGCTCCAACAGCAGGTGCGCTTTTTTTCTCGAATACAATATTTTTACATATTCTTCCATCACTGAAAAACTGTTGCTTAAGCAAAAGTCAGAATCGTGAGATAAAAAGTCACAATTACCTAAAACCCTAATCTTAATGTACATAGGCAGAACAATGAAGAAACAGTTATTTTAAAGTAAAACCATCCCATGAAGTGTTAAGCAGGAAATTCTGTTTTTTTTTTTGTTTGTTTTTTTGTTTTTTAATTACAAATAACATTATTTTAAAATACATTCAAGAGATACATGTTAATCAAATAACATTTTAAATAACGTACCATTTTTTACAGTATTTTCCTAAAAAAAAAAAAATCGCTACCACCTTTTACAGTGCTAAAAAAAACAAACAAACAAAAAAAACAAACAAACAAACAAAAAAAAAAACGTTTTAACGTTATCGACTATGGGACGAATAAAACCTCCGCACATCTAGCTGGTCGAGACGATTTCAGTATTTTTTAATGAAGTGACTTAGGCGCTATTTGCTGAAAAAGCAATGCAATGAAAACACTTTTATTTTTTTCCCCATATTCTTTGTTCTCGGGTTTATTTTTTACTGTAATTTTAATACTTATACTTTAATACTTACTTTAAACGATTCATTATTGTTATTATTTTATATTAGTAGGCCTATTGAGAAAATCAACATCTCGGTTTAAATTCACACTGCTTCAATTCACACAGCTGTAACATCTCTGTATTCAGATTAGTTTTATTCAGGGTAATCAGTTGAAGAACTTACAAAGAAGATTGATTCACGCCATACAATCTATCAAAAGCCTAAATATGAAAGTAAAATATTCAAACTGTGAAATATTTCCAAAAAAAAAAAAAAACATATTCAGACTCAGAATGCACTAGTTTTAAGATAAGATTTCTGCTTTGCTTTTTGAAAAACAAACAATGCAGTAACAGCAGCACATCAAATACTCACGGTTAAGTAAAGATCGCTGGACAGAAATGATGAAACCTCACGTGTTTTTATTAACAGCTGAAAGAGGAAGTAGGAAGAAACAGAACTGCAGTGACACACCCGATGTCGATAGCAAAACAGCGACATCTATTGGCAAGTTACTATATTACAACACTCCCACTAAATTCTCCATTAGCATTTAGAGATGTTATAGTAAACTATACTACTTTAACAAAAAAATTTTTAAAAAGGCTGAATTTTTTTCCAGAATGTCAGAATACAATAAATCATTTTAACACAAGCTACTAAGGTCATTTTGTTCGTCCTTTCATCATGTTAAACCTATTTACTATTAGACTAAACAGGATTAATTGAAACAAAGTCCAATATGCTCAAATCTCTGTCTCACTAATGGCTTTGTCACAATATCTGCCTTCATGTCATCTGTAGGGCAGTGCTGCAGTTGGATTTGTCCATTCTGCACACGTTCACAAATGAAATGATAGTGAATGTCTATGTGCTTAGTCCGTAAATGATCACCTGGATTCTTTGCGATTGCAGTGTCTCCTGGGTTGTCCTCCAGAATCTGTCCAGGCGTAACATCCACTCCAAGATCACTCAGTAGTCTTTCAAGCCAGGCACGTTCCTAAGAACAGGAGGAGATATTTTGGTATTGTCAACTGAAAGTTTAAAATTACTACATTTATTAATATTAGATGGAGCCAACTGATAAAATTAGAGTTTTGGAACAATTTCGCTTAAGAAAGTTGTATTTCATCCATGCTTTGATTTCCAGCAAACTGGCAGAGAGTGTCGAAGAGGAAGAAATTACATCAGGCTGAGTGCTAATATAACATATTCAGCAATTGTTTTGCCACAATGCATTAGTGTATAATTTTGAAGAAAAAAAAAAAAAAAAAAAAACCCCCGAAAATCTTATGCCACTGGTTTTGCTTGTAACTTCATTTATAGACATGTTAGCAACACAAAATCTCTCTCAAACTGAAACTTATACATGTATCTTTACACATGTACGTTTATGACCGATATTGGTGCATTAGTATACTCAAGTATACATGCAGACCATGAAATATGGAAAATTCGTAGAAAAAACACTTCAGCCTCGTTGAATGTCACCAGGCATAATAATAATAAGAAAAAATAAATATAATATAATATAATTTTTTATATAATATAAAATATATATATATATATATATATATATATACATATATATATATATATATATATATATATATATATATATATATATATATAGTACACACTGTAAATTTAACAAAACTGATGTTTATACATCAAACTGTTTAGAAGGCACTGTGTAATCACAGAAAGATTTAAAAAAAAGTACATTTTGGCTAAAAAATTTTGACCAGCTTCAACCTAAAAACCAGCTGCCTTAAAATTTTAAGTTAAATCAACCTAAAACCACAAGCCCTTTTAACTCATTACAATAAAATTAGTTAAAATGACTTGTACTTTTAAGTCGATTAAATTTAAAATGTTAAGGCAGCTGCTAAACTTAAGTTTTTAAGTTGAAACTGGTCAAAACATTTTACACTGTAGTTCTGACAAAGGTGATGATGCCATGGAGAATGCTTTGTATCTTGCCATACAGATGGCACACTTATTGAAATCCTAGCTAGTGCACTTTTTAGGAAACAAAGAAAGTGAAACAGAGTTTAGCCACAGTCTAAACATAATTTTGCTTAAGTAACATATATTAACCATAGGTGTTCAACAAACATTCACTTAACTGATCCATGTCATTACTGAGTGGCAATTCACATGGATTTAGTCATTAAAAATCATGTCAAACAGAATATAACAATGTTAAGCAATAATCAACAACACTTATTAATGTTATCACATTTATTTAGACACAAATACTAATAAATAGCAATGCTACTCACCAACAAAGCAACTAGCGATGAACTAATGTCTGGTTTCTCTCTGAGGGCCAGTAGATGATCCCCGGAAAAGTCCCACTGTTTATTACATGGAAACACAAATTCTTTTGCAAAGACTAATATCATAACATCACAACTCATTCATGTAACAACACAGTATTAAGAATCAAGTGTATGTAAACTTTTTTAAATTCAACTATTATTCTCTCTTCTGGACTGTGTGTAAACATCTTTTATGTAAAATATCTTATTCAGGTTAGTGCTTAAAAAAAAAAGCATGAATTTTGTATGATTTTAAATAATTAACATTTTGCAGATTCTGCAAGGTGTATATATGATTGTATGATTTATGTACAGATTTGTGCATTATTTACTGCACAGTATAAAAAAATATGCATGTATTTACATAATACTTGAGTGTGTGAGAGAGAGAGAGCAATAATAATTTCTGTGTTAACTGTTTAAGCTGGAGATGACATGGGGAAAACTGTTTTTGTGCCTAGATGATCTAGTGCTCAGAGATCTGTAGTGTGTGTGCAAACAGGTTGTGGAGAAGGTGAGAGCGTGTGCGATGATCTTACCAGCCCATTTGGAGGTGTGAAAACGGTTGTGACCTAGTCAGTATGTTGTATGTGTGTCATATAATGCTGAACTGTGCGTAATATAAACCTTAGACAAACAATGCTAATATTGTGACACCTACTGCTTTGATTATCAAGTTAATTCATAATTTAATCATTTCCATAACATCTTAAGACATTCTTGCTGAGAATATTATATTCCATTTTAATTTGAATTTGAAGGATTTACTCATGTTACTTTAAAGCCTATACGACAATGCCATGGTAAACAGAACGTGCGGCCGGAAACAATTCTTATGACTCATGAAAATATGCCGCACCCCTGCAGCACTTCAATCTAGCAATTATTTAAGAAAATAAGACAACTTACATCCAAATGCTGCATCTCAGGAGTCATGTTTGCATTTTGTGCCTAAAAAACAGCAGAGATATAAATAAATCAGTCTGTTTTAGATGTAAGAGAAGACAAAAAGGCTTATTAAATGTCTCATCTGTCTCTTTCTTGCCAGTCTAGCAGTTTTTTTTTTAATTTTGGCATTGCAGGTTTCACATGCGGCTCCTGATGTCATGCAGCTCAGCAAACACTGATAGGATAAACATTACAAATGCATTTACTCTGACACATGAAAATCAAGCAGTCAATCAGGTCTAGAAATGAAAAAAATTTACAGATCAGAATGCATCTTAACACAGATTCAAACTGACTTACACAAAGCATCCTGGTCTGGTGTCCACATTGGGAAGATAAACCTGAAGATGTGTCTGGATCCAGTTTGACCATATTTTACATCCCAAATCCAACCCAATACCTAAACTTAACAACTAAGAATGACATGCTGAAGTGTTGTAAAATTCAGATTCTGGAATATAAATTCTTGAAAGAGTGGTACAACATGCCTAATAACTCTGCATGCACTGCATGTGCCATTTCTGCTTTGAATACAATATCTGAATATGTTTCTGATTTAATAAGGAAACATCTAGGGGATTTCATAATAATGTAAGTGTTTGATTTATTGTTTTGTCTTCATATGGAAATATGACACATAATGACACAAAGTCAAAATAGCAAAAAGTTTCCCACATTTCCCTAATCCACCCAAACTATATTTCAGCTGAGGAGCAGCTTAAAGGAACAGTTCACCCAAGTTTCTGTCATTATTTACTGTCCTTCCACTTGTTCCAATCACAAATGAGTTTCTTTTTTCTGTTGAGCACAAAGTAAGATATTTTGAAGAATGTTATAAACAGCTGACAGTTGCCATTGACTTACACACTATTTTCCCCTGCTATGTTAGTAATCAAGTTTGTTTGTCAACATTCTTCAAAATATCTTCTTTTGTGTTCAATGGGAGTAAAGAAACTCATACAGGTAAGTAAATAGTGACAGTAGTTTAATTTTTTGGGGGGTGAACTGTCACCTTAATTAATTTCAGCACAAAACACATACTATTTAACCTGTAAAAAACTGTTTAGAACTAAACACAGAAACTCAATATAAACAACATTCACCATTAGATTTTATATTCAGTCTTTTGACTGTGCACGTTCCCATAGCATCGCTTTAACGCTATAATATACAGTGTTTTGTCTAAGAGCTTTCAGACAAAGATGCACAAACTCTAAGGAAATTCACTTTCCAACTGCTGTTTCATGGCATCTGAAATCTTTAAGTATGGCTTAGGGTAGCCAATGTAGTCATAATTCATGAACAGTTTTTAAAGTATGCTTACCCTGTAAAAAAAAATAGATGTAACAATGGCAGCACAGGGTACCAAACGTTTACCATTAATGGAAATCGTGGTTAAAGAACAAAAAAAAAAAAAAAAAAAAAAAAAAAAAAAAAGCAAATGTAAATCGTTTGCAGTTAAACATTAGCTAATAAGAGCTAATGTAACTATCACAGCATCAGCAACACAGTTCCTGGTTTTAAATAAAGCCACATGCAGCATAACATCACTGTTTCTCAGTCTTCTCTGTTTGAACGAATAATAAAATGACCATGATGTTGCTTCAAACCATCCGATGTGATCAGGATCTATAAACTGATTCACTGAACCGATTCCTGCAGTGTATTAGGATCATCAGGTCTGACCGTCTCCAGATTCCTGCATTAAACACACAGTTACACAACAGCAGATGCAGATTTAATGGGTTACAACATCAACTGTGTGATTCAGCTCTTAAATGATCATGTGATTCAGTAAATCAGTTTGATTATCAGTTTGATTCACTCACCTGCTGTCTGGAGCTTTGCGCTGACGGATAAACAGCTCTTTCCTCTGAAAAAACCTAAAAACAGAATCTGGTTACATTTTATATTTATTACATTTATATTCAAGTGAGTTCCTGTTTATTTTAAATTTGAGATATAAAGAATAAAATAACTGTTAAAGATGATAAAATGAATAAAAATGTGATTTGTGATGACATGAGCTCTAGTGAACTAGTGTGTAAAATGTAATGGCTGAAGAATCATGTTAGGAGAGATCAGCCTCGACTCACCTGAGGATCCTTTTACGCAGCAAGAAACAGATCAAACCCAGAAGAAAAACAACAATGAGAGGAGCAGAAATCCACCACCACTGATCTATACATGCAAGAGACAATAAATTTAACCGAATGACTGAATAAAACAGCTGATCAATAAAAATTATAAATACTGAAATGCAGAAGCAGAGGAGTTTACCTGAGTGCTGGAGATCTGGAGTCACTTCATTCAGAACATCTTCACAAACACAATGATCACAAATATGAGGGAAAAAAAGACTGAAAGTGTATTGAGTGTGAATGAGATTTTCAGTGTTTTATTAGTGAATAATCAGACGTTTATCAGCTGAAACTCACCTGAGTTTGGAGTCGCTGCAGTTTGATTCCTCACTGAAAAACACATTCACAATCATCATGATTCACTTTAACACAGTTTACTCTCAGTCAGGACACACTGATGTGTTTTACTGTTTCTCTCACCTCTGAACATGGTCTCACGACTAAAATGAAACTGAAATGAAAGAAAGAAGCATTAGAGCAGCAGTTATAGTGTTCCTGAAGTGTTAAATTTGAAAACGGATGAATGTTGAGAAAGATGGAGTTGATTTACTCCAGTAGAATCACAGCAGATCTCATGATTCAGATTCACACAGTAAGAAGTGAAGAGACGATCAGATTTTACAGCCGTCGCAGGATTAACCAGTTTGTGTGGTTTTGATGGATCTGCTAACAGATGCCCGTCCTGAACAAGTGAAACAGACGAGAATCATATAATGTGTGTGTGTAATGGTGTAGTTTTAGGACAGAAACACATTTACCTCTGAAAACCAGCCCTGCTCAAAGTCAACACAGTGTGTTTGATTCATTATAACAGGCAGAATCACATAGAGAAAACCCGCGGCGCTCTGAATCTCTGTGCACGTCATATTGATGATGATGATGTCCATGATTCAAAGCTAAAAAGAGAGGGAAAATGATTTAAAACATAGAATCAAGTGACTTTATTATATTATTACATGACAAGTGTTTTCTTGCGAGAAATGTTTAAAAAAAGGTCATTTGTGAAAAGGTCATTTAAAGCAGTGAAAATATCAAGAGCCTTATTTTTTAAAGATATATTTTTGCCGTTTTTATGCCTGTATTTAGGATAGGACAGAGTAGGTAAGACAGGAAGCAAAGTGGGAGAAAGAGAAGGGGGTGGGATCGGGAAAAGTCCAGGAGTGAGGATTCGAACTCGGGATGTCGGCCACGCAATGGCGCTGTATTTCGGCGGGAAAAGATGTTCTGAAATGCAGACTTTAAGCAAAATAAATAAATAAATAAATAATAATAATAATAAAAAAAATATTTTAAAATATTTTAATATTAATATTAATATTTTAAAAATAAATAAATAAAATAAAATTGAGTCTTTTCCTCATGCAAAGCTTTTGTACTGTTCCAGAAGACAGAATATTCTTATAATATCCAGTAAAAAATACCAGATTTTATTTTCAGACTCATACTGATTTGGACAAACTTAACAATATATGTAAGTCATAACAAATAATAGTAGAATTCAGTGGTCACATATTATGAATGACAAACACAAGAACTATCAGACATATTGATCTCACTTTTGTTTTAGAGGTCTTTACATTATTGAGGCAGTAGAGGGCGCCACTGTCACAGTGCCGCAGTAGAGGGCGCCACTGATGAACTTGAGGCAGTAGAGGGCGCCACTGTCACACTGTCACTGTCACACGAACAGGATATATATATATATATATATATATATTACTACTGATAAACTTAAACACTGTCAAAGACTACACATGGAAACTAAACACATACAAAAAAACAAACAAACAAAAAAAACTAAATATGTATCCAAAATACAATACATCAAAATACTGTATCCCATCTAGCCGTTTCTATAGAATAAAACGTCATCAGCATGCGCTTTTGGAAAAAAAAAGCGCATGATGAATCACACTTCGGCAGTTGTATTTGTGTGCTGTAAAAAAAAGAGGATCCGTCAAAGAGGAAGTTAAAAGATTTTAAGGTCAGCAGCTTTATTTTTTATTTATTTATTTATTTTTTATTATTAACATTTTGCAAACAGCATTTGACTTTACAAAACAGATTAAGATACAGTGACAACTGGAACAGTGAGTAAAACAATCTATTGAGAGAGATTAAGTGCATTAACAAGTTAATAAAAAAAAATGAAGAAATAATATCTAAAATAAAAAATAAAAATACAATACAAAAATAATTTAATAAAAACGAAATAATGCTAAAAGAATTTGGTTTAGAAGCTGTAACTTTACACTGGTGAATATGACCTTTTCCAAGCAAGCTAGCAGCATTATCTAAAAGAGCAGAGCCAGTGTTACAAAACAGAAGCAGGACCATTTCTACTGTAAAATCAATGTGGTTATTCAAGGATGTAAAAATCAAAATGGAAATCTCAGTCCAAAATGGTACTGTGAAGGGACAGGTAAAGAACAAATGAAGCACTGATTCATTTTCAGATCCACAAAAAGAGCATTCTGGGTGAATATCCATAAACTTAAATAAAAATAACCCTTTTTATTATTATTATTGTTATTATTATTATTTTAAGATGGATTTCTTTAATCTTGTTTGGTAGTACAAAATTATTATGAGCAGACCATACCTTTTTACACAAAGATAAAGAAGGATAAATCTTTTCATGCAGTGCTTTAGGGGCAATACTGCTCATAAAGAGTAATGTTCTTCTGATATGAATATTATTGCATTTTTTTTTGTTTTTTTTTTTAATCTAACAAATCAATACCGCCTATTAAATGGGGAATGTCTTCCTTTAAAGAAGAATACTGTAAAGAAGATTTAATAAGCTGTAGAAGGTTAGGTGATATGCCATTAATTATTCTATTAAATTCTATAGGAGTAATATTAATACTGTTTTCCTTAATGTTTTTTTCATAATTAATAATTAATTTCATAATTATGTCCCACCAGTGTCTAGAAATTTTGAAATAAAGATGATATTCTTTTCTACACATGTTAAATATGGTCATGTTTTTATACAGAATTTTGATTATATACATTATTCAATACATTTGTAAGGTGAAAAAATATGCTTAAAAGCCAAGAATCCAGTGCTTGCTTGTGAAGGTAAGCAGCTTTATCTTTTAGCGAGATGTAACCCGTTTTTATTGGCTGGTCATTAAACGTGGGTCGTGGCAGCAAACACACTGTGCTCTGATCATGATGAACTGACACTAGGCTCCTTTAAGATGCCCATGTGCGTCACTAGGCCATTTTTAGGGGGGCTATAGAGGCAATAATACTGTTTTTGTATTATTGCCACCACAGCTGTTTCCTCCAGCGAAAATTAATTACATATGAACGCAAACTTTATAAAACGTTTCCATGTTTCAATTTTCATTTAAAATAAATAAAGAAATAAATAACTTCCAGTATAATACACATTCCTTTAACAGCATTAACTTACAATAGTGAACTATGTCCTCCCCTAGGTAGACTGAATGTTTTCCTGCCTTGCTAAATGTTGGGCTCATGATCAATAAGTTGCATAGTGGCCCAAACTGATTTGGCAAAATCAAAACGCGTACGGTGAAGGTATAATACAGCCGGTATAGCTCGAGTCCCGATCGCAGTGAAGCGTGAGCAGCCGGCACGCTTTTTTGATGCCTTAAATACGGGCATCCATATTTCAGCCCTGGTGGCATGACGGGGGCACCGGGCGAATTCCCGGTTGGCCGGTGGTCCTGATGTATGATATTTTTGTTTTATTTGTGACGCAGCCTTCCGCGTTTTGATTTTGCCAAATCAGTTTGGGCGAATGTAAATGACTGATCATGAACCCAACATTTAGCAAGGCAGGAAAACCGATCTACACGAGGCAAGATGTATCCCAGCAGGCCATGTTTGGTCTAAAAAACGTATATTAGCCGTTGAAACACAGCCCAGACGTCTAGGCTAAAATAAGGTTGTCATTGGGCTGTCAGTGAAAATTTAATAGACGTCTAAACATAGCCCTAGAATAGACTATATATATATATATATATATATATATATATATATATATATATATATATATATATATATATATATGTATATATATATATATATATGTAAAACCAAACACCTTGTAAACGCTGTTGACTTTGCTTACATGATGAAATATCATACATCTCACAAGTATTTTGCCAAAAAATGACATGTAACTAAATTCAAGATTATTTGGTCTAGAAGTGGGTTACAAATAGCCGGACTATATCGGGTCTATAGTTAAACCAGACATTGAAATCACGACTATTGCTTGCTGGGATTTCACTATTATAAGTTAATGCTGATAAGAGGGGAAAATGCATTTTTTTTTTTTAAATACTTCTACCGCATTCTTAACCTTGGACCACATTATATTGAAGTAGAAATCCAAACACCAGAAGCAACCCGCACTCGCTAAGTTTTCTTTAATTAAAACAAAAAAAAAAAAAAATGCATTTTGATTCATTCATAGTCTATATGGTTGCAATAATGGTACAATTTACTCAGACTGGTGACTCTTTTATACATTAAAATTATTTTTGAATAATTACATAAGATTAAGCAAAACAAATGTGATTTTTCTGAGAACGTTTTAATCGCAGGCAGGCAGACATTATGGCAGGCTACAGTACAAATAAAGGAGGATAGCAGATATGCGAGCAAAAATAATAGCTTCAAAAATGGGTAACAGAAAGCAAAAATAGAAGTAAAATTTAGAAAGAATAGTAATAGAAATAATATATATAAGTCATAAGGCATACAAGCATAAAACTCCAGGGCTGAAAATGAGTCCCACTCCTGCCTGCTGCTAAGTTGGCAAGTGGCTTTCCAGAAATTTACCAGAAATTTTCTGCCCCTCTGCAACCGTACTCGCCATTGTTAAGAAAGAAGTTTGGAAGCATATATATGGAGTTTGCCCAGCACACACCGTTTTTGAAAGAGCAACGTCACAACCCTAAACAGCAGCAGCTACTGTATACAAATTTGCATAAAACAAATATAAAATGAAATTCCATGTAACAAAAATTAAATTTGCATAAGAAATAAAATTGAATTTGCATAAAACAAATATGCAAATACCTGTAAGATGGTCGGTTTGCTGAAGTGATGATATCGATGTGAGCACAACGATTGTCCTCTTTAAAATAAAAATGAATCGTGACTGGCTGTGCACTGATACCCATCTCTCCACCTACTCTGTCTGTATTTGGCAGCCAGCCTGTGGTTTGCCATTCAGTAATCGCTATGGTTTATCATTTCAATCTGAAATCTAAAGGATTATCAATTGTTACAGCAAAACAAGCTTAAATGCATACAAAAAAACAACATTATGTTTACACCATCACAGGGCTCTGCAGCTCAGGAAAAAAACAAAACAAAAAAAAAACATTATTTTCTGTGATAGGTAAACCCTGCAAAGACATTGTCGGGAGAATACGGGGCTTACCTTCACTGTTTCCTGTTATGCAACAGAGCTGTGACTCATTTTTGAACTGTATGCAGTTAAAAAATAATAATAACAATTAAAAAAAAAAAAAAAAAAGTAAAAAAGAAAGAAAGAAAGCTTATGTCCGTTTTGCCCGTGTTTTAATTGAACTTAGTTACTATATTTACTAAAAACATTATTTGTTTTAACTATGACCAGAGTCTATTTAATCGAATTAAATAATGGTCAGAGGTTATAAGTTGGTATAATTAGGTTACAACCTACTGAAATGCTATTTAAACAACTTCTTTATCTTTTGAGACTAAAATTTTAAAATGCTACTCCAGAGCTTTAAAGCTACATTCACCAATCTCAGACCACCGTTTCCGATTATCATCATCAATATTATTTAATATCAATTAGCTGTTACCAATAAATGAGCCAAAGCAATACATTAAACTAAAACTACTCTTTTATCTGAACAGCAAAAACAAATTATTTTACAAAAATCAGCAAAATGCAACAAAGCAGGGAGGCGCACAGTATCCACTCATGTGTAATCACCGGTGAGCAGAGTAAGACTGGAAAGATGGAAAAAGAGAAAAAGAAAAAGACAAGAGCTTTATGGGGAGCTGTGACATAGCCACATATTTATAACCTAATAAAATACATTTAAACAAATGTATACTGTTAGTATTAGTAGGGCTATTGATTGATTGATTGAGCGATTGATTTAATAACAAAAAAAAGTTTCGTTTTATTCTTGGCAACTCTGGCTGCTGCACGCGTTTTTTGGTTAAACAATTCCAAACATTTCGCATCAATTTTACATTAATTTCAATTTAAATGTAATTTGTTTATCCTAAAATAGTTTCAGATGTCTCGAGCACATGCAACGATTGTTTGAATGTTAATTCAGACGGAAATTCGACGGATTTTTGACATGTTCAGATACATTTTGTTACTGAAATAAGTTTCTGTCAATTACACTGATATTGTACATAAGTATTGGTTAACTGAGGACCAGGCCCGGACAGGATAGCAATTCAGGCCGAAAAAACTCAACCAGGCCATCCATACGCCCACAACAAATTCTAAAACCACGAAAAAAAAAAAAAAATAAAATAAATAAAAAAAAAAATCACTTCCATTTTTCCAGTCTCTTATTTTTTTCCTTATATCTTTCTGTCTATAATTAGTTGGTGTGAGTGTGCATAAAGATTTTCCAGTATCTGTCACCCTGTTGGAAAACAACCACTTCATTGTAATTTGTTTGCACGTAATAAATATTTAAAATGTAATATATTAATAAAATGAAAAAAGTTGCATTTCAAGTATTACATTACTTCCATGTGTTTTTCCATGTTTTATATTATAATGTCACAATTGTCACAAGTGCAATAATCACGACAATATTTTTATAGAAAAATCTTAAAAATGAACATGTTATTACATTATCATGAGTCATATTTTTATTATAGTAAAACCACAGTGACCATGTTTTTATTATTATTTCCCCCCAGATAGATTACCATTGATTACTACTGTAACTTTACAATAGATAGGAATGTTGTTGACAAACGGTATTGTGAGTGATAATAGTAAATGGGGTATTGCTAACAGTTGCTAGCAGTTTAATGCTTAACTAATTAAAGTATTTTCACGGAAGCCCCTCATTCTCACCTCTCTTTGTTATTGCAAATAAGTGAAATTGCAAAATAACTAGAATTTACATTTAAACTGTTTGCAAATAACAAGTTCTTCTCCTCAGATTCTACAATGAGTTGCCGATCACGTACCCTACATTATATTTTCAATCATGGGCGTCACTAGGCCATTTTTAGGGGGGTTATAGGACCGCTAAAATGACTGCTCAGCCCCCCTAAAATTTTGCGATTAGCTCCATAAACTATACACAGATTTGTGATCGCCTCAGTCTCCTTTAAATTTCATGAGAAAATTGCGGCAAACTTCGATCGGCTCCTCCAGTCTTTTGTAAAGAGGGTTGTACTAGAAATGCAAACAGTAATTTTGTATTTGTAGAGTAAACAGGTGTGTGTGTGAGTGAGTGTGTGTGTGTGTGTGTGTGTGTGTGAGAGAGAGAGAGAGAGAGAGAGAGAGAGAGAGAGAGAGAGAGAGAGAGAGATCATGAAGGCTTGTATTTGGCTTATTCAGTACTCAAATGTTAAGCAGCCCTTATGCAACACTGTTAAAAATAAATGTAAATTTACATATAAATGTCTGTATTTTTTTTTTTTTTTTTACAGTATTTTACCTTTTTTTCACGATGAAATACCTGTTGTTTTACAGATATTTTCTGTATTTTAAAGTTCCACCATTAAATTTACAGATAATTGCTTGTATTTTGATATTACATACATTTTCTGTTTTAAAAGGAAATTTTCCGTATTTTCACAGAGTAATGTGTAATTTAACATAAAATGTCATGTAATAATTGCAGATTATTCCTGTAAAAATAAGAAAAAATTGAACCACATTATCATTTAGTCAAAGTGTTTTTATTACCATTAAGGTCGTTAATTATGTTAATGTGAGGTTTTAAGGTCAAATAATAGTATTTGTACATACAGTAGCCTACATGTACTGTTAATTGTTTTAAAATACTTTTGACACTCTTTTAACCTTGTCTTGCAAATATATGCTAATTTCAATCAAATTTGGTGTTGTTTTCTGTCGTGGTAGGTTTAAAGAGTGTGTGTTCGCGCGCGCGCCCGCGCACAATCCGCTCATGAACGCAGATTCAAATTTGCCGCTAGTTTAGCTCCGCCCACGACGGTTGGCTAAGTTGTTTCTGTATTGGACAACAAGGATGGAACGGCGCGCGGGAATGATTTGAATTTATTTCAGGCCATCTATTCGGTAATGTGTGAGAAAATAACGCGCTCTTTCTTCAGTGAGCCTGTTTCACCAACTGCAACAAATTCGGACAATACTACAGCAGACATCATCACAACCACTGAGGTAAGTCTTTCATACAACATGTAAACGATATTTTGTAGTGTAGCTGCGCATTTGTGTTATTTAGTTTTGAAGCTAATATTAGCATTTCTAAACAAGCTTTAGTAAACTTGTTTTTCGTATCAACATCCGTTCGAGTGTTTATAACGTTAAAGTTTTTGCTTATCCGGAAGTACCCGGCAGTTTTTCAAACTCTTAAAATGCGGGACAATTTGAAACGCTGAACGTGGCTAATGTTACCGAAGTTATATCAAAAACGTTATAACGTTAAATCGCAAGGTAGGCGCTTTCCACCTTTCATACTCTCCTGTACATATATATATATTTAAAAGTTCTCAGAATTTGGTCCTCCATTGTCACTAATGTCTTAAGCGTTTTGTAATGGTTTTTTTATGGGAAAACGCTCAATCTAACTTGCAATTAAAAAGCGTTGCATTCACATTTTGGGCGCATTTGCTCGCGTACCTCTATATTATGCACGTGTAAGTGCATATTTTTGTCTTATAAGTAATAATAATTGTTATAATCTTTGTGTTCTGATTAGGAATGAAACGCACATCTTGAGGCCTGAGGCTGAGTAAACTGTCATTACATATGGGATCGTTGATTATGAAAACTGCATCATCCTGGACAGTTACACTGCTACTGTAGGCAGTAATATGATGCAGCTAAATCGAAGTAAGTAATATAAATTTACTTTCTATAAATTGAGCTAAAGTCACATGGTGGACCAAAACATCACTGTTAACCTTTCCTGCTCAGCTTCCAGATCATTGTCTCAGTGGAGCATAGGCTGTAATGTCTGAATGAAATACAAAGCATTAAATTATTATTATTATTATTTGTTTCAGGTCGTCTGGAAAGACTGTGGAGATCTACAGCAGATAAGCATGGCAATTCAGGTGTGGAACTTTGGTTATTATTGATATTATTATTATTATTATTATTGTTGTTGTTGTTAAATCTGTAATCAGCATAGACAAATTTTTTCATGTTAATACAACAAATTCTGTATTTTCTTTTCATGCAGCTATTTGTTTCTTTTTTTAAATGGTTCTTTGTGTATAATTTTCAGTTTCTATGTGGTAAGGGGTGAATTAACCATCAATGTAATTAAAATCTGTGTAAAACGGCTGTATGAAAAGATGTCTGTGAATTTTATTGTTTGACAATCATTGTAATTTTATGCAGAAGCAATAGTTTATAGTTAAACCGTAGTGCTTTGTTTCATTATTTATGTATGGGTTACCTTTATGCTTTCTACATTACATTTTTGAATAATCAGAATGTTGGTATACCCACTTAGATGCATTTTATGCCTCAACAGATCTTGGACTCCAAAAGTGATTTGAAGAAGACATCTTGGAATGCATGGGGGTGAGTAAAACAAGACAATTTTCAACTCTGGGTAGGGCTGGGTATCGTTTTTGATAGTTTTTAGGCACTCACCAAATTGGCTCAAAACTATTGAGTATCAAAAAATGTCTCGTTTGAAGTATTAAATGTCTTAAATTTAATACTTCAACGTCAATGAAACAGTAAGCATGCAGAATGCTTTATGTGCCCAAATCAAGTGCTGGTCATTGGCTGTGGCAAGGCATCAAGGGCTTTAAAATTCAGGAACCGGTATCAAAATCAAGGTATCATTATTGATATTGAACATTTTTGAATGTTTACATTAATTTTGGGGTTAACTGGGACCATGAAAACATGTCATTTGGGCCTAGAGTTATAAATAATTGGGTTTGTCATTCAGAAACATGGCTTTTCATATTACTTCTATTGTAATGACACACATCTCTACCTTTCATTCCAGCTGGATTTTCTGAGGGTTACTGCTCGCATCTCTGCCTCCTGAACAGAAATGCCTTGCTGAATGTTGAATGACCATCAACTCAACCTTGCCAAGACAGAACTGCTCATGTTTTCAGCCAGCCCAACCTTGGTGTTACAGTGGACACATATGAACTTCACTGACCACATCGCAGTGGCCCGATCCTGCAGATTTGCCCTTATGGGGCATGCAACAGAACTGCTTGTCCAAGCTCTTATTCTCTCTAGACGGGACTACTGTACTGCTCTCTTAGCAGACCTTCCAGCATGTCCTACCAAGCCTCTGCAATGAATCCAGCATATGGCACTGAGTGGAGTCTTTAATGAGTTGAAGAGAGTGACGTCACACAAATCGTCAGTTTGCACTGGTTGCCAGTAGCCTTTCACATCACATCACATCCCAAAGAGGTACAAATTCACTTTCACAGACCTTTACTTTGACTGTTTGTTGCTGTTGTAATGAACTGCCTAACTCTGCCCATTTTCAAGAAATTATTTTTTTTTTGTTTTTCATGAACGCTTGACTAATTAAAGGGATAGTTCACCCAAAAATCAAAATGAGCCTATGATTTACTCACCCTCAATCCATTGTATGTGTACATGACTTTCTTCTTTCAGACAAACACAACAGGAGTGAATGGCTGCTATGAGTTTGAAGCTCAAAGTGCATCCATCCATCATAAACTTACTCAACATGGCTCCGGTGAGTTGATAAAGGCCTTCTGAAGCGAAGCATATTTTACACCTTATAAAGTAAAATAACTAATGTTCAGGTCAAACAACTTAAGCATAACTTGCATGATGTAGGATGTAGCATAGCATGTCATGTCGTAGCATTTTGCTGAGAACAAGTTTTTTTTTTTTTTTTTTTTTTTTTTTTTTTACTTTAAAAAGTGTAAAATATGCTTCGCTTCAGAAGGCCCTTATTAACCCCCTGGAACAATGTAGAGTACGTTTATGAAGGATGGATGCATTTTTGCGCTTCAAACCCATGGCAGCCATTCACTGTCATTATAAAGTCTGGAAGAGCCAGGATGTTTATTGATATAACTCTGATTGTGTTTGTCTGAAAGAAGAAAGTCATATACACAGAGACTATCCCTTCAATGCTAACACTTTCTGTTTATTAAAAAACTGCTATGTCTACTGTGTTAGACTAACTGGGACTATGTATGTTGCTTTGGATAAAATGTCATTGTAAATGTACACAGAAATATAGCAGTTGCCTCTTGTTTGTGGGTATTTTTGCATGTTCTAAATTATATGCCAAACATGTTTCCTATAATTTTATTATTCATTTAACTTGACATGCAATGCTTCTGTAAAATGACTAATACTTTGACTTGAAAATGTTGCTGTTGTTTTTATGTATTAAGTACTGTACTGTCCAAACATTTTTAACTGTAATATTTCTGGAAAATGAATGATTAAAATGTATATCTACAGACATTGTCTTTGTATTACGAATTTACAACATTTTTATGCAACATTTCTTGATTATTGTAGTTAATAATATCTGTATTTTAACAAAATGATTCCAGGTAGACATAAAATAACTTCTAAATACCTTTTAATTTTTCTGTAAAAAGAAGGATTATTCCCTTAAAAATATGTGTTTACTGCGTTTTTATAAATTATTTCTTAGTTATTGTACATGGAAAAGCGGTAGTTTAAAAGTAAATTAGATGGACAGTAGATCAGTTCTATAAAATAACTAATTAAAACCTTAAATTTATGGCAATTAACCTGAAAGTTGATTGTTTTTCTATGTAATTTAACATAATTTTTGTATATTATCAACGATAATATACTGTAATTTATTGAGTTTTGACCATAAAGTTTATTCTGTATTTTTACAGTTTTTGCTTGTAATTTTGAGAAATGGTGATTTTCTGTAATTTAACAGAATATCTCTGGAATCCCTGCTGCCAGTCTTTTTACCGTTTTTTTTACAGTGAATACAGTGGAATACTGCAGTAAGTTTAGTATACTACCCCTATTGGTCTTTTTCATGTTTTCATATCTTTTTCATATATATATATATATATATATATATATATATATATATATATATATATATATATATATATATATATATAATTAATAGCTAATTTTGCACTGATAAGGGACAACTCAAACTATTAATCAGAATATCCAGCAGCAGCTATTACAGCTCTGCATAATCTGGGATAATGTCAAGTTACTTTAATGTATTTGCACCATATCATATATATATATATATATATATATATATATATATATATATATATATATATATATATATATATATATATAAGCGGGTGGGGTTCTTTCTTTGGCATTTTTTTTTTTGCCTTTAGGACAGTATTAAACATTCTTCGAGTCAGTGAATAAATGCACAGATATGCAATAAACATTCATACTCCTAAACAGTCTTTGGGTTCTTATTCACCCACGTCTAATTTTCCCCCTTACTAAAATCAAAGATGTTGATCAGTAATCGCATATTAAGCGCAAAGACACAATTTGGGTTTTGTTTTGTGATTTAACCGGAATGAATAGTCTCCGCAACGTTTAAGCGATAGATTGAAGCGCATATGTGAGTCTGTGCACGAGCCACATAAGAACGTTCTGTCAGTAAAAACATCGCAGCGAACATTCAGTATGATTTTATCTTGCTGACGCCGTCTTCATATCGCTTCAGTATTCACCTATATGTTATTTATTCTGATGTTTAAATAGTAATGTACATTTGCGCCCTTTCCAACTCTTTATCACTACTGCTTTATCAGGCCCCGTTTACACGAAGGGAAGACGCAGATATTTCCCTGCGGTTTGGCCTCTCATTTACACGAAAACCCCGTTTTTATCACAGAAAACGATTATTTCTAAAAACTCCGGCCAAAGTGGAGATTTCTGATAACGCCGGTTATGTGTTGCCGTGTCAACTGGGAGAAACGGGGTTTTAGGTTCTCAAACGTCACATTATGCGCCAGAAAATGCTTAACGTCATGTGAGCGCCCTATTTACAGTTTGTTTGGCTACGGATCAACGTCGATTCTGAGGATTTTGATTGGCTTGCATGGCTTTATTCTTTTCCCTATACTGCCGCCCATAGGTTTGGCATAGTTATTATGGCGGTCGACGGCGTATTTATGCGGGTTGATATAAATGACAAGTTTTTTGAAAACGATGTTGTGTGCACAATGTTATTATTGAAAACGGAGGGGAGGAAATATTCGTTTCTCTAAATACCCGGCTATGTGTAAATGTGGCCTCAGTCTGGGGTTTCGCTTTAGAAATCGGACGACCTTTCAAATACAACACTTTCACTTTAACTCAGCTGCAGCGCATTAACTATCAAAGACAACCACATGGGAAGGTCCCTTTGAAACTATTCCATCTGCTCGACTTTTCCATCATATTGCCGTTTTTAATTTGAAAATTTGGTATCATTTGACTAATGTAATTGGCCAGACAAGAAACATTTTGGGGTTTTATATACAAATAGGCGATACGCTCCCTTTAGGGACTGTGCAATTTTTTATTTTATTTTATTTATTTATGTATTTTCTGTGAAACACTAGTTGTGTGTTCAGAATAGTTATAGTTTTAAATGACAATGACAACACTTATAAATCAAATGTGAAAAATGTCCAGAGTTTTCATGTTATTAGACTTTTACCAATAAATAAATAAATGTACCAAGGGGGCATTTTGCCCCTCATGTGGGGTGACATTAACAGCAAATTCAGAGTACAGACAGTTTTATCTTAAAATTAAAAATAATGTAATCAATAATATTGAATTACTAAATTATAATTGCCTATTTGAAAAATATTGTTAGCTGATGTGAACTGGCCAGTTAACCAGCTACCTGATGCTAACTCAGTGTTCCTTTAGCCATTGGTTTTTGGAGATCACAATTTCAAGATGTCAACTGGAAAGAAACCTTTAAGATCTCTAGACGTTTTTGTATCACTAATAAAATTAGAGAGGTATCATTCAAGATCGTTCATCATGTTTATCCTGAGTATGGTAAAGATGTTGACTTGAAGTGTGTTTTCTGTAAAAATGAAATTGAGAGTATTGTCCATTTATTTTATGATTGTGTTGTAAATTGTTTTGGTGTGATTTTTTTTTTTTTTTTAAGTTAAACAAAGTACTAATGTTGAATTGAATTGTTGAATATACAATTGAGTATACTGTTGACTTCACAATTTGGTATATTGTGAATTTACTCATTATATATGGAAAATTCTTTATTCACAAATGTAAATTGGCAGTGAAAAAAACTAATTTTATTCATTTTAAAATAGAAATTGGTCACTACCTGTTTACAGTAAAAGAAACAAAAAATAACAGTAAGAGTAAAAAAAAAAGTAAATTACTTTAAAGCCTTAAATCTATGCTTTTGAATAATTTAAATTTAAAATTATTTGTACTTGATTATGGATATGTGATGTTACTGCTTTCCTTATTTTATTTTTAATTCGTTTTTGTTTTTGTTTTATTAGTTTAATGTTGTATTTTTATGTTAATGATATGTTATTTGTTCTAAAAACTGCAATTAAAAAAAAAAACAAAAAACAAAAACTGATGCTAACTTTAATTTTTAAATATAAATTCCAAATATGTTTATTCAACCAACTAGATAGAAGAAGGGAAAAAATGATTTGGTGTTCATAACAGAGTAACAGTAGCTTTATGTTCTGCAAAACAACAAGCTTTAAAACACTTTTTTTCTTACTGCTGAAAATTTGATCATTTCTCTTAGATACATCACTAGGGTAAAAATCATGGTGAAAACTTCTACATCACTCTCATCAATGTAGTCCATAGTTACAATAAAAATGTATCTTGACTTTATCTAGTGGTTATTGTGGGGAAGAAGTGGGCGTTTCCCCCCATTCTAACCTAATGGTGAAATACTGAGTCACATGTGCAGCCTTCAGTTTGCTGGGTTAACCTTGGACGGAACTAAATAACACTTCAGACTACTTTGGGTGTCTTGCCCACAATCATATTGATTTTCAAATAAAAGCAACAGAGCTTTAATTAAATGCAGTTCATAGCAACAAATCGCACACTTATGAATCACTTCTCCCCTCACAGCACACAATATATGTAATTAGATTCATTTGAGAGATGTAGTGTCAGTTTGGGAGAACTTGGTTAATGTGGATTAGGGAAAAAAAGCATGCACATTGTGCTTAAATACATACTAAGAAAAGCACATCAGGCTACTGTTTGGATTAGAGTCGAAATATATCAATAATCTTGGGCTGCCACTGTTTTAAGTATTTTCAGTTCATTATGTACATTTCAGTCTTTTTTACATTTTAAATTATATATTCATTTTCTAGTTCGAAAAACTATTTACTTTACATTAAGTTAACTGTCTTATATACACACACACATGGGCGTCACTAGGCCATTTTTAGGGGGGTTATAGGACCCCTAAAATGACTGCTCAGCCCCCCTCACATTTTGCGATTAGCTCCATAAACTATACACAGATTTGTGATCGCCTCAGTCCCCTTTAAATTTCATGAGAAAAGTGCGGCAAACTTCGATCGGCTCCTCCAGTCTTTCAGCGCGCTCTTCTTATCAGTCCGCAGACCGCGGCGGCGCTTAACGAGAAACAGAGGACAAGGTGTGTGTTTATCAATAGATCATCACACCACAGCTGTTTCCTTCTGTTTCCGAAAATGAATCACATATGAACGCAAACTTTATAAAAACGATCATGATTCCATTTTCATTTAAACATGTAACTTCCAATATAATGCATATTCCAGTGCATGGAATATACTTCCACATATTATTTCATTTTATATTATCACCAAAAATTAGAGAATTATTTTCAACTTTACAAAGTACTTCTCCATAAGTCCAAATCAAAAGTCCATTAGATTTTTCATACAGTAATAAAAAGATAAATCATGTTCTTGTTTTAACAAATCCTTTAAAGACAGTCACTATAATACATTCAGTTCCAAATTCAATTTTCTGTTTTCTACTTAAGTAAATAGACATCTTTGATTGACCTATAATAAAATTCAGTGAACGCCCCATTCCTTTCTTTGCTTTAGACTCTTTAAACCCATAAATAAACACAGGTATACTAAACATTTCATTAAAATCATCAAAAATCTTTTTCAGCACTTCAAACAGAGATTGCAACCTTTCACAATATATAAAACAATGGAAAATAGTTTCTCTCTGCTCACAAAAAATACAACCCTGCCCACCCCTCCCTCTACAATCGCTCACACACCAGATCAACAAGATAACACAACAATACACATAAAAATAGAAAAGTACAGACCGTAAAGTTGAGAGAAACTTCAGTCACCCTCTGATTCACTCTCCACTCGCTCCACCGACGCCCACGCATGCGCAAACGCGGAAAGAGAGAGAGAGATCATGAAGGCTTGTATTTGGCTTATTCAGTAGCCTAATGTTATACCTATTCATGCAATACATAGTAACATAAACAAAATTACAAATTAAAAAAAAAAAAAAAAAATCACTCAATCAATTCTAAAAGCTATACTAAAAAATATGATTTCAGTCTCGACTTGGGTAATTTGCTCTCTCTTAGTCAAAAGTCTGGCAGTAGCATAATTGAAGATGAGATAACTGACCCTGTGAAATACACAGGGTCAATTATCTATATATATATATAGAATTACAATAATTAATGCGTGATGATACAAAAGCAAGAATAACAGTTGATAAAATGCATCCTTCACAACACGAGTAACATGTTTATCTAAAACTAAAGCTGAATCCATTATAACACTCTTGACATGATCTGAAACACTTATCTTCATAGAGGCCAACCTACTTGTAATTGCCTTGGAAGCAGAAGAGGGTCCAAAGACAAAACACTCTCATCTTATTAGTCTTACTAGTATTAAGGTAAAGAAAATTGCTTGCCAACTAGGCTCTAATCTCACCTAAACTCTGAACAAGTCCATCAAACCTTTGAGAGCCATTTGGATCTATTGGAATGTATAACTGGGTGTCATCTGCATATAAATTCTAATATTATATTTACGAAAAATTGCACCCAAGGGGCCCATGATGAAAACAAAATAGGCCCATGTATAGACCCCTGTGGCACACCACTATGTAATTTAGCTGATGAAGAACACAAATCTCCAAGGCAAACTGAGAAATATCTACCTTTTAAATCTGATTTAATCTAATTTAGTACCCTTAACACCAACATCCTCCAACCGCTGCAATAAAATACCATAGTCAACGGTATCAAATGCAGCTGTAAGATCAAGTAAAATAAGGATAACTACCTTTCCAGAATCAACTGTCAATAAAATATTATTAAAAAAATTAAGAAGGGCAGATTCTGTACTATGGAGATACCTAAAACTTGACTGGAACATATCTATGACAGCATTCATATCTAAATATGAAGCAAGCTCAGATAGAACAACCTTCTCCGAAACTTTCGATAAGAAAGGTAGTTTTGATATAGGTCAGAATTTACTTAAAACAGTACCATTTAAATTTGGTTTCCTAAGAAGTGGCTGCACTGCTGCATGCTTAAAACTAACAGGGACATTTCCACTGAGTAAACTACTAAAAAGATGAGTAAGGTGAGTATTAACTAAAATATCAAACTAATTTAACTACAGCCGAGGAGGGTACTAGATTAGATTAAATCATATTTAAAAGGAAAATGCAGCATCAAAACAAACAAACATATGATCGGACAAACACAATTGATCTACCACAACATTAGTAATTTATTAGAGAGACCCAAAGACAATACAAGAGTATGGCCAGCTCTGAGTAGATCCTGATACAAACTAAGTAAAATTAAATATACATTAATATACACCTGGATATTAAAATAACCAAGTATAAGAAAATTATCACAATAACTGTAAAAGAAAAATCATCAATAAAAACATTATTATACCTTGGGGGCCTATAAATAAGCACACATAGCAATGAAGAAACAGATTCAACCCTAAATGATTGCATTTCAAAGCTAGTATGGATGTCAGTTGAGCGCATTTAAAATTTACACTGTTGGAATACCTCCACCTCTAGGTTAGGTGAGTTTAAACATACAGTATCATTAAAAGGACAAAGTTCAGACAAAGGACTTAAGTCCAAAGCATCAAGCCAAGTTTCAGTCACAAAAAGGAAATCCAGTTTTTTAAAATGGAAGTTTTATTCACCATCGACCTCGCATTTATAAACGCCACCTTGACTGAGATGGTGTTATCAACTTGTAGAAAATTCATACACTTATCTCGTTTGAATGTTCGAAGATTAATGACATTAACTCAGATTAGATTAATGACGAAACCTCAATGACCAGAGTCTCGCCAATAGGCCTATAGACGTCTGAATGCTCAAATGAGATTGACAATCATAACACAACATTTACCACTTCGCAAAGAGCCACCGAAGGCACCACAGAGTTGAACAGGAACAGAATATACATAAACAAACAAAGCAATTCCAAGGCCTGACGACATGCAGACAAACACGCTGGCGCCATCTTGAACATATAAAGGAAATAAAACAAAGGTGTTTTCTTTTTAAAATGGCAGTGCGCCTCCCGCAAAGAATAAAGTGTGTATTCAAGTATGTTTAGGCCTGGTTTTACAGACAGGGCTTAGTTTAAGCCATGGACCAGGCCTTAGTTAATTTAGGATATTTCAGCAGTTTTTTTTAAAAATGCCTTAATCCCCACCCCCGCAGCCATGTAAGGCACTTTTTATTATGGATGGATGCACTTTATTGGACTTGTTTTGGACTGATGAAGAGAAACACCCATCTATGCCATTCTAAAGCTTGGAAGTGCCAGGATAATTTTTAACATAACTCTGATTGGATTTGTCTAAAAGAAGGAAGTCATATACTCCTAGAACACCTGGAGGGTGAGTAAATAATAGGCTAATTTTAATTTTTGGGTGAACTATCCCTTTAAACTCACCACTACAAACATGACAACTGCCAATGTGTAATAATTTCATGTCAAATACTCACCTAACTATAAACAGTCTAAACACTTATTAGATTAATTATTTGTTATATTCCCTCATCTCCTCGTTCCTCACTCCTTGCAGTAGGCAATCCTGACAGAACACTGGACCAATAAAAATAGTTTATTTGTTTTCCTCTCGCCGCAATGTTTACCTCCATTTGCATTGAGTTCAGCCAGCTCACCATTTTTACGCCTTTTGACGACGTTGTGCTGAACTCACTGTTCTCGATCAGGGCAAATTACCACCGCCCCATTGACCACCGGACTGAGCTGGAGGGACTCCATCATCTGGTGGCTGGAGAGCATCTATCACTAATCCAGAGCACAGCAAGACCCAGAGCCCAGCACACCATTTCACCACTGCGCTGAGCCTAAGCCTTAGCCCACCACGACCGATGAGCCGTCGCCGCATGGAGCGACAGAGCTGAGGATCACCGTGGAGCCGATGCTGCAAGTGACGTCAGACCAGGTGCAAGAGTCAGCTACATCGCCTGAACATTGAAGGATAGCTTATGGATTTATGTGTTGACCTGCCCCCTCTCCTCCCTCCTTCGTCAGAGCCCTCTGTCACTCCTGTTTCAAACGTCAAGACCGGAGAGGGCTGCTGTTCCTGTGTATGGCCCAGGAAGGGCCACAGATCTCAAGTCAAGCCCAAGGAGGGCTCCTGTTCCCAATGTCCAGCCTATAGAGGGCACCTGTGCTCACATCCTGCTCAGAGAGTGCTGCTGTTCCCAAGTATGCCCCAGGGAGGGTTCCAGTCTCCACGTCAAGCCCAGAGAGGGCTGCTGTTCTCAAGTTTGGTCCAGGGAGGGCCACAGATCTCAAGTCCAGCCCATGGAGGGTTCCTGTTCCCAAGTCCCACCCAGAATGAACTTCTGTTCCCATGTGTGGCCCAGAGAAGGCTTCAGTTCCCATGCCAAGCCTAGAGAGGGCTGTTGTTCCAACGTCCAGGCCAAGGAGGGCCACAGATCCCGAGTTCAACCCAAAGAGGGCTCCTGTTTCCATGCCCAGCCCGGAGAGGGGTGCTGTTCCCACATATGGCCCAGGCAGTGCCCCAGTTCCCATGTCAAGCCCAGAGAGGACTCTTATGCCCCTGTCTAGCTCAGAGAGGGCTCCTGTTTCCACGTCCAGCTCAGAGAGGGCTTCTGTTCCCAAGGCCAGCCCAGTGAGGGCTTTTCTGGATTTTCCACCGCTGCAGTGTGCGGCCGCCTTTTCCAGCAGCTCCGTGGGTCTTTTTATTTTTGTGTTTTATTTGTATGTCTATTATTTTTGATCACCGTCAGATTATCAACTGTTTGAATGGACATGGATTTTCACACGTCAAAATTTGTATAGTCCAGCAATCAATTACTTGCTTTAAAAACAAAGTCCCGTGTCGGTGTGATTCCCCGTCTACCTGACGAGGTGAGGAGGCCGTATCGAGGCACTAGAGCTGGCACTAAGCTAAAGGCTAAGTGGCTAGCAAAGAAGTGGAGATATAAGCCTTCGGTACCTTCTGTGATTATGGAAAAAGTGAACTCACTACCGAATAAGATCGATGAACTGACTGCGCTGGTGAAAAATCTACAGATTTACAAGATCTACAAATAGTGCAGTTTGATGTGCTTCTGTGAAAACGTGGCTCACGACTACCATCTCGGATGCTAACGTTCAGCTACACAGCTTCAGTACAGTCAGGGCGGATAGAGACACAAAAACCTGCGGGAAGGGGAAAGGAGGAGGACTCGCTTTATACGTGAACACAAGGTGGTGTAATCCTGGGCATATGAATATTAAAATCTCCAGCTGCTGCAGGGATATTGAACTTCTAGCTGTAAGTTTGCGCCCCTACTACTTGCCTAGAGAGTTTGGACATGCGATTGTTGTTATTGTTTACATCCCTCCACGTGTGGATGTGGAGGTAGCATGTGATGTCATCCACTCGGCTATTGCTGAACTACAAACACAGCGTCCCGAGGTGCTTGTGTTAATCTCTGGGGACTTTAATCATGTGACTTTGGACACAATACTACCTGCTTTTTCCCAGTATGTAGGCTGTAATACCAGGGGAAATAGGATAATTGATCTATTGTATGCAAATGTAAAGGATGGATACAGCACCACCCCGCTGCCTGTGTTAGGGAAAGCAGACCACAGTCTTGTACTGCTTCAGCCTCGCTAAAAACCAAAAGTGAGGAGGTCACACACAACCACGTATACATTCAGGAAGTGGTCTCCTGAGTCAGAGTAGGCTCTGAGAGACTGCTTTTGGAATTACAGACTGGGATGTTTTGCAGGGGTCGCACAGTGGGAACATCAAGGAGGTTGTTGACTGCACTACTGACTACATCAATTTTTGTATGGACCTTGTTGTTCCGGTAAGAACTGTACGCTGTTATGCTAACAATAAGCCCTGGATCACTAGTGAAATTAAGGGTCTTCTGAACCAGAAGAAGAGGGCCTTTAAGAATGATCATCAGGAGCTGAAGCGTGTACAGAAGGAACTCAAAGTCCAGCTCAGGGAGGCGAAGGAGCAGTATAGGAGGAAGTTGGAGCAGAAGTTACGAAATAACAGCATGAAGGAGGTGTGGAAGGGGATAAAGACAATCACTGGGTGCAGCTCAAAGCAGGGAGGTGTGGAGAGAGCGAACCAGGTGAACAACTTCTTCAATAGGTTTGATTACCCCAATTTGTTTACATCGCATAATACTGCACCCTCCAACCCCCCTCCCCCTTCTTCTCTCTCTCTCCCTGGATACCAACTTCAGTATGAAGGAGGGTGTCACCTTACCCAAATTCATGACAGCTCAGGTGTGCAGAGAGTTGAGGAGGCTTCGTCCCAGCAAAGCAGCTGGTCCAGATGAAGTATACCCATGACTGCTGAAGGTCTGTGTGCTGGAGCTGGGTGACCCCCTACAGCGCATCTTCAACCTGAGCCTAGAGCAGGGGAGGGTTCCTCAGCTGTTAAAAACACCTTGCATCATCCCAGTCTCGAAAAAAACCAAGCCCTGGAGAGCTGAACAACTACAGGCCAATTGCTCTGACGTCACACGTAATAAAGACCATAGAGCTGGTGCTGCTACACTATATGATGCCACATGTCCGCCAGTCCCTTAACCCTCTACAATTTGCATATCAGGAGAAGGTGGGAGTGGAGGACACTATTATTAATATGTTACATTGATCCGTCTCTCACCTGGACAGGGGCAGCGGGGCTGTGAGAATTACATTTGTGGATTTTTCCAGTGCATTCAATACCATCCAGCCTCTGCTCCTCAGAGAGAAACTGAAAGAGATGGGAGTAAACTCACACTTGATGGTGTGGATTACAGACTGTCTAACAGGCAGACCCCAGTATGTGCAACTGAGGGACTGTCGTTAGCTGTACAGGAGCACCACAGGGGACGGTGCTTTCTCCGGTTCTGTTTACACTGTACACGTCAGACTTCCAATATAACTCAGAGTCTTGCCACATCCAAAAGTTTGTAGATGATACTGCTATTGTGGGATGTATAAGGAATGGACAGGAGAAGAAGTACAGGAAACTGATACGGGACTTCGTATCATGGTGCGATTCCAACCATTTGCACCTCAATACCACCAAGACCAAATAGATGGTGGTGGACTTCAGGAGGCCTAGGCCTCAACTGGAGTCTGTGACTATCAACAATGATTGTGTGGAGATTGTTAAGAGTTACAAATATTTGAGAGTGCAGTTGGATGAAAAACTGGACTGCTAACTCAGATGTTTTGTACAGGAGAGGTCAGAGTGGCCTGTACTTCCTCAGAAGGCTGGCGTCCTTTAACGTCTGCAAAAATGTTTTATCAGACTGTCGTGGCGAGTGTCCTCTTCTATGCAGTGGTGTGCTGGGGAGGTAGCATTAAGAAGAAGGACGTCTCACGTCTGGACAAGCTGGTGAGGAAGGCGGGCTCTGTAGTGGGCACAGAGATAGACAGCATGTTATCTGTGGCAGAGCGACGAGTATTGAGCAGGCTCTTGTCAATCATGGATAATCCACTGCATCCACTGCACAGTATCATCTCCAGGCAGAGGAGCAGCTTCAGTAATAGGTTGCTGTCACTGCCCTGCTCCACTGACAGATTAAGGAGGTCATTCCTCCCCCATGCTATACGGCTCTTTAACTCCACCTGGGGAGGGGGAGGAAGTCAGTGTTAATATTTTCCAGTGTTATGAACGGCATTATGTTGCTGGAATTTGTGAATAAAGTTAATAAAGTATCTATCTATCTATCTATCTATCTATCTTCTTCCGAAGTACGGCCCTGCGAGCCCAGAGGCTCACAAATCCACTCCTCCAGCTTCGCCACGTCCCTCCAGCTCTGTCAATCTCCTCCATCGCTTTGGCTCCACCTTGGTCCTTTGGATCCATGCCTTTGCATCGGTCACCTAAACCATTTGTTCAACCTCTGCCCTCTGGATCACCCTGGCTGATTGGCTCTCCATCCCCACCTCAGGCTCCTCCGCCACCATCGGTCGGCACCCTGGAATCATCAGCCATTCCTTCTTGATGGCTCCTCCCTCTGTTGGCTCCACCGTGGCGAGATATATATATTATATATATATATATATATATATTCAGTTTACAATGCAGAATTGCACTTCAAACAGTCACAATTGCAAGAATAATATTATGAGATTGAGTTTTAAATGTTATATTTTTATAATATATTAAAACTTACTAACCATAAGCCCAACATTCAGCAAGGCAGGAAAACATTTAATCTACGGAAGGAAAATGTATTTCGCTACTGTAAGTTAATGCTGTTAAATAGAGTGGAAAAGTAAGTTTTAAAAATGTAACCTCTAGCGCATTCCTAAACTTTGACCACATTAAGTAGAAATCCAAGCCCAAGAAGCAACCCACACTTGCTAAGTTTTCTGTAATTGAAAAAAAATAAATAAATAAAAATAAATAAATAAATAAAACATTTTCATTCATCCATATATAGGCTATATGTTTACAATAATAGCCTATTTTAGATAAAAAAAAAAAAATGTAAGTACCATTGATTTAAAAAAATTATTGACTGACGTTTCATATATGTTTAGTTGTTACGCTTTCAAATTTCTTGCTATTTGTCATGTATGGTCATGTATATTTACTTAGGCTGATTTATTTTTATTTTATCTTTTATTATTACTTATTTATTGTATGACATTAAAATTCCTTTTAGAATAAGTGGATATAATAAGTTGAGCAAAACAAATGTGATTATTTCAGATAACTTTTTTAACTTGAGGCAGACATTACAGTAGAAATATTTAGCTGGAGATATGCGAGCAAAAAATAATAGATCAAAAATGGATAACAGAAAGCGCGAAGGCGGCGCTGAAAGAGCCAGTAGGCCTATAAAAAGCATCATTATTACGATAAACTAAGCCATAACGAGAAACCAAGTAATTCTGAGAAAGTTACTCATTATTACGAGAAGCTGCGAGTGTTTTCACACCTATAGTTCGTCTGAGTCCCCCAAACGCTCCCGGAGCGGGAATGGGGTGGGTCGGTGTTCTCCCTTGGTGGTAATCGCGGTGCGGGTTTTTTTTTTTTTTTTTTTTTTTTTGCCCCAGTACGTCTTTCCGAATGTGTTCTGGCAGGGTCTGAAAATTAGTCACCACAGTCTGAATACCCACTAACGTGGAAACTAATCTGCAAACAGAGACACCGACTTTCAGGGTGGGTGTAATCGCGGTCTGGGGTATTTCCCCCAGTCTTCCTTAGAAAGTCCATCACCACGTCCCTGACCTACAAACGAGCAATCTTCAAACAGAGAAACCATGATGAAAGTCAAACAGAAAGTCAGCACATTCTGAATGCGCAGCTTGTGTTATTAGTCATACTCTGATGAGCAACCCAGTCCCTCGGCAGCTCGTGATTATCCTAAATTCCGTGACGAATGCTCGCGGGACCCCACGCAAATGCGTGGTGGGTAAACAGGCTTACTGCCTGTGCCTCTGACAGAATTCAATTCACAGGGACTTTCCACCTGGCACTTCATCATTTCCGGCTGACATTTGAGCGTGAGTAATGTGGGACACTGATGTGATAAAAGCTTCAGGCCGTTCATCTCTTCTTTTACAGCATTACAGCCACCATGACTGGTGTTGAATTCAAGACTGAAATCACTAGAGTTGCTGGAAATTCTCTCATGAATGTGGCCATGAGAAACATCAGACAGGACGTTCCTCTTCTAAAGTCCGCTCACAGGTCAGTGACAGAGGATTTAGACAAAATTAACGTTAATGATATAAATCTGTTACAAACAAAACTGTTCTGAAATTATATTTGTGATGTATTTGTACATCATTTTTTTACAGTGATGTCTTTGAGATGTGTTAAGAATATTTCTATTTGGAGCAACTTTTGTTGTCCCTCATTAGAAAAGGACGTTTCAGTCTAGTTTTGACTAACATAGGCAGTTAAATATACTGTGCTTTTTAATTGATAAAGTGTGCGTCAAGAAAGTTAAATATTAGGGCTCTCACTCGCGACGACGGTCGGGACCTTCGGCGCAAGTGAGAACTCTGATTGGATGTTCGGTTTAGCAAAAGAGTCAGTGCACGAGAATTAAAGCGAAAGTGATGAAAACTAGTAAGTAATTGAAGGCGGCACAAACAGAAGACTGTTACCTTATCTTACCCATGCATTTCAATATGCGAATATTTTCATAACAACATGAGCCGCTTAAAATGAATAAAGTTATCAACTGATATTCAACATGGTAAGCAACGCTGATTTGTTTGTTTCGTATTTCTGCTTATATATGGTATATCCTTGTCTCGTTTTTTTCTTTTGATTGATGAATATATACTATTGATAACTGCATATATAGACAGTTAATTCCTCTCACGCAGAACTCACGTTTTAGTACGTTCAGCTGTAGTCTGAGCGGTGTGTTCAACCGCAGGTTTTTGGTCCAGACGCTGCCGGCGCGAGGCGACAACACCGTCGGCTTCTGTCGCGGCTTGTTCTTTGAAGTCGACTTGGTGTGCCCCGGTCTTAAGTATAGTAATATTAAGGCCGGGACACTCACACTGCCGACTTCAAAGAACTAGCGGCGGAAGCCGACGGTGTTGTCGCCTCGCGCCGGCAGCGTCTGGACCAAAAAGCTGCACGTCATCACACCGAACAGACTGCAGCCGACTGCAAACTAACACGTGCGTTCTGCGTCTGCGTGAGAGGAAATATAAGATCTATATCAGCAACTATCCATAGTATAAATTCGTTGTTCAAAAGGAGAAACCGAAACAAGGATATATCATATATATATAATCAGATAAATGAAACGTAAACAAAGCAGCGCTTAATTACCATTTTAAATATCAGTTATGTTATTAACTTTATTAATTTTAAGCGGTTCATGTTGTTATGAAAATATTCGCATACTGGAATGCTTGGGTAAAATCACGTAACACTGAAACAGCCTCCTGTTTGTGCCGCCTTTATTTACTTAATCGTTTTCGTCACTTTCGCATTAATTCTACGGCACTGACTCGTTCGCGAAACAAGGCATCCAATCAGAGTTCTCACTCGCGCTGACGGTCCCGACGCCGATTCAGCATGTCAAATCAGGCAAACTGCCGGCGCCGTGAGCCCGACTAGAGCAGCCGTGTGGAACACACCAAATACAACAGCCCGACAGACGCTGGCCGTTAGTGCAGGGGTACTGGAGGTCCTGGAGGGCTGGTGTTCTGCAGAGTTTAGCTCCAACTTGCCTCAACACACCTGCCGGCTAGTTTCTAGTTTAGCTCCAACCTCAGTTAAACACACCTGAACCAGCTAATCAAGCGCTTACTATGCATACTCTGTAGGACACCGGCCCTCCAGGACCGAGTTTGGGAACCCCTGACTTAGTGTGTCCCGGTCTTATTATTACTAACACTAAAGACACTGAGTATAATAAGTTTTATTGAGAATGCGTGTTAAATTGTTGAATTTGCATGGAGTTCAGTGTTCCTATTTTACTAATTACAGATTAATTCTGATGAATATGGAATCTGTTCTTCTCTGCAGGTGAGACGAGAGCTGCTCCACAAATCTGTCTTGTAATTCCACAGACCTTGTTTTATTTAATAAAATGTAAAAATTATGGGTATGAAATATTGGTGCAAAATTTATATGACGCCTCAAAGCAGACTCATAGTTTTTCACTTCATGACAACAGATCGGAAAATACGCCATGATCCTCTTCACAGACAAACATCAGTTGAAGAAGAAAAACAAAATGGTCCATCGTGTCGTTCCAAATATGACTTTCCATCTCCTATGACATACAAAGAAGGTATTTTGAAGAACATCTTAGTGTTTGTTTAGACCAGAATGAGGGAGATTTGGAGTGAACATCTAAACTCTTATGTAGGACAGTCAAATATACTATGTTATTCAACTGATAAATGTGCATTAAGAAAGCTTAATTTTAGGGCTTAAAATGCAGCAGTATTGTTTGTTTTAGGATCTGATTCTAGAGACTAGGCGACGATAGGAGAAGTGTTTTTTTTTTTATCATTACAGTTTGCTAAACACATGCTCATGAAAATACATGCTCCATATTCTTACCATGTCCAGAGTATAAGCTCATGTACAGTACGCAATAATTTGTGTTTCAATTGTCAAAAGTTGAAGTGTACCAAAATAGCAAAGCATTGGAGTTTAAGCATTTACGCTTTGGAGATTGTTACTGTCAGAATTAATTAAGTTTTTTTTTTTTTTTTTTTTTTTTTAGCAAACAGGAGGAGTGTTTCTGCGTGTTGTCGTGCAGTAGATGTGTGTTTCTCAAGGTCTGTATTGTCTAAAAGCACAGCTTCAGCTCATGTGAGATAATATGTGTTTGTTCAGTGCTGTGGGTAAATTAGGCCCATCGGACGACAAAGAACAGCATTTTATTGCTTCATTTAAAAAAAAAAAGGTGAAAAGCGAGATAAACTCTGCTTTACTTTGTTTTCTAAGAAGTGTTATATAAGACTTGTGGTCTGTCTGGAGATGGTGAAGGGACGATCGGCACTTCGAGGGACAAATGCTGTAAAACTGATTTTATGATCTGAGTTACAGTTTTTATCTGCATCTCACTTTTCAGCTGCTTTGCCATCAGGTCTTCACAAAACCAATTCAGAACCAGATCGAGACTAATGTCAGAAAAAGAATCCATGAAACAGCTGTGACATCTTGTGCCTAGACTACAGTCATTTGCCAAGGGTTTTTTTTAACGCTGAGATTTAATCATCAAAGGTCATCAGTCAAAGCACTGATTTGCGAGCTAAGGTTGCCTGTATTTGTAAAATTGAATGTATTTTATCATTATTGCAATGCTTGAGGAAGTTCAGTGTTTGTATCGGTGGCTGTTATGATTCATACTGAGGAATATGTCATCTGTTTAAATATAATATGTAAAGCATTGCTCTCAAAGATGTTTTAAAGTAGCATATTACTATCTAATGTAAACACGATAGTAAATTACCATCGGTACTTTTTTTTTTTTTTTTTTTTGATTAAACTTCAAATGTGTTGTGTGGACATTTATTTTTTTTATACTTAGTGATCAAAGCTGATCCTATTGAGCAGAATAGAAGAAAGCAAATGAACCAAGAATGTTATGAAAATGAACAGGAAAACGGTATATATTTTGCATTTTTATTTTAATTATTTCATCTTGACAAACCAATGCATTTATTAAAAATACTCCAGTCCAGATCACCAGATTTAATTTTAGTCAGCTGTTTTAATCAGAAATGTCATGTGGTAAAATGTAATTTTCAGTTTGTGTCAGGGTATGTTATTGTTAACTTGTCTTATTATACATGTTTTATTGTATAAGAAATGAACACATCCCTGTTCATTCCTGCATTATCAGCTCATTTACAAAATCATCGGTGCAGTTTTATAGGTTTACTTAAGCCTTCTTGTGTAAACCACTAGTATCACGCTTTAGATTTGGAAAAAAAAAAAAAAAAAACATTTAGCTGTGTGTTACAGTTGATTTGACCTTTAGATGGTATTGTATGTAAATATATTTAGTATTTAGTTTTACTCAGCTGTTCAAAGCCCTTGTGTTTGTTGAAGACAAATATATTTGATATAAATGTAGATTTAAAAATGTTAATGGAGCAAATGTATTTAGGTAAAGATGGGTTATGGTAATATTTCATACAGCCATGTAAACATTGAAGAGACAAAGTAAGTCCGTATTTAAGTAAGTGTATATTTAGTGTTATGTATTCTGAAAAAAAAAAAGACTTTTGCCGCTTGTTCAGCTTACTTTAAATGAGTTAGCAACACAAAATAAATTTAAATAAATGTTTTCGTTGACAACTAAATATATTTCTTTCTGAAATGATGTTCTGGCACCATCTAGTGGTCAGATCAACTGTAACACACAGCTGAATGAATGTTTGAAATCTTAAGCATGAAACAAACGGTTTACGCAAGAAGGCTTAAATAAACCTATCAAAATACACCAATAATTCTGTAAATGTGCTGACGTTAGATTTATTTTTTTAAGCTCTGACAGGAGTCACACGACAGTTTGCAGGACTGAACAGGAATGTGTTTATTTCTTATACAATAAAACATGTTTAAGACATGTTAACAATAACATACCCTGACACAAAACTGAAAAATACATTTCACCACAGGACATTTCTGATCAAAATAGTTGAATATTAAATCTGGTGATCTGGACTGGAGTATTTTTAATAAATGCATTGCATGGTTTGTCAAGATGAAATAATTAAAATGCAAAATGCATACGTTTTCCTGTTCACATTCTTGGTTCTTTTGCTTTCTTCCATTCTGCTCAGTAAGAACAGCTTTGATCACCAAGTATAAATAAAATAATTTTTCACATGACACCTTTAAAGTTCAATCAAAAAAAAAAAAAAAAGTACAGATGGTAAATTTCTATCATGTTAGATAGTAATATGCTATTTTAAAACATCTTTGAGAGCAATGCTTTACATATTATATATAAACAGATGACATATTCCTCAGTATGAATCATAACAGCCACGAATACAAACACTGAACTTCCTCAAGCATTGCAATAATGATAAAATACATTCAATATTACAAATACAGTTTTACAGCATTTGTCCCTCGAAGTGCCGATCGTCCCTTCACCATCTCCAGACAGACCACACGTCCAACTTCTTAGGAGACAAAGAAAAGCAGAGCTTATCTCACCTTTCACTTTTGTGTTTTGTAGTAAAGTGCTGTTCTTTGTCGTCCAATGGACCTAATTCACCCACAGCACTGAACAAACACACATTTTCTCACATGAGCTAAAGCTGTGCTTTCAGACAATACAATAGACCCTGAGAAACACACATCTGCATGACAACATGCAGAAACACTCCTCCTGTTTGCTAAAAAAAAAAAACGTTTCATTTAATAACATTTAATTCGGACAGTAACAATCTCCAGTGCTTAAACACATGCAACTACAGAGTTATTCTCATTGTGAAATATCCTACTCAATGATTTCAAAAGAGTTTGACCAGTTGCATTTTTTATTTTTTTTGTAATTTCAGGAGCGATAAAATAACCTCTCTACAACAGAAGAGAAGGTGAGAAAGCTCATTAAATGGGCATGATTCTGTCTTCTTTATTAAAGCTATTTTAAGAAGGTTTTGATATCCAAACGTGACTGAGTGATTTTAAAATGTAATTGATTTCTGTAATCAAAGCTGAATTTTCATTACTCTAGTCTTCAGTGTCACATGATCCTTCAGAAATCCTTTAAATAAGCTAAATAATGTCACACAACTCTGGACTATTGCAGGATGTTAAAGTCCAGTAAAGGAGGCAGAGCTTTTTCACATAAGTGCCAAATGTGACACAAAAGGCTTTTATGGAACATTTATTCCTAATGAATTGCAAATATGAGCCATAAAAGTCTCGGCCCATATTCACAAAACATCTTAAGGCTAAAAGTAGCTCATAATTTGCCAAATTAGAAGGAAATCTTAAAAATAATGGACATGTCAATCCCAAATTTAAGACTCTACTGGTAATCTCAAAACAAAAAAAACAAAAAAACCATGTAGGGATGGAAAGATTCACCGATTTGCATTAGTGTGTACCATTGGGACATGGTTTGGGTACAAGTTCCAGGAGCCCCAGCGCTATATAAGAAAGTTTGTTTGCTCTTGCACCCTTTGTCTCTTGTAGGTCGCGGCAAATTTAGAGTTTAAAAGAATGTGGTAGGTATTGAGATTTGTTCGTGAGATGTGCTCTCTCGCTTATTATTATTATTATTATTTGCTTAACCACTTTAAAATGGCTTATTGGTTGCTTTTAGTCAGAAAACGTAAGCAAGCGACACACGTACAGCAAGATAAGATAATTTCACTTACCTGGTCTATCACTTGAAGCAAACATCCATCCCTTCTTAAAAGTCTGTGTTAAAAGAGAGATGTCTGTTGTGTCATTTAATTAAACCGACTGCTGTAACGTTAGCCTATTTCCAGCTTATACGTGTTCTCTCCTTTATATATATATATATATATATATTGTTTGAATGACAGCTTGGTAAATCTGTCAATCAAATATTCAATATCGCTACTCATCATAAGTACTTGGTACATTTTTAGCTGAGCGCGAGACTTTCAAACTAATATCACGTAATTTATTAAATAGTCGTCCTCTCATTTTCTCCACAAAAGTTTGGGGAAGCTGTGCCTCCCCTGCGTCCTCTGACGAGCCGCCATTGCTGCTTCTATACATTGCGATTCACGTATGAACTGATGTGGCGGCAGCTTTAGCACTTCAAAAGCAGTTTCGTTAAATGCTGCCTGAGCTTCTTCGAGAAATAAACATATGATGCGCCGTTGAAGGGGTAGGTTAGTAGTTTTTGTTGAACTCGTTCATAAGCGGGATTTATCTTGTCGCGTTCACAGTTATACTATTCCTTAAAATGACAGGGGGCGACGAGTAATTAAAGACGAGTTGGAGTAATATTCATCTAAAACCATCGGGAACTTCACATCAAACTGCTTCCGTTTCACACAAACACCGGCACACAGATATGCACTATTCTCACTTTGCAGTTGTGGATCTTCGAAAGCTGAAAGTTACAAAAACCGCCGTGCACATGCACACCCCCACTCGAAATGAAGTCGCGCGCATTCGAAGCGAACTTTCGCCAACACCGCGATAACGTCATATTTGCCGCTCGCACCTAAGAGAACTTGCAGACGCGTCGAGTATAAATCTTTTTAGATACTTTTAAAGATCTTTTTTAAAGACTTTTTATGCTTTATTGTCAACAAGTAGCATGTGTAATGCCATACCCATTGTATAACAAAGACCATTTGACATGCATCAACAAGAACAATAAGAGGGAAAAGAGAGATAGAACACAAAAAAGAGAAGAAAAGAGGATACATAAGCATCATTTAAAAACAAATAAATACTCTACGTATTTGGCACTTCCGTAAGATGTTACAATGCAATTTTAAAACAGAAAATGTACTTGGCAGATAAGCACCAATAAACAAATTCTTCTTTATGTGAAAATGTTAAAGGAGGAGCATATAGTAACCGTATTAATTGCTTTATTATTTTTAGAGTTTGACATCAGATCTATGTACATTTTAATCTCTTTTTCAGGCAAGTTTGCCCTTTGTAAACTTGCATTTATTACAAATAAAGTTAAGGAAATGTCATATAAATTAATTCTGAGTTCATCCGACAAAATAATTTATACGAAAATATAAAGCCAAGGATTGCAGTGTGATTGCTGTAAGCTGGACTGCTGTCCACTTACACTTTTTACTTTTGTGCCATGTCTCTCTTCGCTTTCCATGTAACCTGTGGCCATCCAGTTTGTTTTCTTTCTTTTGTCGATTTTCTTTTTTTATGTGTCTTGATTAAAGTCACCTCAATTCCCATTTCGCCTGGTTATTACTGACCTCTTTAGGTCATCACATCAAAATATTACAGTTGCTTTTTTTATAGATTACATATTAATCACACACTCGCAGTAAATTATTAATATTTTGTTTCCCCTAACTTTTAATTTTAACTTTTTTCTCTTTTAATTTTTTCTCTCTAAAATACTATTGCATGTCATAGAATTTAGCTTTAACTATATTCACAATGTAGAATGGTCATGCAAATATAATACGAGTAAACTTGACATGTTTACAGTTCAGTGGTCACATTGGCATAAACATAAAATTGAGCCGTCAAGTTCATTTTTTTCGCAATACAATTTACATTGTGGATTCGCGGTTTTTTTTTTTTTAAGGGTTTTTCCTAGACAGAAGGGAATTTCCACCTGACGTTTCATCATTTCCGGCTGACATTTGAGCGTGACTAATGTGAGACACTGATGTGATAAAAGCTTCAGGCCGTTCATCTCTTCTTGTACAGCATTACAGCTAATATGACTGGACAGGTGTTGGATTCAAGACTGAAATCACTAGAGTTGCTGGAAATTCTGTATGAATGTGGCCATGAGAATAAACAGACAGGACTTTCCTCTTCTGAAATCCTCTCACAGGTCAGTGACGGAGGATTTAGACAAAATGAATGTTAATGATATAAATCTGTTACAAACAAACTGTTCTGAATTGTTTTTAAATTATATCTGTAATGTATTTGTACACGCATTTTTCCAATGATATTTCTTTTTACATGTGTTAAGAATATTTCTATTTGAAGCAATCTTTGTCAGCCCACATTAGACAAGGACGTTTCAGATAGCGTGTTTTGACATGGGACAGTCAAATATACGGTGTTATTTATTGGATAAAGTGTGCGATAAATAGTTAAAATTAGGGATTATAATGCAGCGGTATTGTTTAAGATCCAGATTAGAATTAAGAGAGATGACGATGGAATCATGATGAGCCCATGACTGACCAGAGCTGCTTATTTCTGTTATGAAGTGATTGTATCATTATTATTTGCTTAACACAGGCTTATAAAAACACTTTCATATTCTTACCATGCGCAGATATAGAAGTTGAATAACTATTTTAAAGATCTTCCGTATTCCAAATCTTAAATATCTGATGTTATATCTACTAATATTTGGTTATTAGTAGTACTGTGTGGTATGGCCCAAAAAAAAAAAAACCCAAAAAAAAACGTTTTTTTGTTCCCGACTAAAACTTTTGTTATACATATTACATAACAAATCTGAAAAAAAAAAAAGAACAGCTTTTTACAGTTTTTTTTTTTTTTTTTTTAATTCGATTGCGATGCTTTTCCATTGTTTTTCTATGTAAACATGGGCGCGTTCCTTTGAGTGTTGCGCGCTCTCGTCTCATGCATGAAACGGCAGTCTAAACACGCGGCACTCAAGTTACAAAAAAAAATGTAACTCCCGTCTTCTTGCCCTTTGTTCACTGCCCTCGTCTCATCTTTGTCAAAGCGCATTCTCCCTGCGTCCCAATGTGTATACTATCCACCCTATCTGCCCTAAATAGTATTGAAAATTACTACTATCATATAGAATTTAGGATGGATAGTATGCACACTGGGTGAATAGCGCCTAGCGATATATTCTACTTACGGTCCTTCGCGAAGCGCATCACACGTGAGCGATTAATCACGTTCGCCGACACGCGGTTGGATTGTTATTTTGTCTTTACTGTTATCATTGACTTATTTAGTGTCTAATCCTAACGGTTGGTAATACTTCTATTCAAAATCGCGATTCCTCGATATCTAAAAAATAAAATCGTGGCAAAACATTAAATTCGAATTAATGGATAAAATCGGAAAACTCGCCCAGCCCTAGTTATTAGTTAGTTTATCCTTTTATTGTCTGCTTAAGTAGACAATATTAATCATTAGGCCTACATAATGTTAATATTACTATACTTACCGCTCGCGTCCCGTGTTACGTGATATTATAACTTTCTGATCATTAGTTCCCTTTTCACGCTTCTGCTTAACAAATAAGTCAAAATATCATCATATTCACATGCAAACACATTCTTAGCTTTATGGTTGAACCAAAATATTTCGGTTCCTTTTGGTAAACCTCATTTGCCAAAAAAAAAAAATAAGGGAGAAGGGAGATTAGACAAATCAGGTAAATGTGCTACTGTTGTTTATTCATATTGTTTCATACCAACTTAAACTGATAGACATATATTTAATCAGAAATCTAAAAAAAAGTTTATTTCATTTATTAGTAAACATTTATGGTAAGAATGCTGACTCATTTAGGCTATTAGTAAGAATGCTGAGAATGTGTGTGACATTGCTGAATTTCTCACTTTTAGCAATAAGCTATTCTTATAGTTGAGTGCTTGTATTTTACTGATCAGATTAATTCTGATATGCAATCTGTTCTTCTCTGCAGGTGAGACGAGAGCTGCTGCACAAATCTTAATTTCAAAGATCTTGTTTTATTTAATAAATGTAAAAGATGACATTTATGAATGTCTTGAAGATGAAATGTTGATGGAAAATTTATATGATGACTCAAAGCTGATTCATAGTTTTTGGCACTGTCAACAGATCGGAAAATATGCCGTGATCCTCTTCACACACAAACATCAGTTGAAGAAGAGAAATAGGCCTAATGATTAATATTGTCTAAGAGGTCCATTGTGTCTTTCCACATATAACTTTCCATATTCTATAGCAAGAAGAACATTTCATTGTTTGTTTAGACCAGGGGTGCCCAAACTCGGTCCTGGAGTGCCGGTGTCGTGCAGAGTTTAGCTCCAACTTGCTTCAACACACTTGCCGAGAAGTTTCTAGCATGCCAAGAGCTTGATTAGCTGGTCCAGGTGTGTCTAATTGGAGTTGGAGCTAAACTCTGAAGGACCCAGGCCCTCCAGGACCGAGTTTGGGCACCCCTGGTTTAGACCAAAATTAGGGAAATTTGGAGTGAATATCTATATCTTATCAATATCTATTTTTTTTTTTTCAGCGTCTAATTCCACAGACGATTGACAAGTGAGGATTGACATTCACAATGTACATATTTGTACATCAAATGTTGCAATAATATTATTCAACTGTGTTAAGAATATTTCTTTTTGAAGCAACCTTTGTTGTCCTACTTTATAAAAGGACATTTAAAACGTGGAACAGCATGTTTTGGCTAATGTGGGACAGTCAAATATACTATGTTATTCAACTAATAAAATGTGTATTAAGAAAGTTCAGTTTTAGGGCTTATAATGCAGCAGTATTGTTTGTTTTAAGAGACAAGACGACGATGGAATTCTTGACCATGATGAGCCCATGACTGACCAGAGCTGCTTATTTCTGTTATAAAGTGTTATTTATCATTACAGTTTGCTCAACACATGCTTATGAAAATACATGTTCTATATTCTTACCATGAACACAGTATAAGCTCATGAATGGTACAGTATGTGATTATTTGCATTTCTATTGGCAGAAGTTGGAATAGTGCCAAGTGAACCTCTTCACTCATTAATTAATCATGGTCTAAAGAAAACATTTTGTTTCCAAAATGTATATTTGAAGTCAAACAAATTATTAACCTCAGCAATGTGATATTGTTTAAATGAGAGAGGCACGTACATGAATTTAATTTACATTCTTAATATGTTTTTCCAAAATATATTAATATGTTACACATATTTTTCAAATGCTATTATATGTATAATTTTAAATATGATATTATTAATAGTTTTATCATTTTTTTTTTTTTTTTTTTTTTTTTAATTAATGCTGTTATGGTATTAGTCTTCACCAAAGGCCTTGCATCAATTTCTGTGTCCATGTAATAAAGAGTTGGACTCTTCCAGGGATCATCGCTGGCCCTCAGAGAGACACCATACAACACCGGCGCTAGATGGCGCTATGGAGTTATTCTCATTGTGAAATATCCTACACCAGTGGTTTTCAAACCGGTCCTGCGAGCACCCCCAACATTGCACATTTTGTAGGTCTCTCATGTCTAACACACCCATTTCAGGTCTTGCTCTCTCTACTAATGAGCTGATGAGTTGAATCAGGTGTGATAGATAAGGGAGACACAGAAAATGTGTAGTGTTGGGGGTGCTCGCAGGACCGGTTTGAAAACCACTGTCCTGTTTTAATAGAGTTACATAATAGAGTTAAATAAACCAGTTGCATTATAAATGTGGTTGATTTACCATACTATAACCATAGCTGTTCAACAAACATTCACAGAATCCACACAGTTCCTGAAACTGATTCATATCAACACTGGCCAGCAATATTGCATGTATTTAGTCATTAAAAATCATAACAAAAAAACAGAATTTACAAATGTTACACAATATTCAATCACATTTATTAACATCATCACATTTATTTATATACACATACAAATAAATGGCAATGAAATAATGAGTGGTTTCTTGATGATCCCTGGAAAAGTCCCACTCTTTATTACATAAACCTTTGGAAAAGACTATTAGCATAACAGCACTAATAAAAAACAATGATGATCATAACATTAATAATAATATATTTAAAGTAATATATTTTAACATTTGAAAAATGTGTAATTTATTAATATATTTTGAAAAAAATATATTACAAATGTAAGTGAAATTCATGTTTGTGCCTCTCTTGTTTAAACAGTATTTTATTGTTGAGGTTAATAATAATAATTTGACTTCAAATTTACATTTTGGAAACAAAATGTTTTCTTTATAGAATCATGATTAATTAATGAGTGAAGGAGTTCACTATCTTGGTACTATTCCAACTTCTGACATTAGAAACAGAAAAAAATTGCATACTGTACTGTGTATGAGCTTATACTGTGTTCATGGTAAGAATATAGAACATGTATTTTCATAAGCAAGTGTTGAGCAAACTGTAATGATAAAAACACTTTTTAACAGAAATAAGCAGCTCTGGTCAGTCATGGGCTCATCATGGTCCAGTATTCCATCGTCGTCTCTAGGTTCAGTATCTGGATCTTAAAACAAACAAAACTGATCCATTATAAGCCCTGAAACTGAGCTTTCATAATGCACATTTTATCAGCTGAATAACACATTATATTTGACTGTCCCGCATTAGTCAAAACATGCTGTTCCACGTTTCAGACATGCTTTTCAAAAATGGGATGACAAAGGTTGCTTAAAATAGAAATATTCTTAACACATTTGAACAATATTATTGCAACATCTGATGTACAAATACAATTTAGAACAGTGTTTTTGTAACGGGGACTCCAGGGAAGCGTAATAGATCCAAGTGCAAGCTTTTATTGAACACAACGTAGTCAGACAGGCAGGGTCGATCTCCAAACAAACAATGAAACGTAGGCAAGACAATAGCGTAATCCAGAAAAACAGGCAGAACGTCAAAATACCAGTGAGCAGTCCAAAAAGTAACAAATAAACAAGGCAATGAAATAAAACAAAACTATGGCAAAAAACAAGGCAAAACTATGACAAAGAAACAAAACCGTGTTTCTTTGTCATAAGAAACAAAGAAAAAAGAAACAAAATCCTCTGCCACTGAACTGTGAGTGGACATGAAATAGTTCTGTAACATCTCATAAGTTCCACAAGATCTCTATAAACACTCCTGATAAAATATTTGTTATTTAGGCTAAGCATCAACATTTGCAAACCACTGTTTGCATGGGCTGCTGCATGCATGGCAGAATGCGAGGAAACAGCACTCACTTAAAGCTGACATCTCAGGTCATTGCGATCTCATAAAGCTCTTATAACACAATATATTGGTGATTCATTTGGCATTTCAGAAAATTAAGGGGAAAAAGTTCCCTAACATTTTTTTCCCAGTAATCTTATTGAAAACAGTCTGTCAACTCTGTACGGACAAATTAGACAATGTGTAGAAATAACAGTAAATCATAAAAGGCAAAATCCTTCTTGTTTCATTAGACAAACAGTCCTTACATTCCAACACTTGAAACACTTGAGATAATATTTCACCTATGCACCTTGAAAAAATTAAACACATACCTATGTATTTCACAGAACTGTCCACTTGGAGCAAATGTTTTTCATCTAAAAATGTCAATATCCAGTAAAATAAATAAATAAATAAAAAGTTTAAATATTATAAAGGTGCAAAAATCAATTTTTATGAGATTTTAAACAAGTTTATTTATTTATTTATTTATTTGTGTGTGTGTGTGTGTGTGTGTGAAGACCTTTCCATGATTAAAAGACCTTTAAATAACACAAAGTTTAATCAATGAAAAATTCAGTTTTCCTTTTGATATTGTGGTAACAGTTTTGACACTTTATAAAACAACTCTTGGTGTTAGAACTTTTTAGATTCAAATATTTTCTCAGAGAAAGCACATAAACAAGCAGAATGCTTCAAATGTTATCAGTGAAAGAAAAAGTGACATCATTTTCTGTATCTTGCATATTTGTGGGTGATAATTTCACTAATTTGAAGGTAAAGTATGGTAAGGTAACACAGTCGATGCAAGATTTATGGACACATTTAATAAATAAATAAATAAACTAAAATTTTGGTTTGTTAAACTTAAAAGCTGGGTTTGTTACCCAGCTGCCTTAAAATTTTAAGTTGAATCAACTCAAACATTTAAGTTATCACTTAGTACAACTTAACATTTCAAGTTGAATAAACTGTTTTGTTTTGATTTGACTTAACCTACTACTAAGAACTAACATACTAAGACTAACCTTTGCAGTGCAGTTGTTTTTGCTGTTTTTGTGCAATAGATAACATTTTTTTTTTTTTTTTTTTAGATATTTTATTTGAGATATTTCTATTTTGCGGACTCCCACATCCCGCACACACTAGTCTCTTCCCGCCCGCACCCGCACTCCCTCATCAAGTTTTGTCCCGCTCCTCACTCTGTTGCGTCGGGTCCCGCGGTACTTCCGCGGGAGTGCAGGTCTCTACTTTAATGTTGTACAAAGAGGAGATGAATTGCCTTAATCTTACATCACATTAGTCAGACTCAAGCAGATGGTTACTCAAGTTTAGATGTCAGATGGAAAGTCCCTTGCCGTTTTATTCTGATTATGAGAAGGTAGAAAAAAACCCCGAAGATCTGCTTTAGAGATCGATGCACATGAACTCAAGAAGAGGCTTATAACAGCACATTTCCCCAGCCTGCTCAGGCACGATCGGATTCCAAAAACAAAGTAGTCCCAATTACAGAATATTACATTTTATAAAGCGCATGATCAGATTACATTTGCCTTTTTATGGATTAAATATCATTTACACAATGGCAGTAAACCATTCTTTTTTTCCCGTTAATTTGTCTTGTTTTCCCCTTTAAAATTTTCCTCTCTAAAAATCCTACTGTCTGTCACAGCATTTAGCTTTAACTGTAGGCTATTAAGAATATAGAATCATTCTATATTGTGAATAGCATATATGGTCATGTAAATATAATATAAATCAATTAGAACTTTACAGTTCGATATTCACATATTTACATGCCGGTAAACAAAAAAAAAAAATTGAGCTACATCTTTCATAATCGATGGAAACGTGACTTTCGAGCGCTACCTATTTTGGATCATATACATGATAACATTCGGATGCTGTATCGCAACCCGTGTATCGTCCCTGAGCAGGCATGGAAATATGTTATTTAAAGCGTCTTTTCTTGTTCATCTGCATCGCGCTCTAAAGCAGATCTTCGGTGTTTCAAGGGTATTTTTCTCTAGACCGAAGGGGCTTTCCATCTGACGTTTGAGCATTTCCGGCTGTCATTTGAGCGTGAGAAATGTGTGACGCTGACTAATGTGAGAAAAGCTTCAGGCCGTTCATCTCTTCTTTTACAGCATTACAGCTAACATGACTGGTGTTGAATTCAAGTCTAAAATCACCTGAGTTTCTGGAAATTCTGTCATGAATGTGGCCCTGAGAATAAACAGACAGGACGTTCCTCTTTTGAAGTCCACTCACAGGTCAGTGACAGAGGATTTAGACAAAATTAATGTTAATGATTTAAATCTGTTACAAACCAACTGTTCTTAATTGTTTTCAAATTATATCTGTGATGAATTTGTACATCGATTTTTGCAATGATATTTTTAAAATGTGTTAAGAATACTTTTATTTATAGCAATCTTTGTCGTCCCACATTAGAAAAGGACGTTTCAGAAGAGGGACATTGTGTTTTGACTAATGTGGGACAGTCAAATATATTGTTATTTAATTGATAAAATATGCATTAAGAAAGTTATTATTATTATTATTATTATTATTATTATTATTCATTTATTCATTTATTCATTTATTCATTTATTCATTTATTCATTTATTTATTTATTTACTTTTTTTTTTTTTTTTTTTAATGCAGCGTATTGTTTGTTTTAAGAGCCAGATTATAATTTCGACTAGGGGTCTCATTAATAAAATGTTGCGCGGAGACCATCCAGGTACGCCTCTCTTTCCGATCGCAAATGATGTTGAACTTGGGCGCAACTGATTGGTTTCAGCTCTATGCCTTGTAAACGACTCCTAATTAATGCTATTAACATAAAAAAAAAGGTATATATATATATATATATATATATATATATATATATATATATATATAAAGAAAAAAAGAAAGAAACCATCACAAAAATTATAATGGTTTCCACTACAAATGCCATTACAAACCATTAACTTTAACCAATACAACCATTAAAAATGATTTTCTGTAGTGTGTTGTTCCATTAGGAATACAGTTTCCAATAAAATCACTACAATTGTTTTTTTTTTTGGCACTCATCGTCCAAATCTTTAAATTTAGAACAGCGAGCTGCAAGAACGGCTTACATTTCCAAATACCTGCAGTACTCCGACAAGAAAAAGTGTGTAAGTCTGCTCAGACCCTGACATGACGCTAAGCACGTTTCCCCGTCAAAGGCAGTTTTTACAAATATTAGCGCTGGCGTGCATTTAAGATCAACTCTATGCGTACGCACACTTTACAAATGAGGCCCTATAGGCGATGGGATCCTGGATCATTTTGAGCTAATGACTGAGGAGAGCTGCTTATTTCTGTTATGAAGTGATTCATTATTATGATTTGCTAAACACAGGTTTATGAAAATACATGTTTCATATTCTTCTCATGCGCAGCTATAGAAGTTTAATACTTTTTAAAGATGTTCCGTATTCCAAAGGTTAAATCTTTGTTGTTTATGAAATTATTTTGCTGTTCTTAATGACTTCGTTACACGGTTATTTGTGTATCCTTCACTGTCTCCCTTAGGAGACGTACATGAATCGTTACACAATATATTACTACGTTTTTTGTCGCGTCGCGCTGCGCTTATCGCGTCCGGCGAGCCGTTATACTGTTGTTTATTCATATTGCTTCATGCCAACCTACAATGCTAAACATATATTTAATCATAAATATAAAAAATGGCTATTCACAAACTCATTTATTAGTAAATGTTTATGGTAAAAATGCTGAGAATGCGAGTGAAGTTATTGAGTGCATAGAGTTCAGTGATTGTATTTCATTAATCACAAAATAATAATGATGAATATGGAATCTGTTCTTCTCTGCAGGTGAGACGAGAGCTGCTGGACAAATCTAGCTGTGTCGTAATTTCACAGACCTTGTTACATTTAATAAAATATAAAAGATGGGTATGAAATGTTGATGGAAAATGTATATGACGCCTCAAAGCTGACTCATAGTTTTTCACTTTATGACAACAGATCGGAAAATACGCCATGACCCTCTTCACAGACAAACATCGTTTAAAGAAGAGAAACAAAAAGAGGGCCATCATGTCGTTCCAAATATGACTTATCCTCTCTGACATACAAAGAAGATATTTTGAAGAACATCTTTGTGTTTGTTTAGACCAGCATGATGGATATTTGAGCATTTAAACTCTTCCATATTTTCTTTTCGGCGTATAATACAGATGAGTGGCAGATGAAGATTGACATCATGAGTCAGAAAACAAGATCCAAAAAAAAAAAAAAAAAAAAAAAAAAAAACACATGCCAGTCTACAGTTTGGAAAAACATAGCCGATATTTCGCTTTTTGTTTTATTATTTTTATTGATCAGCTGATCTCATTGTTTCACTAATTCAGATGATCAGATGTTTATTGTGTTGCTATTTGTGTAGATAAGTTAATTTTATATCGTATCACTTGTATGGACCAGCTGAGGTGGATTCAGGCTGTTTTCAAGTGTTTTTGGCTCCAGTACAGTGGGCGGAGTCAAGGCTACAGTCCCTGTTCCTTTTGTTTAAATGAACTCTAAATTGAGCGGTAAAGTTTGCTATTCGAAGTAACATACAATCGGCGGAAACGTGATATCCTACTTTGGATCAGACAGATGAAAACATTAGGCTGGTTCGAGATGCATCGGCGCTGCGCAGAATGATCGCGAGAGCGATTCTAAAGCATAAAGCGTGGTCTGCCCTCTAATCGCTCTCGCGGTACTTTGCTGTTTTAAGCTGATCATTCTGCGCAACGTCGATGCATCTCGGACGAGCTTATTCAGAGTGTCGCATGGTGTATCGTACCTGAGTAGGCTGGGGAAATATGTTATGAAAAGCCTTTTATTGAGCTCATGTGCATCGCCAACTTGCGGTTTCTTCTACCTTCTCATAATCAGAATAAAACGGCAAGGAACTTTGCGGCTAACATTTGAGCGCGAGTAACCATCTGCTTGAGTCTGACAATGTGATGAAAGCTTCAGGCCGTTAATCTCTTCTCTGACAACATTAAAGTCATGACTGGGGTTGAATGTAGGATTTAAATTTGTAGAGTTTATGAAAAATTCTGTCATGTAAAAATCATAAGACGGGTACCTCTTGTGAAGTCCGCTCACTGGCCAGTGACAGAGGATTTGAATGAAATGTGTTATAAACAAAACATTGTTCTAAATTATATTTGTTATGTGTTTGTACATGAAGTGTTGCAATAATATTGTTCAAATGTGTTAAGAATATTTATTCTTGAAGCAGCCTTTGTCGTCACACTTCAGGAAAGGACATTTCAAACATGGAACAGCAGGTTTTGACTAATGTGGGACGGTCAAATATACTTTGTTATTCAATTGATAAAATGCGTATTAAGAAAGTTCAATTTTACGGCTTCTAATGCAGCAGTATTGTTTGTTTTAAGATCCGGATTCTGAATCTAGAGACTAGACGACGATGGGATCCTGAACCATGATGAGCCCACGACTGACCAGAACTGCTTATTTCTGTTATGAATGTTTTTATCATTACAGTTTGCTCAACACATGCTTATGAAAATACATGCTCCATATTCTTACCATGAACACAGTATAAGCTCATGTACAGTAAAGTACACATTTTTTTCTATTGTCAGAAGTTGGAATAGTACCAAGATAGCGAACTCCTTCACTCATTAATTAAGCATGATTCTATACAGAAACATTACTGTTTTCGTTGTTTTTCATTAGTGCTGTTATGGTATGAGTCTTCACCAAAGGCCTTGCATTGATTTCTGTGTCCATGTAATAAAGAGTTGGACTCTTCCAGGGATCATCGCTGGCCTTCAGAGAGACACCATACAACACCGGCGCTAGATGGCGCTACAGAGTCATTCTCATTCTCATCACTATTCTCTAAAATATTCAAAAGTGTTTAACCGGTTGCATTGTAAATGTGGTTTTGTTACCATAGTCTAACTATAGTTGTTCAACAAACATTCACAAAACAGAAACCGATCCATATCAGCACTGATCTGCATTCATATAGCATGCATTCAGTCATTAAAAATCATATCAAACAGAATGTAACAAATGTTAAACAATAATCAACCGCGTTTATTAACATTATACCATTTATTTACGTACACATGCAAAGAAATAATGCCTGGTTTCTCGATGATCCCATGTCAATGAAACTTATATACATATCTCTGGTTTAAACAGTATCTTATTGCTGAGATTAATAATATTTTTTTTGACTTCAAATTTACATTTTGGTAATAAAACGTTTTCTTGATAGAACCATGCTTAATTAACGAGTGAATGAGTTCGCTATTTTGGTATCATCAACAAGTTCTGAGAATAAAAACGGAAATTAACTGCGTACTGCACTGCACTGTACATGAGTTTTTACTGTGTTTATGATAATAATATGGAGCGTATATGTTCATAAGCATGTGCTGAGCAAACTGTAATGATAAAAACACTTTAGAACAGAAATAAGCAGCTCTGGTCAGTCGTGGGCTCATCATGGTCCAGGATCTGATCGTCGTCTCTCTAGATTCAGAATCCGGATCTTAAAATAAACAATACTGCTGTATTATAAGCCCTAAAATTGAACTTTCTTAATGCACATTTTATGAGTTGAATAACAGTATATTTGACTGTCCCACATTAGTCAAAACACGCTGTTCCACGTTTGAAACATCCTTTTCTAAAGTGGAACGACAAAGGTTGCTTCAAAAAGAAATATTCTTAACTAATATTATTGCAACATCTGATGTACAAATACATCACACATATAATTTAGAACAGTGCTTTGTTTATAACAGATTTCATTAAAATCCTCACTGTCACTGACCTGTGATTGGACTTCACAAGAGGTACTTCCCATCTGATGCGACAGAATTTTTCATAAACTCGAGTGATTTAATTCCTAAATAACACATTCAACACCAATCATGTTGACTTCAGTGTTGTCAAAGAAGAGATGAACGGTCTGCTCTTTCATCACAGCAGTCAGACTCAAGCAGGTTCCTCACGCAGCCGGAAGGTCCCTTGCCGTTAGAAGAAACCCCGTAGATCTGCTTTAGAGAGCGATGCACATGAACTCAAGAAGAGGCTTATAACAACATATTTCTCCAGGCTGCTCAAGAAAGATGCGCCATCCGAAACTCTTAATGTTTTCATCTATCTGATCCAAAATAGGGAATCACGTTTCCACCGAATGTAAACGTTTACAGCGAATAGGTATAACTTCACCGCTCCATTTAGAGTTTATTTAGACCAGAGCCGTAAAGAGAGAGAGGTGCAACAGCGGAAGTTCGAAATGCTCGATCGTCACGTGATTCCCGTAGACTTCAATAGTTCCATTAAGTTCATAGTGGGTAATTGGAATACACTGAGTTAGAGAGACAGCACTGCGATTTTGGTAATTAGTAGACAAAATACTTTATTTACATTATTTATAAAATACATGTACAATTGTATGTAGTAAATTTGGCATTTCTGCCCCCCTCACTTCTGAAATGATGGCTAAGCCCCTGATCGTGTGACACTGTATGAATAACAATTATTTTAACAATTTACACAAACCTTTATATTACTAGCTTGTGTGTAAAAAAAAAACAAAAACAAAAAAAAAACCTACTCATAAAGTACATAACAACCCAACATCACAACACTACTCAGTCTTAAACACATTAATTACATTCATCAATTTATAGTAATTAAAGTCAACACAAATTCTTGATTTAATCCTATTTTTAAAAACTGATACAATGTGGAGTCCATTTCTGGGTTCTATTTTTATTTTTTTTTTCCCCTAGAAATATAAATAGCTAATTTAGCAATTTAGCTAATTTATATTTCTGCAGTCTTCTATTGAAACCTAATATAAAAATTGCTTTGTAAAGAAAACTCCTAATAAAGTGATGCATTAAAATGCCAATAAGCACTCTTTAACTTCACATAATTAACAAAAATATTCCACATAACTAAGCAGTGATCTGAAAAAAAAAAAAAAGGATTATTTTGCAATCTGTAACAAAATGTAAACACATCAAACATACCAAGTGATGCCACTGAAATAAGACTGTCTCTATGTGCCCAAGTATATTGTCTATTCTTGTGATGCACATTCCTCCAAACATTACATAAATCAAGCATTATTATTAACTGTGCAAGTGCTTTGTTATTTACCATTTTCTGTGCAATTAAAATCTCCACCAAAGAATAATACAATTTATTTTTTATTTTTTTTTCTGAACTTACATCATTGATGACAGCACTAAATGTATCAAAAATAAATAAATACACACAATTATTTCACCCCCCTTTGTATGGGCAAATATATATATATATATATATATATATATATATATATATATATATATATATATATATATATATATACATATATGTCAGATAATAACAAAACGGCAATACAGGAAATCGCCCAGAAATGATCACTGTAGCACATCAAGACATGCACAGTGAACAGAAAAAAAAGCCTCTTTTAAAGCGTGCCTGATTGGAAGCAGTTGTAAGGTGATCAGTCCTAGGTATGAGGTCTATGGGAAATGGAGTCCGGATGAAAGACTAGTACTCGGGTGAAGGCTCCCTCTGGTGGTGCAAGAGAGATGGCGCGGGAGCCTCGTTTGTAACACTTACAATGTTTTTTTTTATAATAATAATAATAATAATAATAATAATAATAATAATAATAATAATAATAATTATTATTATTATTATTATTAAATTCACATTAAATACAAAGTCAATTGTTTTAAAAAATATTTTATGGCATGACACCCATATCTGTTTTTATGTGTAGTTAACAGATTACACTATTAGGCTGCTTTGCCCATCGCCCATTATATATTAACTAACCTATAAAGGTGCTAAATACATTTACTTACACATATATGAGAATCAATATATTTACTGATATAGTTAACACGTTTGGGACTATTTTCGAATAAAAAAAAAAAAATATATATATATATATATATATATATATATATACACAGGTGCATCTCAATAAATTAGAATGTCGTGGAAAAGTTCATTTATTTCAGTAATTCAACTCTAGTTTAAGTCTTTGGTTCTTTTAATTGTGATGATTTTGGCTCACATTTAACAAAAAAAAAAAAAAAAAAAAAAAATCTCAATCTCAACAAATTAGAATACTTCATAAGACCAATAAAAAAATCATTTTTAGTGAATTGTTGGCCTTCTTAAAGGTATGTTCATTTACTGTATATGTACTCAATACTTACTTTAATTACTGCCTCAGTTCGGCGTGGCATGGAGGTGATCAGTCTGTGGCACTGCTGAGGTGGTATGGAAGCCCAGGTTTCTTTGACAGTGGTCTTCAGCTCATCTGCATTTTTTGGTCTTGTTTCTCGTTTTCCTCTTGACAATATCCCATAGATTCTCTATGGGGTTCAGGTCTGGTGAGTTTGCTGGCCAGTCAAGCACACAAACACCATGGTCATTTAACCAACTTGTGGTGCTTTTGTCAGTGTGGGCAGGTGCCAAATCCTGCTGGAAAATGAAATCAGCATCTTTAAAAAGCTGGTCAGCAGAAGGAAGCATGAAGTGCTCTAAAATTCCTTGGTAAACTGGTGCAGTGTCTTTGGTTTTCAAAAAACACAGTGGAGCAACACCAGCAGATGACATTGCACCCCAAATCATCACAGACTATGGAAACTTAACACTGGACTTCAAGCAAGTTGGGCTATGAGCTTCTCCACCCTTCCTCTAGACTCTAGGACCTTGGTTTCCAAATGAAATACAAAACTTGCTCTCATCTGAAAAGAGGACTTTGGACCACTGGGCAATGGTTTATTTCTTCTTCTTCTTTTTTTTTTTTTTTTTTTTTTTTTTTTTTTTTTTTTTGTTAACAACTGTTTACTTAATTTTCTTCTAATAACAGTAATATAAAACAAAAACAACTGTGCAAATTTAGAAACCCATCCCACCTTTGGTAGACTTTAAACAAAACAAAAAATATTTCAAAAAATGAAAGATAAAAGATAAAATAAAATACAATGTAGACCTTAATAATAATAATAATAATAATAATGACAATAATAAATAGATAGTTAGATAGATAAATAGCTAAATAGTCATAAAATATTTTTTTTACAAAGATTTTAGAAAAGATGACAAAACATTAAAAGCTGAATGCCATAAATTGAGTTTTCACATTAGATCCATGTATGCTGTCACGAATCTGGCCGGTGAGCTTCGGTCCGCTCACCACCAGATGTCGCTGTCTCATTACATTGACATTCACATTACTCAGACTGTTGCACCACACCCCGGACTGCGTTCCTCATCTCCCATTGCGCTGATCACATGCATCCAATCAGACACTGTATATAAGCCTTGGACTTCCCCTTGCCTTTTGACAAGTATTGCAATGTATTTACATTCGAACGGAGCCTTTCGCTAGTTCTGTGTTCTTGTCTAGTTCTGTGAGTTTTGTATTTTCGCCTGGGTTTTCTGGTATCGTCTGTATCGCCGCCTGCCCTTTAAAACTCTAGCCAGTTTTTTCGGATTTTCGGATTTTTTGCCTAGCCCCTTGGATTACATTCGCCATTGACCAACCCTCGCCTGTTTTGGACTACTCTTTTGTCTTGCTCTTGCATACCTGTTCGCCGATGTCTGACCCTGTTTTATGACCATGTCTCTGTCTAAAACCAATAAAGTTATCTCCCTCACTTTGTTACAGAATACTCAGCCACTAAAGGATCCAGCAGCTTTTCCGGCGGTCACTGGCCAGGTATGGACTCTGCAAGAATACTGTTAGCCCTCGAGCAGGGCACGCGATTGCTCGAGGACTATGATAAAGAGTTTTTATCCATCGCATATTACTGTGATCTACCGGACTGTTTATTGACTGAGTTTTTTGTGATGGAGTTAATCAACTGTCAAAGTTCAAACTAAGACGCAAGGGTCCGCGTTCATCCCTCGCTGCATTTATGGCATCTTGTCTGACTGCCCAGAGCCTCATCACATCTCGTCTGACACTCTTAAGTCTCGACCTATCATAAAGGCCAGTGTGATGGACCCATCACTGATTCATTATAGAGATCCTGCCACCCGCTGCTGCTTTTCCCCTAATGACAGTCACCATTCTGTGTGTGTGGGCTGCACACTCTGCTCCAGAGGCCTCGTCCGACCATGAGTCTACACCGGCTGCAGAACCTCCTAAGGGGGTGGCGTCCACCTACAAACTCTCTGCCCGTCCTGTCACGGCCATGAAGGCCGTCAGCAAACTCTCTGTCTGTCCTGTTCCGGCCATGGAGGCCACGAATGAACTCTCTGCCCGTCCTGTCATGGCTATTGAGGCCGTCATAGCAGTCTCTGCCTCGTCTGTCTCAGCCAAAGACATCAACTATAAACTGTCTTTCGGTTTTTCTAAGACAATTTAAACCATACCCCATACCTGATCTGAAAATAAAACATTCACATCATCATTAAGATCCTTAGCCCAGACAATTGTAATAGATAAAGGTTTGTATGAATGCTCAAGAAGAAAGAGATAGATAACTGAAGCAGAGGAGGGAGATTCCTCAGAAGGAAGAATTGGTTTGCGCAAAGGGTGAATAGGCAGCTGAGAGTTCCAAGACACCCCATAGGCCCGTAGGGCCGACCTAATGCGCAAACACATGAAAAAGGAGGTGCCAGGAAGATTAGATTGAGTTTTAAGATCCTGGAAGGATTTTAAATCACTATCATCATAGATATCTCACAGATTGTGTACTGTATTATGAGTCCATTACAGACAATGAAATGGAGTATTACCTGACAAAAGATTATTATTGTGGAAAATAGGCGAATGCTTACGCCATAATGTAACTTGTTGTGAACGCCTTTCAACATCCCTCCATGTGGAGAGGAGGTGGTTACAATGGAACCAAACCAAGATTTACATTGCCTAAGCGGAACCCCGAAAAAACAAGATGCTTCAATTTATACGGATAAACAACAGATTCCTCAATTGCTCTCCAAGACACAGAAGCATCAAGATCAAACCAAACTGATAAAGGGCAGAGGGAAAAGGCTTGAGCGTACAGTCTAAAACTGGGGAAAGAAAGACCTCCATGTAATCTACATTGTTGTAAGGTAGTCAGTTTAAAATAAGGACGTTTCCCATCTCATATATGAAACACATGTATCCGTGAAACACATGCATCAAGTTTGTTCCAGTAGCCGACAGGTGGAGAGACAGGAGTCATGGAAGAAAATAAATGAATACGTGGGAGAACATTAATTTTAATCATCAAAGCCTAACCATGATTTTTGCAAACCATTAGCCCAAATTATGCAAAGTATCTACCTGAGCATTAGTTAAAGCCCAAATTACGCAAAATAACTAACCAAGTTAAAATCATTTTCCGACAGCTTCGTCCCACCCAGTTAAAAAATCCCATCTGCGCCCCTGGATCTTTTGAGCTGTCAGTATACACTTGTATATGTCGGGGATATTGGATTCTGGTATATATTGAAAATGCAGATGTCAAGTCAACTTCTCTATCCATTTTTTTAATCTCCAACAGATGCAAATCAACTTTTTTTTTTTTTTTTTTTTTATTTGTATAGCGCTTTTCACGATACATATCGTTGCAAAGCAGCTTTACACCAAATTGACATTTTTACAATATATGTAGTAGTAGCTTGATGTACATATGGTAGAGATGTGTGGTAAAGATCAATTAATGCTTAATCAAACAGACAAAGAACACTATAAATTAGTAACTTGAGGTGTTACATAAACCCATGGTTCATATTCCTAAATAACAACTGTTGGGCTCATCTTGATGTTATTTACTTGTAATTCTTATGCATATATTTTACTACTCCACCCAAAACTAGTTGTACATTTTTCATTTTGTTCCCAACAGTTCTGTAGGACCACTTTTTGTAGGATCTTTATGCCCCTGTAGGTTAGCCCAGTAATTGATCATTATTTGTTTCTTTCTAATTTCTAGTGGTATCTCTCCTAACAAGACTTTTAAGACTCTGGTATGGGTGTAGTCTTTACTACTCCACAACACTGTCTCAGCGCTTGAGTTTGAATTTTACTAAGTTTTTCTAACAAGTTTTTTGAGGCAGAACCATACAACACACAACCATAATCAAACACAGACCGGATCAGTGCTACATAAATTGTTTTTTAACGAAGAGAAACTTGCTCCCCATTCCACTCCACTTACACATCCACTTACGATCTCTGACATTTCTCAACTATTTTATTTATATGTTCAGACCATGTGAGTTATAACAAAAAAATTAAATACATTGACCCTTTCCAGTGATTTCTCATACAATTTCAAACTCACTTTTGGAACAACCCTCTTCCTAGAGAAAATGACTGTTTCAGTTTTCTCCGCTGAGAATTTAAATCCCCAGTCAAATCCCAATTCTTCTGTTTTCCTAATTGCTATTCCTTCCCCTTTTCCAGAGAGCCCCATCATCTGCAACCAGAGACCTACCTATATCTGGTTCTACTTGATTAAAAACATCATTGATCATTGTGGAAAACAATAGTGGACTTATTACACTCCCTTGTGGAGTTTCATTTTCTATCTGGATTGTACTTGACACTTCATTCCCTATTCTTACCTGGATACTTCTGTTTGCCAAAAAAAAAAAAATCTTTAATCCAATTGTATATTCTACCTCCTATATTCATAATTTTTTAATTTTATCAAAAGTCCCTCTCTCCACATCATATCATAAGCCTTCTCGACATCCAAAAATACTGTTAATACTGATTATTTATTTATCTGTGCTTTATTAATTTCATTTTCTAAACAAATAATAGGATCCATTGTTCCTCTTCCTTTTCTAAAACCACTTTGATATCTTGATATTAATCCTCTTTTTTCCAATAAATAAGTTAACCTTTCCATAATCATCCTTTCCATAATTTTACAAACATTCGATGTAAGAGCTATCGGTCTATCATCAGAGAGTTTTGAAGGTCTTTTCCTGGTATTATTATTGCTTATTTCCAAAGCTTTCCGAAGTCTTCCTTCCTCCCATACTCTATTATATAATTCTACATTTTTTCCCATAGCCCTATCCTTTAAATGTCTCATCATTATATGTCCAACCTGATCCTTTCGTGGAGATGAAGTTTTTTTTTTTTTTTTTGCATTACAAATAGCTTTTTTCACTTCATCTCTATTAAATGGAAAGTTAATTGGCTGGTCTTCCATTCCCTCACTCCGTACCAGAGCTTCTAAATTTAGATTCTTTGTTATTTCTCTCCTCCTCTTTCCTTCCTCACTCAAGTTCCCCGACCCATGTGTCCATGTATCCTTATCCATTACAGCTACTTCTCCTTCTGACTCTAGTACTGGATATTCCCACTCTTTCTTATTACCTTCCATTCTCTTGATCATATTCCACACAACACCTACTGGAGTTGTTCTTCCAATTCCACTGCAAAAGCCCTGCCAGCTTTCTCTTTTAGCTTGCCTAATGGTTCTTCTCACTACTGCTTGAGATTTCTTGAATAAGATTAGATGGTTATAATTATTTCTATCTCTCACAGCTTTATTACACTTGTCTGCTTTTCTTGTCATTTTTCTTTTACTTTTTGGAATTGATTCTAATGTTGCTTCTAATTTTACTGCACATACTTTTTCATTAAAGGTGTTAATCTCTTGATTTAAGTCAATTTCAGCCATTTTTTCCTCACACATTTCCTCAAATTTAGCCCAATTTGCTTTTTCAAATACCCATTTTCCTCCTCTTTGAGTTACCGTTCTGTCTCAACATCTAGTGTTAGAACTATTGGGTAGTGATCACTCCCAGTGTTAGATTCTCCCCAAACTTCCCAATTACATTTACTAGCCAAATTATCTGAAACTAGTATCAAGTCCAACACAGACTCTGTTCCTGTGTGAACATCTATCCTTGTTCCCCTCCCATCATTTAAACATACCAGCTCCCTCTCCTCTATTAATTCCATTGGCATTTATGTATCTTCCTCCCCATAGTGTATTATGTGCATTTATAAGATCCCCACACCATATTACTCTATGTCTATCATGTACTTCCTTTAACTTCTCTAACTCCAAATTTTAAATGGGTTATAATAATATATAATAACTCCTATAATAATCCTATAATCCTATATATATATATATATAAAAGGGTATAATAATAATTTAGGGTAATATAATAATTTATAATACTCCTATAACTATCTCCTGACCTCTACCCCAAACCCCCACAGCAATATATTCTTGCTCCCTTCCTTTTCCCAGAATTCTATATGATATTTCTTGTTTAATAAATGTTGCACACCCATCACCATTCCCTTCTTCCCTATCATGCTGTACTATACTATACCCGTGTAGAACAAAATCTAAACAATGTTTCAGCCAAGTTTCTTGAATGCATATTCCGGCTTTATACTTAATTCTTCAATAAATTGCTTGAACCCCTTACTGTTTGCTATCAGAGATCTTGCATTCCATCGAATTATTTTTATCATCTACAAGTATTATCCACATGTTCTTTGACTTGATCTTATCTGAAGTCCATCTCTGACTTCTTCCCAAGTCAAGCCTGTCATTCCAAGATGATGTATTGCTGCTATAACAACTGTGTCTTTTGTGTTTTTGATTCAATCCCAGCTGTACTATTTATAACTCTGGCTATATCCTTCAAATGAAACCCTAGATTGACCTCTTTGATCTGTAGTTTGTCCTTTAACCTGTTTTGCCACCTCTGAATATGTTAGCTTCTTCTTCACCCTCCTTTTCTGAATTTCCATTTCCATTTTCAATACTTCACATCCTCTGAATGCTGCGCTATGTGCCTCTCCACAGTTGCAACACTTTGATTGTACTCCTTCCTCACACTTGCCATGTTCATGGTTTCCTCCACAACGAGCACATCTGCACTGCTCCCTACATCTTTTAGCAACACGCCCAAACCTTTGGTAATTAAAACATCTCACTGGTCCTGGTATATGCTCTCTTACAATGTAGCTCATCAAACCCATCATTACTCTCTTCGGAATTTCATTCACTTGAAATTCTATTACTACTGTTTCAGTGTCTCTTCTGTTTCCATCTGCACCTGATTTTATCCTTTGCGCATTTACTATCTTTTCTCCCTTAAGGTTACCTTTAAACTCATCCATGCCTATATTAAGGGGAACACCAAAAAAAACAATCCCTTTTCGGCCCCTACTTTTACTTTTATCACCAACTTTGTTTGCGCTGACAACTTTAATCCCTTCTATCTCCTTCAGTTTGAGAGCTTTATTTGCTTGTTCTTCTTTATTACATCCAATAGCAAGTTTCCATCAGAGAGAACTTTAGCGAAATCAATATTTCCTATTTCTCTATTTATGATCTTTGTCAATTTCAGTGGATTAATTTTGCCTACCCCAAACTGATCTCCAAACCTTACAATGCATTTTATACTATCTCTACTCTTTTCATCAGACTCTTCTACATCACCATCCCTGCATGACTTGTTTTTCTTCTTGTATTGTTTATTTGCGGTTGACAAGCCAACTTATGGTGTATTACCACCACCAACTGGACTGGAGTGTTCCAGTCCTGTTATTTTGTTATGATTGAGTACTTCTCTCTGCACTCTTGACTGTCCTGAAGCACAGCTTAAAAGATTTGATAAACTGAAATTGGTGATACCTAGATCTTTCAATTTCTCAATCAACACTTCTCTTTCTTTGTTATATACAGTACAATGCAGAATTACATGCTCAATAGTCTCCGTTTTACTACAGGATGTACAAAATCCAGTTTGATGTTTCACTATTATGAACAATGAGTGATTTAAACCAGAATGTGCTATTCACAGTCGTGTAATAATAATATCTTCTCTCCTTTTGTTGAGGCATACTCTCCCAACCTGTTTTTGAATGTTATATAGGTGCCTGCCCTTTATTTCCCTGTCCCACATTTCTTGCCACTTTTTATTGATGTGTTCTTTAATAATTTCTTTTATTTCTGCTTTACTCAGAGGAATTTGTACTTCAATGGTCATGGTCAACTTTTATTACTCCAACATGTGCAGGTACCCACATGAACCACATGCCTGTGCCCATTTTTTTAATTCTGAGTAGTGTTGGGTTCGAGTCCACCTAAGTCGAGTCCGAGTCGAGTCCGAGTCCAAAATGGGCCGAGTCGGACTCAAGTCCGAGTCCCAAAGGGCTGAGTCCAAGTCGAGTCCGAGTCCAATGAAACACTACTGTTTGTCAGTATCTTAAAATTGTTTTAATCCAGGGGTGCCCAAACTCAAGCTCTTACTAGGCATACTAGAAACCCCCTGGCAGGTGTGTTGAGGCAAGTTGGAGCTAAACCAAGGACCAGGACCGAGTTTTGGTAACCCTGTTTTTAACCTTTACAACTAGAAAAACGCAGTGTCAATTGAAATGTAAGAAAAGCAAACCTCTAGTGGATCTTGCCATTTTGATCTTTGATTTCACAACATCTCATAATTAGTGTCCATGCTCTGCTTAGCAAACTTAAAGTCATGTAACAGAAGTTATGGCTGATCTATGTAATGTGACATATTTTAGAGTGAAACAGGTTTTAGAATGTAATAAATTATAGGGCGGGACTTGACTTTATTCATTGATGTAGTAAATGTATAAATTCAAGGGTGGGGGTAAAGGAGTAGGTATCTTGGTGAATGGGACCTTAAGAGCAGAAAACACCATGTTTAAATAATAATGATTTCAATACAGAAAAAAACTAATCAACCAATGTAAGTAAAAGATTCTCGAGCTCAAGGCAAGTAAACACTCCAAGTATTACTTACAAGCAAAAGTATTAATACATATATTAATCAAAAATACAAATTAAATAATATTTTTTAAAATAGAATCATTTTTTAAAATAGAATTGTAGGGGGACGTTCCAGATCAAGTTTAAAGGGAGTTACGCCTGTGTTAACGCTATTGAATAGGGTAATATTTAGTGGTGTAGTGCAGTACCTGCGGATACCCATTTTTTAATCCGTCGGCTTTGCGTATACCCACTTCTAAATTCCCTCTGATGCGCATCATTCAGTAGTGTCCTGCATTAGCCAAAATCATGACAGGGCACCATTTCTAATTCAATCGTATGTGAATAAATGCAAATATTCGCTCAAAACACATAGTAAAGACGGTAGAGAATGTGGCGCCGGCTTCCTTTGAAATATCTTTGATGATTGCGCCTGACATACGCCCGCGCCCGCTCCAGCACCAGATTTGCCGAGTAGTAAAATTAACAATCATTATTGATTACTAATTTGAATCAGTACATTATAACGAAAACAATACCTTAAAAATAAAAAGAATTAGATTTTTATGATCTGAAATGTCTTAAACTGGGTGAACCCCTGTAATCTTTTGTCCAAGGATCCAGTAGGCGTTCAAACACCCAACCGATTTCATCAGAGATTGCGGAGAGTCACGTCCAGATGTCAGTTAACGTTATTCTTTTTAGCGTGGCTTTGGCTTAAAAGCACGAACGATTAAGCTTATATAAGTGTGCAGGGATGTGCAGATCAGCTGAATCTGCTGTTAAAAATGAACCATCCATTCATCATATCATCATGCAAAACTAAGAATTAGAATAATTGTAAACGACGATCGGGTGCGGTTCGGGTGCGGTTATCTAAATCAGAGAAAAAATAGGCGCGGGTGGGTGGCGGGCGGATAATTTATTTGAAGCTGCGGATTCGGGTGACGTTTGAGCTCATCCGCGCATCTCTAGTGCACACATAAACCCGTCGGCTTTCAAGCAGCCTACTGGACAGGACTTTTGTGATAATGCATGCCGTCAACTGTCTCTGGACTCGGACGGACTCGGGATATTTTCCGAGTCCGAAAGGCTTGAGTCCGAATCAAGTCCGAGTAAAAATGCATCCGAGTCCGTGACAAGTCCGAGTCGCCTAAAAATTGTACTGGAGTCCGAGTACGAGTACCCCAACTCTAATTCTGAGCATATTTATAAGTATCTCATATACTAATTCTTGCCTTGTTGTTGATAGCTCACTTGATAAGCTATTTAAAGCTGATATAGAGTCTGAACAAATACCTGCCCTAACTGGCTTAACTTACTCTACCCATTCTTATATTTTTCCGGCAGTGTAGACACTACTAGGCATATTACTGTCCTCTACAGGTCAAAGTTAGAACTAAATTCTTATGTATAGTCCTGTATTATGCAAGAACTGAAGAACTGCCTCAGAGATCAGTTTATGCATGTCACTGTGTCCAAACAAAAAGGGAACTGAAAACACTTCAACTCCAAGTCCTGCAAATTTATCAAAAAGTGTTTTTCTTTCTACACTATACTTCCTACATTCCAAGAAATCATGCCCTACTGTTTCCATATTCCCACATTCACATAAGCCAGAAATATGTTTTCCTACAATATACAAAGAGTAATTTATCCCACAATGCCCCAACCTCAATCTACAGTTTAGCTTCCTGGCAGCACGTGATACACATGATGGTGATGTTGCAAATGTTGATTGGTCACATGAAGAAAGTTCAAGAAGCCTTTTCAACACTAATAACCAACCAACTGAAGGGGCAAAGCCCATCCCACACTTCTACAATCATATTCCCATTGCTGTGTGGTATACAGTTTTAAAAAGTTTAAATTGATGTGGTCAGACAATCGCAGAGTTGTGCTTAGATTCAAAGTCTGATTTATAGCCTACCTCTGACACAGAAGTATAAATAAGCCATAATTTTTACGTTTACCTGTATGTTTCGAGAAGGAACAGCTGGAGTCATATTTTGTGATGATTAATATTTAGTCTGAAAAACCCTGATCTGCAATACACTGGCAAAACACCATCAGAATTACCATCGGTGTGTCCTTGTACCACACGAACACTCAGGCCCGCTGTCTAGTGCGCCGCTTTGTCTACTGTGTCTTAAGATGTACATCTCCTAAGAGTAAAAAAAAATATATCCAGAAAACATCTAGCAGGCCTCAGTCTATTTAGCATTCTTTATTTTTGTCAATTTATGCTTCAGTTTGGGTGATCAACGACAGCAGCTATTTGCACTAAGTGCAAATAACGATAGATTCTACTTACACTATGTGAAAAGAGCAGCATTTTCTTGCAATATGTGTAAAAAGTAGATGCGGTTTATAGTGGAAAATTTGTGTATTATAAAATAGTATGCAGTACTGACATATTGAGTGTAATATATCATATTTTGTAAAAATTACTAAATGGATGTTGCCTTATATTGGGACAATTAAGACCTCCTTACACCCCTAAACCTACCCGATAAACACTTTATTATTAAATACCTGCAAGGCACTTTGTTTTCATTTTTTAAATATATAATTCATTTTTACTGAAAATAAATGTCTTTCCAATCTGATATGTGATGGGAAAAGAAAGAAAAAAATAATCTGGCAATGGGTGGATTCAAACTCTGGTTGATTGTGTCAAAAGATGCCGCCTAATGGTGCATTTCCACTGGCACGTATAGCGAGCACAGCAGAACAAGTGTTTTCAATTAATTCCTATAGAAGTTGAGTTTAAATGCTCGAGCGGTGCATTATGGGATTGAAAGCAGCATGAAGAAAGCATTAGGTGTGTTCGACTTGAACCACGGCTACAGACGGCGGTCAACGAGATTAGCCGAGAGCAGTCGGGGACGTGTTGAAAATGGAGCCGCCAAGTCTGACAGTAGGCTCGTTTCAGATGCGCCTCGCCTGAAATGTAGGCGAAAGTAGATGGCCCTTCACAGGGGGCATTATAGTTTTTGCTGAATACCACTTAGGGTTGCAAAGGGGCAGAAAATTTCCTGTAACTTTCCATGGGAACTTCAACAGGGGAATTTTGGAAATATTCTAATTTGGAAACTTGACAGGAATTTATTGGAATTAATTGGAAATATGGGGAAATTTAGAGAAACTGTATCATAAACACATATAAACATGTTTTAACATGTTTGATCAGAAACTGACAAGCATGCAAATTAATACAAGTTTTGAAAATTATTATTTTTTTTTTTTTGAATCTGTGATGCTTTTTTCAGGGTTTATTGATAAATAAATAATAATAAAAAAAAGAACAGAATTTAATCAAAATTGAATTATTTTCTAATAGTATAAGTGTTTACTATTACCAAACTTTTGAACAGTATTGTATTGTTATTAAAAAAGGATCTAGGAAGTCTATAACATACTTGTTATAACATAGTGGGCCCACTGCTCTGCACATTTAGCATGTCTCCCTCATTTAATACACCTGATTCAGATCATCAGCTCATTAGGAGAAAGATCCATGAACTGAACTGAGTGTGTCAGATTCAGAAACATACAAAATGTGCAGAGCAGTGGGCCCCAAGGGCTGGAGTTGAGAACCACTGTCGTAAAAAACACCCTTTTTGTGAAAATCAGCCCTGTCCAGAGCAAACCTTTTTATTGCATTCTCCTTTAAATCTTAATGAGCTCTGCTCACCCCGCCCCTCTCTTCTGTGGGGTGAGGAGCCAGTCTGTTTATTTTAGCTACATTTAGCTGTGTTTAGCTGCCATACTTGCTAACTAATACATTATTAAGAAAGGTGATTTGCAAAGATGCATAAAAACCCTTATACTCACTTCTGCTGTAGATAAAGCTGCATCACGAATGATTTGCACGAACATAGACACATTTATGTAGATCGTCAGGCGCATTTCCTTCTAAAACAAATGTAACGTTAATCCTCTGCGTCTTCAGCGGCTCAGATGTTGGGAGTAAACGATGACAGCTACCTGCGTTGGCAAGTGCGCAGGTGACACACCAACCTGAATGATTTTGAAATATCACTAATCCATTGCAGATTACATTTCAAGTAAAAATTAATTTACATACAAATATCCTAAAAACTAATCCTGTGTGCCTTACACCCTTCAGATCAGGTGATTTTGGGTCAGTGGTTTAGCTGTGAGTCAATGGTGCTCTCTGCCAGCCGGGAAGAGTAAGATGGCAGATTGAACACTTCCGGTGGCTTCACTGCCTAACAGCAGTTTAGAGCACAGTGAGCGATCCAGTCATTATATATAGATCATTGTGGAGCGGCCTTTGTTGGTGTGACGTCACACTGACAAGAAGCTGAGAATGGCTTGATTTGGAAAAGGGGATATTTCTTATAAATATTACAAAAATACCATGGATTTTTATCATAATAGGGTGGGTGTGTACACACACTGCCAATACACATTCATGTTTAAACAACATGTAAAAGTGAATTTTGCCTCTGATGACCCCTTTAAATAAATGCTGTTCTTTAACGTTTTATTCATCAAAGAATCCTGTAAAAAAAAAAAGTATCACAGGTAATAAAAAAATATTATGCAGCACAACTGTTTCCAATATTGATAATAAATCAGCATATTAGAATGATTTCTGAAGGATCAAGTGACACTGAAGACTGGAGTAATGATGCTGAAAATTCAGCCTTGCATCATTACGTTATACATTATATTTTAAAGTATATTAAAACAAAACAATTAACAGTTATGTTTTAATTGTCAATTGTTTTGTTTTAATATACTTAAAAAATAATAATAATAATAATAATACTTCACAATATTACGGTTTTGTTCTGTATTTTATAAATGAAGGTTTGATGATGTAAGGAGCAGGACTCGTAGGAAGCGTGTAAGATCCAATTGCGAGCTTTATTAACAGATCGTAGTCAAGACAGGCAGGGTCGATAACCAAACAAACAGTAATATCCAGGGCAAGGCGAGAGCGTAAATCCAATAAACAGGCAGAGTCCAAAACCAGAGAGAGCAGTCCGAAAAGTAACAAATAAACAAGGAAATGAAACCAGACAGAACTATGGCAATGAACGAGGCAAAACAATGGCAAAAACAAAGACAAAACTATGACAAGAAACCAAACCGTGATAATCAAAAAACAGGGCAATGAAAACAGGAAAACGCTTGGTAGAGTCCGCATGAGCAAAACAATACTTCGCAAGCGCCTGTTTGGCATGGCCTGCCTTTTATGGCTGCCAAACAGGAAGTTATCAGTGAAGCAGCAGCGGGAGCAGCAACAGTCAGTCAGTGGGTGAGGGCTCCCTCTGCTGGCGTGGCGTTACAGATGAGCATGAGAGATGCAGTGATCAAAAACATTAAAAATAGTAATGTGTCCAGACTTTTGACCAGTACTGTATTTCTGTGTAATATCAGAAAACTGGCTAGCAGAAGGCAGACGAAAGAGCATCACAGCTTAAGCTAGTAGCTAGCACCCAGACACCCAGCCTCATAAACTGTCAAAGAAATAGTGCTAACTAGATTTTTCATATCTGATTAACTGCTACCTAGCTACTGTCAGGCTATACACAAACCAGCAGACGACGGAGTAAAATCAAACAGGTGAGTTTGCTGACAAGCAGGAAATGGTAGCTAAACTGGTAAGATGCAGTAGCGTTGCACACATGTAGCAGGCTCGGCTACCCCTCTGCGTTGTGTTGTGTGTAGTGAAAAACACCAGAGTCAGTCTGCTGGTTCAGTTGTATTTTATGCTGTCATCTCTGCATAAGTAGAAAACATGCAGTTAATTATTCGTTGTACAATCTTGCCTGCTCGCTCTGCTCAGACCTCCCGCGGACTGAAGCAAGAGTTCACAATACAGAGAATTTCATATGTACAAGAAATAGTAGTAACTAATAATCACTTCAAGTACAACATGACTGTATCTGCAAAATATATCTTGTATAAAACACTTTTCTTTATACAAAATGCTGGAAACTTTGTATTAACACAAAACCAATTCAAGTTTGAACACATATAAAGAAATCATGAAAACACATGAAAAACTGTACCTGCATAAGTAGAAAACATGCAGTTAATTATTCGTTGTACAATCTTGTCTGCTCCTGCTAAACATTCACACAAAGAAGAGAAATCAGCAGTCACGCTTCACAGGCCAACTTCTACGCAGACAACGTCACACTGCATTCCCTCGATTAAAACTACACTTTTGCAGGTAGAACAACTTTAAACTCGGTTCTGAGGAAAGACAACTTATTCACGTAACTCATTTATCTATCGTAACAATACACAGATCAAGTATATAGTGATTATTTCCCTTGTTACATGTTTTTGAACAGGATTGAACAAAATGCATACCTCGCTCTGCTCAGACCTCCCGCGGACTGAAGCAAGAGCGCGCAGCGCGCCAATGACGTCACAGCGGCGACGCGTGCAGAACTCATCAAGAAATAAAATACTTTTTCTTTCTCACATATATAGATAAACATATTAATTACCAACAAAGAAACAAAGATTTTGAGTGAATTAATAATAAAAACACAAATTATAATCAACACCTGCTACACACACACACACACACTAAAACAAAACAGAGTCACTTATAAATAAACTTTCCTTGGAGTTTCAGAAGATCGAAGTAGGTGAGGATTGAAGACAATGGATGATGAAGGTAGACAAGAACAAAGACGACGAAGGTAAGTAGAAAACTACAATGCAGAGAGTCCAGAAGGGGATTTCCACGTGTGATCGTAGACGAAGAGTGAAGGTGAGTAGGTTCTTTATGTATGGTGGCGGTGATGTTGAACAGGTGAATGTGATTAGTAATCAGGTGACAGGGAACGAATAGATGGCTGCGTGGGCTGATTGAGGGTGGAGCCTGGTGATTTTGTGACAGCTACGGTATAATCACTTTTTGGTATTTGCTAGTTATATGAAGACTTAGATGTAGTCCTTGGGCTTGGATGCAGCAAATGTGGCTTCAGAGAAACTGGAGGGGAATCCCCCCCTTAGGTGATTACTTGGGGGATTGTGTGGGGGGAGGGCAATTTGAAGAAAGTTTAAGTTTTTTTTTTTAAATTTTAATTATTATTATCTCACCTAAATGTTCGCTCAGTCAGTGTATTTGTTTTTACAACGGTATAATTTAGTTGTTCAGTAGCCTACACACAGCACAATTTTGTAATATTTTGTAATATTTTTGTAATTTACATGAAATCTCACTAAGTGTGCAGGATTCAAGAAATGACCTGCACATGTTATGGAGGAATGCACAATGCATGTAGGGTTTGTAGCCTCAATAGCCCTGCTTACTGCATTGTGCATGTAGGGTGCATTGTGCAAATCTTAAATTTTGAAAATTCCCAGTTAATTTCCTAATTAATTCCTGTAAATTCCCATATATTCCCGTTAATTCCCATGGAAAGTCTCCAGTCCTAAAAAAAATTCTGGAATTTGTATTATAACACGTTTTTGGGCAGAGCTAATGTAAATAGCCTCTGCCAACAAGTTGGGCTATTAGCACTTAGTGTAAATAGACACTCTGGAGATGACACCTCTTCTGTGAATCAACAGACTATTATAGATCATAAAATGTAAATTCTGTCTTATAGGTTTCCTTCACATTTTCCATTTCAAAATTCCATACATTTCCAGACTCAAATTATCACTCTAGACAATTCAGACCACATTTCATAGTGAAAAAACAAATGATTAAGGTAATAATTGGAATAATCTAGATGTAAACATCTACATAAAACAACGATTTAAAAGGTGACCAAATAAAGAAAACCCTTAAGACAACTATAAATAAGGATAACAAAAGAAAAGTACAAAAAAACATGAAACATCTTATAATAATATCTCACATTGCTGGGCACAGAGGGCAGCTCAACAAAAAGCACAATGAAAGCGCGTTCTCTCTCTGTTGTTTTTTAAATCACTGTAATTGTAGTGGTTAAAAAGATCAAAATTATCTTTAAAAAAGGTGTTACAGAATCAATTTGATTCAACGTGAATATAAATAGAAAGAGTTAAAATCAATATGATTTATATAATTTGATGTGATTAGTACAGTTATTGTCTTGAATCCTGTGGATTAACTTGTGAAGAAAATGAAGTGTAATCCAAGGAGTGTCCAGTAGGGGGAAATCGGAAACTGCAGGTAGTAGCTGACACGAACTACGCTGTGCCTCACAGCCAATACAGCTCAACATAGACAGCAGTACGAGTTGGTGTGGTCTTTTATTGATGTCCTAATTTCCCCTTTTTCAGGTATGAAATATACAGCAACGTATTTTCATTGAAAGTTAAAGTGATATCGTTTTCATGAGGTCAGTTATTTCTGTGAAAACATGTGAAAATACGGTATTTGATACCGAAATGATAACCTATGCTACCGATGCTAACCACGAGGGACGTGAAGATAATGTATATCACATAGCGTTTAAAGTTGAGCAAAAATGTATTTTGTATGATATTAATTGAAAGTAAATGTTGTGTGCAAGAGAGTTTATGTTATTTGTATTTTGCAATGAGTTCAGTGATTGAGAATAGACTGTTGAAATAGTATTTCGTTGAGCTGGGACTCAGAATCGTTAACTGAATCGTTATCTCGTTCATGTAATGTGGAAACGTTTCTGAAGGACTAGTTGATGTTGAAAACTAAAAGAATTAGTATTTTCACAAAGAAATGACTCATGTTACGGTTGTAAGTGGACACACAGACATGAGTGTTAAGTTAAAAGGAAGTGTATTACATGAAGTGTTGTTTGTAATATTGGCTTTGAACATATGATGATGTGATTTATTGTATTAATGTTTTCACTTATTCACGATTCTGTTACGCATGTGATAAGTGTTGAAGAAAGAAAGAAATTACACAGCCAATACAGCTCAACGTATAGCAGCAGTACGAGTTTGTGTGGTCTTTTATTGATGTCCTAATTTCCCCTTTTTCAGGGGTGCAACATTTTGGAGGCCCCAGCGAGGATGGATGGTTCCTGGTCCTGCCGATCGATGTAGTGCCATGTGACGACATCCCACCTTCCAACCACAACGACAACGATAGGAGGTCGGCAGTGTGCAATAGTCTCATAACTGGACGGGCAGGAGTGCGAGTAATCTGAGGTTCCTTAATCCAACCAGGAGAGCTGCCAGTTCTTCCCAACCAAGTAGACATTCTGCTTTACACTAACACTGACCACTTATCCACAACCAACATGAGCACACTAGAGGACTTAAGACTGGAAGTAGTGGGCACACTTTACTCACTCAACAGTGATCATTTGATTGCAGTATGTGACTTTCTAAATATTGTTGGTACGCAAAGAGAGAAAGTTTTGGGGAAGAGTCGCTCATTTCTGATTACACATAATGTAAAGTATGTTGAAAGAGATGAGGTAGAGGAACTTGAAGACCAGGGTATGTCATTTCTCCTTAACCTTAAAGACAAAATCACTGAAATTCAGTTGTCAAATCAAAACGCAGTAGAGTCACAACAAAAGGAATTGCATGTAACTCAGATGTCAGAACAAGAAAAATTGCAAAAACAGATCGAAGCACTCCAGTTAGCCTTACAGTTATCCTTACAGCCAAAAGAGGGTGAATCAAAACAAGAGGTACAGACAGAGAGTCAAAAAGATCAGACATTCCAGGGCAGTGTCCCGACAAAAGATCTTACCCAATCACTGCTTTGGCAAAGGGAGTTCAAAATATCTGGTCAGATTGGGGAACCAGGCCAGAAAGATAAACTTAGTTTTTCCAGCCTAGCCCATCAAATCGAGAATGGAAAAAAGAAAAATGTCCCTGAACACGAAATAGTCCATGCAGTGATTAAAGCAATTGTACCTGGTATGCAGCTATCTAGAGGGCAAAGCAAACATAACACTGCCTACCTTGAGAAGAATCCTTCGTTCACATTACCAGGAGAGGGGTGCCACAGAGCTGTACAAACAACTGATGTCGGAAGTCCAAGACAGTAAGGAGACACCTCAGAACTTCCTAATTCGTGTTTTGGATCTTAGACAGAAGATCCTATTTGCATCACAGGAAGCTGAGTCCAGTCTCAAATATGACCCCATTCTAGTGCAAAACATGTTTCTGCATACAGTTCTTACTGGTCTGCAGAATGACTACATCAGAGGGGATCTGAAGCCATACCTGCAACAAACAGATGCGCGTGATGAGCTTTTGTTAGAGAAGTTAAACCTTGCTTGCATGACTGAAACAGAGAGACAAAACAAAAAGAAAATTGCAGTCCAGCATCGTTCAGTGGTGGTGCATTCGGCGGAATGCAACGACATCTCAGCACCTGCAGAAAAGAAAGGGAAAACGTCACTTCAGGAAAATAAGAATAAACATAACCCTGATTTGCTAAATGAACTCAGAGAAATAAAATCAGACATGGCACTATTAAAGAATCTCAGCGCTGAAGTGTCACAGATCAGAGAGTCGATTCAGTTGCCCCAGACAGCTGCGGAACAGGGTCTCTCTTTGCCAGGTTTCCGAAACTATGCCTCAGCTAGTCACCCAGAATGCCCATTCCCTGGCTATTGGCCTAATTACAATCCAGGACAGAGAGGGAGAACAGCTCAGTTCCAGCAAGGATTTGCACCACACCGTCTTTCTTCCCAAATGAGTCGTCAACGAAGAAGATGCCTCAACTGTCAGCAGAGTGACACTGACAATTATTGCACCCACTGTTATAGATGTGGAAGCAGTGAGCATTTCTTTGCAGGCTGTAGAGCAAGGGCAGTAAACCCGTCCAGGGATGCTCAGTTAAACGAGAGAGGGTTACTTCCGCGGGACAGGGAGTAACCTGCCAAATGTTAGAGTCCCACCAACAATGCTCTGGGTGTGGGATGAAGGGCGGTGGTCATAATTTAAGAGTGTGCACATCCTGCCAAAAAGCCCTATATTGCTCCAAGTTATGTCAGGCTCACCACTGGGGCAAACACAAGAAAGACTGCCACCAGAAGGGGCATAAAGGGGTAAAAGAATTAAGTGCCAAAATGAAAACAAATTCAAACAAATCACTGGGTGTGGCCGCTTTAGTGGGAAAACAGTGTCTCATTGACTGTTATATCCATGGAGTTAAAACAACAGCATTGTGGGACACTGGATCTCAAGTTTATATCATTGATGAGTGGTGGAAAAATGAAATACTACCCAATGTGAGGTTGAGGCAGCTTTCTGAAATAATAGACGCACCTGACACACTTCAGATAGTAGCAGCAAGCGGACAAGATATCCCTTACATTGGGTGGATAGAAGTCACGTTTCAGCTGCCAGGAGAATACAGTGACTGCATTGATTCTGTCATACCCATGTTGGTAACAAAGGGGAAACATCTCTCGCATCCCATTATTGGTTACAATGCTATTGAGTTCATAGTGACAAGCAGTGCAGGTGACCGTAAAGATCCAGCATGTGGGGAACAGTTAAAGAGAATAGTCAACATGGTTCTCCCGAGATTAGAGATAAGTCAAATTCAGGCTTTTATAGAATTTGTAAAAGCAGAAGAGTCACATGAATATGTGGTGAGGACTCCCAGTGAAAAGGTATTAATTCCCAAGCGTACCTCTTTGCAAGTTGAGTGCCGAATAAAGATGAGTCCACTGAAGGAGGACACCACTTTGATGTTCGAACCTGATCTTGATCCCAAATGGACAGAAGGGCTAGAGTTTCAGGAAACACTAGTAAAGGTAAAGAGGGGTGCCCCACTGTACGTCGTACTGGATGCTCGGAATCCAACAGACCATGACATTGTCCTGTGGGGAAGAACTGTTGTAGGAACGGCACATGGTGTACAAGCTGTGTACCCATCCATGTCATTTGATCAGCTGAGTTAGTCTATACCTGCATCTGTGAATCCTATCCAGACAAGCATTGCTGATCTCTGGAACCCTCCAGTCGATTTGAGTCATCTGAGTCAACCTGAAAAGGAAACAGTATGCAAGATGTTACGAGAGGAATGTGCATCATTCTCCAAGTCAGATGATGACATTGGATGCATAGAAAATCTAACCCTGAAAATATCTCTGAAGGACACAGTTCCTGTGGCACGCTCTTACATCTCTGTGCCAAAACCACTCTATAGGGAAGTAAAAGATTACCTTCATGATCTGATTGCTCAGGGTTGGATATCAAAATCAACATCATCTTATGCATCACCTGTTGTCTGCGTTAGGAAAAGGGATGGAAGCCTCCGCCTTTGTGTAGATTACAGGGAGCTGAATAAGAAGACCCATCCTGATCGTCAGCCAATTCCCCAGGTCCAGGATATCCTTGACAACCTGGGTGGGAATTCGTGGTTTTCACTATTAGATCAGGGCAAAGCATATCATCAAGGCTTTATGGCGAAGGAGAGTAGGCCCCTGACTGCATTTGTAACTCCATGGGGGTTGTACGAGTGGATACGAATTCCTTTTGGCTTGATGAATGCTCCAGCTGCCTTTCAAAGGTGTATGGAGGAATGCTTGGAGAGTTTGAGAGACCGGATATGTGTGCCATACCTTGATGATATCTTAGTCTACAGCAAGTCCTTTGAAGATCATGTCCACCATGTGCGGAAGGTACTGCAGCAGCTTAGACGGTATGGGATAAAATTGAAACCAAGTAAATGTGGAATGTTCAAAAAGGAAGTCCGCTATTTCGGAAGAATTGTTTCGGCTGAAGGTAGCAAAGTGGATCCAGCTGATACGGAGGCTGTGCAAGCTTGGAAGGAAAAGAGACCAAGTACTGTCGGGAAGCTGCGAACAGTGATGGGCCTCTTAAGTTACTACCGACAATATATTAAGGATTTTTCAAAAATTGCTGGACCACTGTATGATCTACTCAAGGGCACCCCGGGAGTGGAAAATACTTGCCACCAAAATTCCAAACGAAGTAAAGTGAAGAATAGAGGAGTCCCTTCGAACCAACCAATAGTTTGGAAAGATGAGCACCAAGAGATCTTGGAAAAGTTGATCAACTACCTAGTTGAACCCAGATTCCCAGACTTTTCGCTGCCCTTTATTCTTCATACGGATGCCTCAAACCAGGGCTTGGGGGCGTTATTGTACCAAAAACAGGATGGTAAGCTCCGTGTAATAGCGTATGGCTCTCAGACCCTCACAGCGGCCGAACGAAATTACCACCTCCATTCGGGTAAATTAGAGTTTCTCGCCCTCAAGTGGTCGGTAACTGAGAAGTTTAGAGACTACTTATACTACGCACCTACATTCACAGTCTTTAGTGATAATAACCCCCTCACGTATGTACTGTCCAGCACGAAACTCAATGCAACCGGCTGTAGGTGGGTAGCGGAGTTAGCCGACTTCCATTTTTCAATAAAGTACCGACCTGGCCGAGAGAATGCAGATGCCGACAGTTTATCGAGATTGCCTCTAGACATCGAAGGGATGATTGAACAATGTACAGAGGAAATGTCATCAGACTGCATTGCAGCCACTGCACAAGCTGTAGAAGTACAGGAAGATGCCTCACCTTTGGTAGCATCTGCTTTGTCTTCAAGTTTGCCTGACGGGGATGACAGTGAGCCTCTTCCTGTGGCTGAAATTCAACTAAGTCAGAGGGAGGATCCGCACATTGGGCATGTAATAAAATATAAATTAACTGGTATACGACCTAGTGCCCGCCAAATGAAATCTCTTACCCCTCAGACCCGATGTCTCCTTCGTGAATGGGAGAAGCTTCACTTTGACAAGGATGGTATATTGAAACGGAAGACAGCCAATAGGCACCAACTGGTCCTGCCTGAAAGATACAAGACAGTGGTAATGAAGAAGTTGCACAATGAAATGGGTCACCAAGGGGTTGATCGTACGACATCACTGATAAGAGACCGTTTCTTTTGGCCCCATATGCAACAAGAGATTGAACATTATGTGGCAAAAAGCTGTCCGTGCTTAAAGCAAAAGAAGCCTTGTAAAGAGACAAGAGCTCCTCTCACTAATATCATCACAACCCAACCTTTTGAGCTCGTATCTGTTGACTTTCTTCATTTAGATAAATGCAAGGGGGGATACGAATATATATTGGTGATAGTCGACCAGTTTACGTGCTTTGCACAGGCGTACCCTACAACATCAAAGTCTGCTAAAACGGTGGCTGATCGCCTGTTCAATGACTATGCCCTGCGGTTTGGATTTCCAAAACGAATACATCACGATTAGGGTGGTGAATTTGAAAATCAGCTTCTAGCCCAGTTGACAAAGAATTGCGGTGTCCACAGTTCCAGAACAACGCCATACCACCCACAAGGGAATGGTCAGACAGAGCGATTCAACAGGACTTTACTCCAAATGCTCAAAACACTGACAGGCAAGCAGAAGACAAACTGGAAGGAGTCCCTGAATAAACTGATCTTTGCATATAATAGCACCAAATGTGATGTAACAGGATCACATTTTTATCTTCATTATCTTCTTTATGGTCGACATCCAAGACTACCAGTGGATCTACTCTTTGGCTTGGAAGAACGCACTGGTACGGTGAGCCACCAGGAATACTTGCAGAGATGGAGAGAACAGATGCGAAAAGCATATGAAATAGCAAGAGAGAATGTGGAAAAAGCAGCAGCACGGAGTAAGAAGCATTACGATAGGAAATTGAGAAGTACAACCTTGTATCCAGGCGACCGTGCACTCATAAGGAATCTCACACCAAGAGGAGGCACGGACAAATTGCGGAACCACTGGGAAGAGACTATCCATACTGTCGTGAGGCGAATGAAAGAAGATCTCCCGATTTATGAAGTGAAGCCAGAGGTAGGAAAAGGAAGGTCTAGGATCTTACACCGTAACCTCTTGCTGTCATGTGACCATCTGCCAGTGGAAGGGCAATCTGACATGGCTGCTAATTCAGAAAAAAGGATGACAAAGCAAAAGAGAAGATATCCTGTAAAACCTAATGAAGATGAAGAGGATGAGGATGAGGACGAGTTCTGTCTTTATTACTCACCAAATCAGCAGCACAGAGGAGAAGGGAGTGACGGAGATCCTGATGAGCTAGGAAGGGAGGCAAGTGAACTGGCCGGGCAGACCAAAGATGGTGAGGATGTAGGAGAAGGAGTGGACATTGTTAAGTTTTCACAGGAAGAATGTCCAGGTGAAGACAGTGATGAAGAACTGATTCAAGTCGAGGACTTTTTAGTGACAGAACACCGTCACGAACGGATTGAAGTTGAGCACACAGTATCACCTGAGCCACACAATGATTCTGCATTAAATGAGAGACATTCTAGACCTCACAGAGAAAGACGAGCCCCTCGACTGTTCACTTATGATCACCTTGGAACCCCCGCTTGCTATAACACAAGCTGTAGAAGTGAAGGTCAACAGTATCGGAATATGCCTTACTTTCGACAGCAAACAGTGCCACCATGGACAAACCTGATGCCCTATTATAATCCTTACCAATACCTTGCATACAGATACCAGAGATAGACTGCTGTATGATATAGACTAAGAAAACATTGATTTTGATACAGACAGCATAGTCCACATGAAATAAAGACCACAAAGAATGTTACCACAAAGAACGTAAATTACAAGATATCGGGACGACATCTAATTTTGTGGGGGAGTATGTAGTGGTTAAAAAGATCAAAATGATCTTTAAAAAAGGTGTTACAGAATCAATTTGATTCAACGTGAATATAAATAGAAAGAGTTAAAATCAATATGATTTATATAATTTGATGTGATTAGTACAGTTATTGTCTTGAATCCTGTGGATTAACTTGTGAAGAAAATGAAGTGTAATCCAAGGAGTGTCCAGTAGGGGGAAATCGGAAACTGCAGGTAGTAGCTGACACGAACTACGCTGTGCGTCACAGCCAATACAGCTCAACATAGACAGCAGTACGAGTTCGTGTGGTCTTTTATTGATGTCCTAATTTCCCCTTTTTCAGGTATGAAATATACAGCAACGTATTTTCATTGAAAGTTAAAGTGATATCGTTTTCATGAGGTCAGTTATTTCTGTGAAAACATGTGAAAATACGGTATTTGATACCGAAATGATAACCTATGCTACCGATGCTAACCACGAGGGACGTGAAGATAATGTATATCACATAGCGTTTAAAGTTGAGCAAAAATGTATTTTGTATGATATTAATTGAAAGTAAATGTTGTGTGCAAGAGAGTTTATGTTATTTGTATTTTGCAATGAGTTCAGTGATTGAGAACAGACTGTTAAAATAGTATTTCGTTGAGCTGGGACTCAGAATCATTAACTGAACCGTTATCTCGTTCATGAAATGTGGAAACGTTTCTGAAGGACTAGTTGATGTTGAAAACTAAAAGAATTAGTATTTTCACAAAGAAATGACTCATGTTACGGTTGTAAGTGGACACACAGACATGAGTGTTAAGTTAAAAGGAAGTGTATTACATGAAGTGTTGTTTGTAATATTGGCTTTGAACATATGATGATGTGATTTATTGTATTAATGTTTTCACTTATTCACGATTCTGTTACGCATGTGATAAGTGTTGAAGAAAGAAAGAAATTACACAGCCAATACAGCTCAACGTATAGCAGCAGTACGAGTTCGTGTGGTCTTTTATTGATGTCCTAATTTCCCCTTTTTCAGGGGTGCAACATAATCATAGGAACAGGCGCGCATACTTAGACTTGTTTTATATCGCTGCTGGCTTGACTACAGTGAAAAACTTAGTAGTTTGGTGATTCTCTGTTTTAAAGACATGATTAATCTCTCTGGGATTGACCACATGAGTATGTGTTTTATTGCACTGTCTATATGTCAGTAAGTTAGTCTAATACTTCCTGATCAGCTGACTCGACGCAACAGGACAACCATTTGAAACCGAAAGTAAAGAACACAAGTGAAAGTAAAATTGAGCCGCGGACATTTCACGAACATGAGCTTCCGTCAGCGAAACATCGATATTTGTGGTAATTTAAAGCTAAAGGGTGTAATCATTTTGGTTTAGTTAAGCATTTAAAGATGCACCGAACGAACTGTGTTTTGATGTCAGTACTGCTGATGATCACCGATGGTACGTAGAATATTAATATATTACCAGTTTACGTCTCTCTCTCTCTCTCTCTCTTCAACAACAACACTATTTTTAATGCTTAATTCTTTATTTTCTATTATCCATTTTTCTTTCTATATTTGGGCTTCAAGGCAAGGCCGTTCGTCGTGCTGTTTTATAAGACTTTGTACGATCTGCTATGAAAGCTCAAAATGGCCACCTACAGTTGACTGCTTTTTTATTTACAGGGAGAGCAGAGCTGAAAGAAGCAGCTCAAATACAAGACTGTTTAGCTCTTGTTTGGTAACATTCATATCAGATATTATCATGTTGAGGTGTGTCAGTCTGTTTCGTACTTGGATATTTTTCATGAAGTCATATTTCCTGGTTACCTGATTTGACCCAGTGTTTACAACCTGTTTTTTTTTTTTTTTTCTCTATAACAATGAAAGTGAAAGAATACCTGTAAAAGATTCATAAACACTGTTTGCTTGTGAAGTGCAAAATAAAAACAAAAACAAAAAAAACACCCATGGAACATTTGATTAAAAACCATTCAGGACTGAATCCATCTTTATATACATTTTACATCTAAAAGAGCAATATTTGAGGTAGTGGATGAGATAAACACAAAGAAACATGAGTTTCTTACCTCTCATCTGTCATCCAGTGGTGGGCAGTAACGAAGTAGTTGTAATTCGTTACTGTACTTAAGTACATTTTTCAAGTATCTGTACTTTACTGGAGTAGTTTTATTTTGAGGAACTTTCACTTTTACTTCACTACATTCCAAAGCGTAAGATCGTACTTTTTACTTCACTACTTACTTCACTACATTTCATAAAACATATTGTTACTCCTTATAATATATCACATGCTCTGAGACGCAGAAGCGGTGTCTGATTCATGAACAAACTGATTCTTTTCAATGAACCTGTTAAATTGATTCGCCAAACGATTCATTCACGAATTGGAATGATCCGATTGCAGCTGTTCTCGAGTCGACAACTCATTGATTGATCCGTTTAGAGTGAGTCTCCAGCAGTGTTCGAATTGTATCAAAGCTCTTGGGGGGTCCCCCTAACCAGACCCCCCCCCACCTCCTTAAGCATTTAAGAAAAATTTATGCTGGCTTGTCTTAAGACTTGTTTAAAAACATAAATAGTTTGGTCAGTTACATGTTCTAGATGTTTGCTAAAGTGTTGCTAGTTGGTTGCTAGGATATTCTGGGTGGTTGCTAGGCTCTTGCTATGCAGTTGCTGGGGCTTTGCTAGATTTTATGGTTGATTGTGTGTCATGAGTGATTACAGACATTCCCACTTCTGTTAATAACAGAAAATCAAACATTGTTTCCAAAACTGATCCAGTTTCGGTGCTTTGATATTATAATATTCTTTTCTAAATTAACATTAAATCATCTTAAACTTGCAGTAAAACGTGATTTATACCATCTAAGTAGTAATTTAATAGAATTGCATGTCTTCTTTAGTGATAGAAGCTCTGAAACATTTACTGTATAACCTGTTGAAGTTTTTTTTTTTAATATATTGTTTACTGACTTGACATGATGGACACTGAAATGTTGTTATTTATTTTTTCATTTTAAACAGTATAGATGATTACTTAATGGTAATGCAATATTTGTGAACACAACTGTGTATGTCAGACTATAAATCCGCAAAAACTGTGCATGGGGGCTTTCTTAGGTGTTGCCACCCCTCAAAGACCCCATGCCACCCCTTTGCTACCCTCAAAATAATTAGATCCGCCCCTGGTTATAATGCACAACGCTGTAAAAATGCGTTAAAATAAACTATGATTTAACCTGAGCAGGTCTCAATTTAATACAGCAATCAAATCTTTTCATTTAATTTTCATTTTCACTAGTTTTATGTTTTAAGTATTCTAGTTTTATTGAAAACCCGGGGGACCCCCCAAGTATATATTTTTGGGTGTTATGGGGGGTCCCTTAATGCTTATGGGAGGTCCGGGACCCCCCACCCCCAGCCCCCCCCTCAGTTCGAACACTGGTCTCCAGTCAACTGAATGCACAAGTAAGAACCGGGAGATCTTGTGAGCGCGCATAAGTTACTAATGTCGAATTTTAGGATTAATTATTATAACTGAAAATCATATTTAGGTCAAAGCTGTCTGCTGTTTGTGAATTACATCTGCTGTAAAAGATCTGTTTAAGCCCACTGAAATGCTTGAACTCAGACACATCAACATCAGTGTCTCCGTTTTAGGTCAAAAACGAAAAATTTAAATAACAGTTTAAAAAAATAACTCACGCATGTTCATATTCCCCGCTGCTGTAACATTAGCAGTTTTATTAAAATGCTATGCATGTAACCCTACGTGACGTCTGTTTTTATATTGTTTAGCAACATTATAAATTATTATATTGTTTGGATCAGCTTGAGTAGACAGATATGAATGTTTATTAAACCATAGTGAAAATAAGTAAATATTGTTAGCTGATGCTAACTATCTAGCTAAGAAGCTTGCTGGTGCCAAGTTTAGGTCATTTTTAGATATAAAGTCCAAATATTTTTATTCAACCACTATTACTTCCGAGGGAAAAAGATGTGATGTTCAGAACATGGTATCTACAGTAATTATTAAAGTGGGAAGTGATGTTCTCTGGGGCATTTAGCCAGGGGTGTTTTTACACAGACAATGTTTGAAAGGTTACTTCATTTAATTTTATATTAGCACATATATTTTATAATCCTACTGCTCTAAATACCTGGGTTTTACCCAAAATAACCACTACATGGAGTCAAAATACATTTTTGTTGCTGTTATGGACTGTGTTGACAAGAGTGATGTAGTAATATTCAGTGTGAAGCTTACACTGCCATGTACCTGAGAGAAAACAGATTTGACCATCTAATTTTCACCAATAAGAAAAAAGTGTTTTAAAGCTTGCTGTTTTGCGTAATGTCACAGTTATATATGACATGAGAATAAGGCCTGAAGTTAGCAAGAACATTTTAAGGAAAATATAATTAGATTTTCATAATGATTTTTTCTATATAAACTTGCAAAATAAATCTATCAGTACTTTTTTACTTAAGTACAGAAAAAATCTGGTACTTTTGTACTTTCACTCGAGTAAAATTGAAAGAGGAGCACTTTTACTTTTACTGGAGTAATACTTTATTATATGTATCCGTACTTTTATTTAAGTACTTGACTTGTGTACTTTGTCCACCACTGCTGTCATCACAGTATGATTAAAACAAATGGTCAAACACTGAAGCTTGAATCTAAAAAAAAAACTTTTGTATCACAGGCTTCCAGAGATTAAATATTGTGATGCTGTAAATGTGCTGTAAATGTAAACACCAAAATCACGAGTGACCCTGTGTGAGTAAACAGCTTAAATATCTAGAAACCAAAAACAACATTTGAGGTCGTGCCCTAGCGATATCCCTGAATGCACCTACTGTATATAAATACTTGTTCATGTCAGTAATGATGCTCTTTGTTAGTATGTATCCATTTATGCTTGGAGAAACTATAAAACAATCTTTCTTTCATTTCTCTGTCTCAGGTTTGATTGTAAAAGGTCCCTCTGGTCCACTGGTTGCTCCTCTGGGATCTTCAGTGGTTTTGCCCTGTTCTGTTGATCAGCTTTTATCAGTGAAGGATCTGGAGGTGGAATGGAGAAGAACAGACTCAGACACTTTAGTTCATCTGTTTCAAGATGGTGAGAGTCAATCACAGCAGGAACATCAGGATAGAGCTCATTTCTTTACTGAAGAGATTCAACATGGAAACTTCTCCCTCCGGCTGGACAATCTGAGAGCTGGAGATGAGGGTGAATATACATGTACAGTTTACATTCAGGAAGAGTCTGGTGAGACTGTGGTTGAAATTAAAGTTGATGGTGTTGGTGAGTATTGAACACATGAGTTCCTTCATTTTCACTATGATTTACCAGAAACTAATTACCAAATGTATATTTACACTGATTTATTCAGAGCGTTTGCAAGTATCAGGATCGAGTCGCTCCATATCTGCGTCTGTGGGTGAAGACGTCACTCTGAACTGCTCTGTAGACTCTCACATCACACCTGAAGACTTTGAAGTCTCATGGAAGAAAACAGATAAAGAAGAAGATATTGTGGTTCTGGTCTTCCAAAACAATGAGACTTTTTCAGATTCATCAGATGAGCGATACAGAGACAGAGTTGAGTTCTTCACTGATGAAACCCCCAAAGGAAACTTCTCTCTCAGACTGAAGAGTGTCAGAACTGAGGATAAAGGAGTTTACATGTGTGAGGTGTTTGCTGGAGGACTTTCAGCCAATACAACTGTAGAACTGGAGAGACTGGGTGAGTTGTGGTTAAAGATGCACACAATCATTTGGCCTAAACTGATACACATGTTTAATTTTAATTGTGTAGTTACATATATTTTTACATAAAGTCAGTAAAGTTTCCATTTTTGTCGCTCACTCACCGTTGTGTCCAAAAAAAGTGATGCTAGGGGTCATTCTTGGGAGCCCCATTCACCTTTGAGAATTCAAAAAAGGCCAGTGAGATTTGGGGAGTGGGATTTGCGTGCCACTAGGGCTGTTGCGATAATTACTATATGGCCACGTTCACACAGCAGCAGAATACTGTTGTCACTTCTGTATTTGAGTCCTTTTTCAGTTACGTTCACACACAGTATGGTTATTTATGAGTGTGAAAACCGCATTCTATTACTGAACTCACACCTGTACATTTTCAAGACTCACAACTGCATTCTTGGAACACACGCGTTGTGTGAACGGCACAGGACTGGACAACTGGTTGTCCGTCATGTCATTCAGTGCGAGAGAGCTGCTCTGCTGCACAAATGCGCGTCTACCGTGTGTTGCGTGCTTTCAGGTGTGATTTTGGTAACTTACAGTGATGGAGAAATGAGTTGTGTGTCATCTGAAAGTTTTATACCCAGTCTCCACCGGAGCTGCTGCTGTCGGTTAATGAAGGTTTGATGAATCAACTTACGGCTCAATTAGACTCCTGTCATGTCAGAAAGTGATAAAACTTACAGTTTTATGGATGTTGCCATCTTTGATATTACTTTGGTACAAAGGTTTACAAAGGTGGAGCAGCTTTTGATCACAGCATTGAAGTGAAACCACGCAATACCAAGAAACCACACTTTATTCCAACTATGCCACCGGGGGTTTAGCACCCATGGAAATAGTCTAACACAGCAACACAAGTTCCTCGCTAGTGAAAAAGGGGACAGAGTTGTGACCTTCAAACAGTATAAAAATCTTCAGTTAAACAAATCAATTTTATTGTTTGTTTGTATTTTTAAAGGAAGTCACAAATTTAAGAGATCTAAACTTTAAGCCAAATATTAAGATCATAACCCACCATTCTTAAAATATCAGGTTTATCAAGCCTGCAGGAAGAAAAAGGGGAAAGTCACAGGGCCACAGAGCCCCAGCTTTAAAGCACTCACCACATGTGCACTGATATACAAATCATTAACCAACAACATAAAAAAGTGTAGTGAATAATGCAAATAATTCTAAGCTCTCAAATCAAGACTCATGCAGTGCAGGAAATCTCACACCATCATGCAGTGAGAAAAAGACCCAGACAACCCCAGAAGAAAGCACTCCCATGCAGGCTGGTTCCTATACACGGAAAATTGGATAAAAAAACTTCTGTTTGCATAACACATGACAAACCCCAGCAGTTGGCATAAAGTAGACTCAACTAACATAATTAATTACTAAAAATGAAATAAAATAAATAAATAAACAAAAATTACAGCAATACAAAGATCAACATATTACCATAAACTTGAAAATCAAAAAATCAAAGCAAATCATAAACAAAACAGCAGGGTGTAACGCCACGCCAGCAGAGGGAGCCCTCACCCATGGACTGATTGTTACCGCTCCCTCTGCTGCTTCTATGGTTACTTAGGTTACAGCCATATAAGGAGGGCCATGCCAAACAGGAGGTTGCGAAGTATTGTTTTGCCTGTGCGGACTCTACCAAGCATTTTCCCTGTTTTCATTGCCTTGTTTTTGTTATTTCCACGGTTATCATTTTGTTTCATAGTCATAGTTTTGTCTAGTTTCATTGCCTTGTTCATTTGTTCTGTTGGACTGTCCTCTTGGACTTTGACCTTCTGCCTGTTAATTTGGATTACGCTTTTGTCTTTCCCTACATATCGCTGTTTGTTGGAGATTGACCTTGCCTGTCTTGACTACGATCTGCACAATAAAGCTCGTACTTGGATCTATTTATGCTTCCAACGAGTCCCATTACACAGGGCCTAGACATCAGAGGTCTGCATGCATAGAGCTCCACAAGCAAAGATCTGTCAAATAAAAAAAACAGAAATACAGACACCTTTAACAACCTAGATTAATATAAATACAAACATTACAAATAAAACACTTGCTGCGAAGCAAATGCAACATGGTGTCATAATCACTGAAAATACACAAATCACGATCCACATCAATATTATCACTGTAACAACTATAGATCCACTGCACACATACCTCTGCCGTAATCTAAGAGTGTAATGTGACTTTGATAGAGTAGAATAGAACCGCTGTGTAACACAGCTCATGTAGGCTAAACATGGAGTCCACAGCTCCGAAAATAACCGCATTAACAGCTCACATGCTCACACTCTCGTGTCGAGGGTTGCCTGCCTGTGATTAACACAGAATAAACAATATAAAAAACGAGACATCTTTATACGAGCTTTGATACAGCATCAGAGCAAAGACCACACTCAAAGCTCACCGTCACGTCACCAGAAATTGACAACGAAAATCACAAGATCAGGAAGTTACGCAATCTTCTTTTTCTTCTTATATTTTATGGTGGTTGGCATCCTGAGTATTGATGCTTTACCGCCACCTTCTGCTCCGGAGTGAGGATCAGAAAATAGGTTTACGGACTAAATCACCCACTTTCCCTACGGCCTAAATTTTGTCCCAGTCCTGCCCTGTTCTACATGGTGGTTGTTTAGCTTTGATAAATGTATTAGCTAACAACATTTTAAATGTAAGTACCTTTCTTCTTGGAAGTGCACGAGGAACTTATGCATTCACGGAAGGCACTTTTTTCTGCCAGAACATGGCCTGTTGGCTACTCCACCCTTGACGGTGCATCAGGGTACTCGGACATGCCACAGGTGGAGCATGTGATTGCTGTGCATTTATCTCCACAAAACGCCACCACCTGGCCACACCGCCCTATAAGGCCCTGTCCCAAATGGCACACTTCATGAGCGCTTGTGAGACCGTAGGGTGTCCAATTTGTCATTTTAACTTTTAGAAGGGTGCTCACGAGCTCCCCTTTGCGGGCGGCCGTTATGCACCCTCAATTCGCAGTTCTGCCAAGTCTGCACCTAGGTGAGCTCCGCGGGAGACTTCTACCTGATAGTCAAAGCACCATTGTATCATGAGTGTGTGGACTCAGAGGAAGACTGTGAGGACCTAGTGTGCGATTTGGGACAGGGCCTAAATTCTCCTCATCTCTCGTAATGAGGGTTTACATGTGTGGCTTAACCTGGTAGAGATTCCGGATGCTGACAAAGTCGTCCCTATTCCTCCAGGTGAACTATTCTGTGACACTGTTAAGGACCTATCTCAACAATTAAAAAGCAGAGGCCATGAGTCACATCTTGCCTCAGCACTAGGCATGGCTCGATACCATAATTTTGATTTCGGTACGATACCAGATTCTAATACCTTGGTATCAATACTAAATCGATACCATAGGTGACAAATAACCAGCCTCAAAAGATAAAAAAAAAAAGATAAAAAATATAATAATAAAAATAAAAAATAATTGAAAAGAATTTAGCAAGTAATGTTAACATACTAAACATGTATTAGTTCATTTATCATTTATAAAAATTATTGACCTAGATTAATAAGTGTTGTAATACTGTTCAGTATTCAAAATCACGTTATTATCTATCTCTCTTTCTGATTGTTTTCAGATTTCAGATTAAGCCAAAGAAAAAGCATAACCTATAAATCTCTCTCTCGCTCTCTCAGCTGCTTCATATTAGCGGTCGGCAGAAACATTCCCTTTATATTATTGATACTAAAATTAATATAGCAAATCTCTTGATTCATTCAAATTCAGTAAATATTTGATTGTTTGAATTTGAAATGCAAGTACAAATATTATGTGATCAAAAGTAAAATGGTTCTTGTACTTTTTACTGCATTTTCATATTAAATATCACTTAATACTTAATTACATTAGGAATCTATTACTTTCTTTTACTCAAGTAAAAGTAATTCAAAGATTTACTTGAGTACAAGAAAATACTACATTGTTAATGTTCTTAAGTATTAAAGTTTATAGTGCAGTAAAAAGTATGACATGCCTTGGAATGTAGTGAAGTACATTTTTTCCAAAGAAAAACACTCTGATAAACTACAGATACTTTTTAAATTTACTTGAGTAAAGCAAAATACTTCACTACTGTCCACCTCTGATCAGTTGTGAATAAAAGTTAATTCAATCTGAATTTATGAATGATGAATAATGCACTCACATGTCGATCTCTAAATTGGCGGAAAAGATCAGGATGAGCAAGTGACGAACGCTTGGCAAGATTTGATGCGTTGCATCCTGTGGCAGCACATGATTTATAGCAACGCTTGCATACAGGTGCAGTAAGGTCAGTTTGTTCACCTTTATCATCTATTTTGTATGCAAAATAATGCCATATTTCAGTTCTACTGTCGTCTTTATTAATTAATTTTGGGCGCTTTGAAGGATTTAATCTGTTTATTGATCCGTCGCGTTGTTCTGTTGTCACGTTTACCAGTTTCGCTGCAATTTGGGAAATTTCTGAATAGCAGCTTATGAAATATCGAACTGGGCAAAATGATGATATTGAACCGTTTGAATCATAATATATACACCGGTATTTTTCAAGTACTGGCAGCATCCAGCATCCCTATTCAGCACAGATCGACCACCAGATCCCTGAGGTTCCAGCTCCATCTGCTCATCACTGAGGGTGGCCCCTGCAAGGCTGCACTGGCCCCTACCCCAAGGAGCCTCGGCCATCACCTAGACTATGTTGATGTTGGTATTGCTGCCTGTCAGCAGGTCCCTAAGAACTTAGCATAGTATTTCGAAGTGCCCCTGAGACAGGCAACACAGGGATGGAGGAGACCTTGCTGATGGATTTCTTTCTGTTTCTGCCTCTCGTACAGAGATGTGTTGTTAGCACTGCCCAATACATATATACATATCCTCAGAAATCCATTGCTGGCACGTTTGACTCGCTCTCTTACTCAGCATTCTAGTGAAGAATTATCTGTATAGCCTACCGAGTGGTTATAACTCATTAGAGTTGGACTCTATACTCTGCTTATTCTGGACGCTGATGCACATCTTAATCTTTTTAATTCTACCTGTGCTGATATCATGAACTCTATTGCTCCCTTGAAGTATAAAAATCATAAGCCTGTATCTGTGACCTGGCACACTGAAACTATGTGTACTTTGAGACAGACTGTAGACAGGCTGAACACAAAATGGAAGAAGGGCAGATTGGAGGTTTCATATGAAGCTTTGAGGAACTCCTACAACTTGTTTCAGAAAGCTGCAAAGGCTGCAAAATTATTTGTTATTACAAACAATTGTCACAAACCTCAAGTTCTCTTTTCTGCTATTAACTCTGTTTTAAATCCTTCTGTTCATTCAATCCTATACAATTTTGGAAAGTTTTTTGCTGAGAAAATCACATTAAGATCACAGCTGTCTAGTTCAGTATACATTTTGCATGATTTACCATTGTGTTCTTCTACCTGGTCTGAGTTTGAGCCTATTGATTTGATCTCATGTAAGGAAACTGTTGGTCATATAAAACCTGTCTTCAGGATATTATTCCACCTCTTTTCTTTAGACAAGTCATGGACACAGTTGGTCCTGGTCTTTTATTGGTTATCAACAAATGTTTGTCTACTGGTTCCTTCCCTAACAGTCTTAAATGTGCTGTAGTTATGCCATACCTTAAAAAAATCAACCCTGGATCCAATTTTCGTCCTATTTCTAATCTACCCTTTATCTCAAACATCCTCGAGAAAGTTGTATTGAATAGTTGTATTGTATTGATTACGATCTTACTTGACTGTTAATTTTGTTCATGATATGTTCCAATCTGGCTTCAAAACTTTACACAGCACTGAATCTGCCCTTTTGAGAGTCTCAAGTGATATTTTCACAGAAACTGATTCTGGTAAATCCATGGCTTTAGTTTGATCAGATCTGAGTGCTGCCTTTTACTTGGTTGATCATGATGTCTTGTTGACACATTTGGAGACATCTGTGGGCCTTCGTTGCACAGTTGTTTCGTTCTTATCTGACTAACAGATGTTTTAGTGTTCCTATTGGTCATCAGACCTCCTCTAGAATACCTCTTAATTGTGGAGTTCCACATGGATCAATCCTTGGGCCGGTATTGTTCACCTCGTACATGCTCCCTCTCGCTTCCATTTTTAATAAACATAAAGTATCCTTTCATTTATACGCCTAACGACACTCAGATCTATTTTCCTTTAAAGCATAACAATACATTTTTTTCTAAATTTAAACGAAAATAAAACTGAAATAATCATATTTGGGCATAAGGAAAATTGTGTGTTAGATGTTGTAGTTCTCTGGCCCCATATGAAACTCAGTGTGCTAGAAGTTTGTTTAGATTACTGTAGTTTACTTTACTATGGTGTTTCTACTATGGTTGGTCTTCCCTCTCTCGTCTACAGCTAATAATGCAGCTTCTAGACTACTCTCTGACACCCAGAAGTATGAGCCGGTAATTCCTATTTTATCTGCACTGCACTGGTTACCCATAAATTATAGAATTGTTTTTAAAATTCTATTATTTGTCTATAAAGCCCTCAATAATCTTGCCCCTCAGGACCTTACATACCTGCTCTGTCCGTATACCCCTTCTATGACATTGAGATCCAGCGATCTCTGTCAACTTGCCTTGCCTAGATCTAGACTGAAAGGGGTCATCAGATGCCCATTTTCCACAAGTTGATATGATTCTTAAGGGTCTTAATGAAAAGTCTATAATGTACTTTGGTTAAAAATTCTAAATTCAAATGAGCTCTGCACGCCCCACCCCTCTCTTCTCTCTGTGGAGTGACAAGCCTGTTTACTTTAGACGCGTTAGCCGCTAAACTTGCTAACTAGCACATTATTAGTAAAGGCAATCGCAAAGATTCATAAAAAATGCTTAGACTCACTTCTGCTGTAAGTGAAGCTGGATCGTGAATGATTCGCGTGAACATAGACGGATATATGTAGATCAGGAGGCGCATTCCCTTCACAAACAAACGTAATCCACTGCATCTTCAGTGGCTCAGATGTCGGGAGTAAATGACGACCACTATGTTCATTATTACATCCAGCAACACAACACCTTAATCACACAATCGGAGATATTCTTGTCTAACTTACATCCCTGCTCTGGCATTTAAACAAAGAGGTTGGACTGTTACAGCTGATCAGAGGTAAAACGCTCATGTCAATCAACTATTGTGGGAGCGGCCTCTGTGGGTGTGACGGCACACCGACAGGCATCTGAGAACGGCTCAATTTGAAAAAGGGAATATTATTTTTACAGAATAATTAAAAACCACTGCATGGATTTTTATCATTATAGGGTAGATTTGTACATACACTGACAACACACGTTAATGTTCAAACAACATGTAAAAGTGAACTTAGCATCCGATGACCCCTTTAAAAAATGAGGTGATCGAGCTTTTGCAGCTGCTGGTGCGAAACTCTGGAACAGTCTACCGCTCCATGTTAGATTACCCCCTCCATTTCTGCCTTTAAGTTTGCTCTAAAGACATATCTTTACTCTCTTGCTTTCAATACTCCTTGATCACTGGTTCCATTATTGCTTTTTATTGTTGTTTTAAATTTTATACTCTTATTTTTAATTATATTATGTCCAGCACATTGGACAACTCTGGTTGTTTTTAAATGTGCTTTATAAATAAATATTGTATTGTATTGTGTTGTATACGGATGAAACGGAGAGACTAATATTAGTGTAGATGCCATTCTTCTTACAATGTAACAAGAACATCAGGTGCTATGTCAAGTCAAGTGAAGTCACTTGACTTGACTTTATTTATATAGCACTTTTAACAAAACTTATTGTGTCAAAGCAGTTTTACAAAAAAGTCGGTAACTTCGACTGCAAAAAGACAACACTAAACACTCAATTTTCAGTTAAAGGCAGTTCATCATTGATTCAGTGATTGTCATCATCCAGCTCAGTTCAGTTCAAATAGTATCTGTGCAATCAAATCGATGATAATTAATCGAGTCCCCAACTAAGCAAGCCAGAGGCGACAGTGGCAAGGAACCAAAACTCCATTGGTGACTGAAATGGAGAAAAAAACCTTGGGAGAAACCAGGCTCAGTCGGGGGGCCAGTTCTCCTCTGGCCAAAGTTCCCGTGGTCTTGTGCCGACAGCCGTCTAGGTGACGAGGTCTTCACTGTGGATCCGTCTCTGGGGCTTATCTAGTCAATGTGGTCTCCGCTGACATTCAGGGCTGTAGAGGTCGTCTCTAGGTGCTGATCCACCATCTGGGCTGGGTACGGACTGGATCCGGGGGACTGCAGTGACCATCTGATCTGGATACGGACTGGATCTGATGGTTAATGTGACCTCGGAATAAGAGAGAAACAGACTAATATTAGCGTAGATGCCATTCTTCTGACGATGCACTGAGTACATCGGGTGTTATGGGAAGTGTTCCCGGTTCCGGTTGACCTGATTAGTGCAGCCTAACAATCCTTTAACGGATTTGAATTATAAGAATATGTTGATTTGTTATGTGTAAGCAAGGTTAAAGAGATGGGTCTTTAATCTAGATTTAAACTGACAGAGTGTGTCTGCGTCCCGAACATTGTAGGGTAGATTGTTTCAGAGTTTGGGTGCTAAATAAGAAAATGATCTGCCGCCCGCGGTTGATTTTGATATTCTAGGTATTATCAAATTGCCAGAGTTTTGAGAACGCAGCGGACGTGAGGGACTATAATGTGATAGGAGCTCGCTCAGGTACTGAGAAGTTAAACCATTCAGGGCTTTGTAAGTAATTAGCAAGATTTTAAAATCTATACAATGTTTAATAGGGAGCCAGTGCAGTGTTGACAGAACCGGGCTAATATGATCATACTTTTTGGTTCTAGTAAGAACTCTAGCTGCTGCATTTTGGACCAGCTGGAGTTTGTTTATTAAGCGAGCAGAACAACCACCCAATAAAGCATTACAATAATCTAGCCGTGAGGTCATAAATGCATGTTTCAGCATTTGACATTGATAGCATAGGTCGTAGTTTAGATATATTTTTGAGATGGAAAAATGCAGTTTTGCAAATACTAGAGATGTGGTTTTCTAAGGAAAGATTACCATCAAATAGCACACCTAGGTTCCTAACTGATGATGAAGAATTGACAGAACAGCCATCAAGTATTAGACAGTGTTTTAGGTTATTACACGCTGAGGTTTTAGACCCAATAATTAACACCTCTGTTTTATCAGAATTTAGCAGTAAGAAATTACTTGTCATCCAATTTTTTTAACTCAACTACACAATCCATTAGTTTTTCAAATTGGTACGTTTCGCCGGGCCACGAAGAAATATAGAGCTGAGTATCATCAGCGTAACAGTGAAAGCTAACACCATATTTCCTGATGATATCACCCAAGGGTAACATGTAAAGCGTAAAGAGTAATGGCCCTAGTACTGAGCCTTGCGGTACTCCATACTGCACTTGTGATCGATATGATACCTTTTCATTTACTACCACGAATTGATAGCGGTCAGATAGATACGATTTGAACCATGCCAATGCACTACCACTAATGCCAACATAATTCTCAAGTCTATTCAAGAGAATGTTGTGGTCAACAGTATCAAATGCAGCACTAAGATCCAGTAGCACTAACAGAGAGATACAACCACGATCCGATGACAAGAGTAGATCATTTGTAACTCTAATAAGAGCAGTCTCAGTACTATGGTACGGTCTAAAACCTGACTGGAAATCCTCACAGATATCATATTTCTGTAAGAAGGAAGATAGTTGTGAGGATACAACCTTTTCTAATATCTTTGATAGAAATGGGAGATTCGAGATAGGTCTGTAATTAGTCAATTAGTCGTTGGGGTCAAGTTGTGGTTTTTTAATTAGAGGCTTAATAGCAGCCAGTTTGAAGGTTTTGGGGACATATCCTAATGACAGTGATGAATTAATAATATTTAGCAGAGGATCTATGAGATCTGGAAGCAAGTCTTTTAGTAGCCTAGATGGAATAGGGTCTAGCATACAAGTTGTTGGTTTAGATGATTTAACAAGTTCATACAATTCTTCCTGACCTATAGTAGAGAATGAGTTGAATTGTTCCCCAGGAGATCTATAGCGCACTATCTGATGCGACACTGTAATTGACGGCTGCATGGTGACAATTTTGTCTCTAATTGTATCGATCTTAGAAGTAAAGTAATTCATGAAGTCATTACTGCTATGCTGATAGGCACAGTCAGTGCCTGTTGGTTCTTTATTTTTTGTTAGCCACTGTATTGAATAAATACCTAGGGTTATGTTTGTTTTCTTCTAAAAGAGTCGAAAAGTAATCAGATCTGGCCGATTTTAACGCTTTTCTGTACGATAGGGTACATTCACGCCAAGCAGTACGAAAAACCTCTAATTTTGTTTTCCTCCAGCTGCGCTCCATTTTCCGGGCTGCTCTCTTTAGGGCGCGAGTGTGCTCGTTATACCACGGGGTCGGACTGTTTTCCTTAATCTTCCTTAGGCGCAGAGGAGCGACCGTATCTAGAGTCCTGGAAAAGAGAGAGTCAGTAGTTTCTGTTACATCATCAAGTTTTTCTGAGCTATTGGACATGCTGAGGAATTCAGATAAGTCAGGAAGATTACTTAGAAAGCAGTCTTTTGTAGTAGAAGTGATGGTTCTACCATACTTGAAATAAGGAGTTGAATTTACAGTTTTAGTTATCTGGAGTATACACGAGACTAGATAATGATCAGAGATATCATCACTTTGCTGCATAATCTCAACGGCATTGACATCAATTCCATGTGACAGTATTAAGTCTAGAGTATGATTTCGACAATGAGTGGGACCTGACACGTGCTGTCTAACTCCAATAGAATTTAGAATGTCTGTAAATGCAGCTGCCAGTGCATCATTTTCATTATCGACATGGATGTTAAAGTCACCTACTATTAAGACCTTATCTGTAGCCAACACCAGCTCAGATATAAAATCAGCGAATTCTTTAAGAAAATCTGTATGGTGCCCTGGTGGCCTGTATACAGTAGCAAGTACAAACGTCATAGGGGATTTATCATTAATACTTGTTTCTCTGGATAATGTTATATGAAGCACCATTACTTCAAACGAGTTATACTTGAAATCCGCTCTCTGAGAAACACTAAAAATATTGCTATAAATTGTAGAAACACCTCCCCCTTTACCTTTTAGATGTGGCTCATGTTTATAACAGTAATCATGAGGGGTAGACTCGTTTAAGATAATGCAATCTTCTGATTTTAGCCAGGTTTCTGTCAAACATAGCACATCTAGGTTATGATCAATGATCATATCATTTACAAAAAGCGCTTTTGTGGAGAGGGACCTGATATTCAAAAGGCCGAGTTTTATCATTTGTTTTTCTGTATTATGTAAATTTTTAATTTGTTGGACGTTGATTAGATTGTTACTCTTAAATTGGTTTGGACGTCTTTTGTATTGTCTAGCTCGGGGAACAGACACAGTCTTTATAGCATGATATCTAGGTGTAAGGGTCTCTATGTGCTGAGAATTAACTGATTTTGGTGACGTGAGGCGGCTAGCAGACGGTCGGATTAGCCAGTCTGTCTGCTTCCTGACCTGGGCCCCAGTTAGTCAAGTGCAAACTCTAAGACTATATGCCATATTACTAGAGAGAAGAGCAGCACCACCCCTGGAGGGATGAAGACCATCTCTTTTCAACAGGTCAGGTCTGCCCCAAAAACTTGTCCAATTGTCTATGAAACCTATGTTATTCTGCGGGCACCACTTAGACATCCAGCCATTTAGTGACGACAGTCTGCTATGTATCTCGTCACCACGATACGCAGGGAGGGGGCCAGAGCAAATTACAGTGTCTGACATCGTACTTGCAAGTTTACACACCTCTTTAACATTATTTTTAGTGATGTCCGACTGGCGAAGTCGAACATCATTTGTGCCGACGTGAATAACGATCTTACTGAATTTGCGTTTAGCATTAGCCAGCACTTTTAAATTTGCCAAGATATCAGGCGCTCTGGCTCCTGGTAAACATTGGACTATGGTGGCTGGTGTCTCTATTTTCACGTTCCGTACAATAGAATCGCCAATAACTAGAGCACTTTCATCAGGTTTCTCAGTGGGTGAGTCACTGAGTGGGGAGAACCTGTTTGATGTTCTGATCGGAATGGAAGAGCAGTGTTTTGACCCGCGACTATGCCGTCTCACAGTCACCCAGTTGCCCTGCTGCAAAGGCGAAGTTACCGGAACCGAACAATGTACGGGACTTCCTAAGCTAGTCGCATCCAAAGCCGTATCTAATGCCCTCGCATTCTTACTATCCTCGATTAAAGTTTGGATGCGTGTCTCTAGTTCTGAAATCTTCTCTGTCAGCCTAACTATTTCCCTGCATTTATCACATGTGAATCCCTCGCTGCCGACAGAGATTGATAAACTATACATATGACAGGTGATGCAGGTTACCAGGAAAGGAGAAGAAGCCATTACTCACCGTAGTTGTAGAACGATTTCAACTCACCACTGTTGTCTGATGAACTTGTGTAGAAAAAGGCGTAGAGAAAAAGTAAAAGTGAATGGCAAGCTAACCGGCTAACACACTACAAACACGCTGCACTCGCGGTTGCAGAATAAAAACGAGTGATCAACGAGAGCGAGGGAAAAAAGGAAAGCGGTAGTAGACGTGAATAGAGACGTGAGTGGGAACGCAAATGGCAGGCTAACCGGCAAACGGAATGCTAACGCACAGCGCGGCGTTGCACTCGCGGTTATAGATTAAAAGCCAGCGATCGGATTAGTTTGATGGATAATAACAGAAATCTGGTGGGGGAAAAGCTATATTTTATCACTTTAAACAACAGAAAGTAATAGTAAAATAGAGATTTCCTCAGAAGAATAAAACTCTAGGGAGCTACAAACGCACACCACTCTGCAACCGATCTCAGTGGTCTCAGTTTACCGCTAATTCATAAGGAAATCACTCCAAAATACATCTATGATCGCCAAAGCCTTTTGGAAATCGGCAATGCATACAACCACCAACTCGCAGCGGCGACAACTGAGAAGCTCCAAGGCCTTTGTTTACTGCTAAAGCCGAACCCCGAGACCACGGCCTTGTCTACTGATGCTACCCAAACAAAGCGCCGGTGCCGGCGGTGTGTGACGGGACAGAAGCGTGGCTCTGCCCGAACAAAGCAGCGGCGGTGGCGCCGGCGGTGTGAGAGGGGACAGAAGCGTGTCAAGCGCGGAGGCATATGAGCTAGGCTAATGGATAACCCCACCAGACCAGCTCTTCCAACACTCATGCTCTCTAATGTTCGCTCGCTGGAAAATAAACTGGACTCATTTCAACTCAGTTGCTCTACACTGCATGAGGCAAGGGATTGTTGTGTGTTTGTTTTCACTGAAACATGGCTAAACGACAACATCCCCGACTCCGCCATTCAGATGCACGGGCTAACCTGCTACCGAGCGGACAGAGATACAGCACTGTCTGGTAAGACTCACGGGGGAGAACTGTGTTTTTATATCAACAAGGGATGGTGTAACAATGCTGTGGTAGTGACAAAACACTGTTCATCGCTGGTGGAGTTTATGTTTGTGAAGTGTCGGCCGTTCTATCTGCCGCGGGAGTTCACAGCCATTGTGATTGTCGCGGTTTACATCCCGCCGTGTGCAAACGCTAAGGACGCGCTTCGCGAGCTGTACAGCGCCATCAGCGAACAACAAACAAATAAACCTGATGGCTTTTTTATCATTGCTGGTGACTTTAATCACGCGAACTTAAAGTCAGTTTTGCCAAAGTTCTACCAACATGTGAACTTTGCAACAAGGGGAAACAACACTCTGGACTTGGTTTACACAACAGTAAAACATGCATACAAAGCTGAACCCCGCCCCCACCTCGGATACTCGGACCACATCTCTGTTATGCTAATCCCAGCATACAGACCACTTCTAAAACTTAACAAACCGGTTCAAAAAGAGATCACAGTATGGCCAGATGATGCCACCTCAACACTACAGGACTGCTTTCAGTGCACAGACTGGAACATGTTCAGAGAGGCGGCCACCTACAATAACCACACATCAAAAAGTGCATTGATGATGTGACAGTCACCAAGACCATCACCACACATGCAAACCAGAAGCCATGAATGACAGCAGAAGTTTGTGGGCTGCTAAAGACCAGAGATGATGCATTCAGATCAGGAGACAAAGCAGCCTTAAAAACAGCAAGAGCCAATCTGTCCCGTGGCATCAAGCAAGCAAAACGCTTGTATGCACAAAAAATAAATAATCACTTTACTGACAGCAAAGACACACAGAGTCTGTGGCAAGCCATTCAGACCATCACTGATTACAAGCCCCTGCCACAGGCCTACGATGATGACGACAACCCTCCCAGACGCACTCAATGAGTTCTATGCACGGTTTGAAATGCAGAATGACACACCTGCACAAAAACTACCCACACCTCACAACAACCAGGCACTCTGTCTGTCTCCAGCCGACGTAAGGAAGACTCTATCCAGGGTTAACCCACGCAAGGCTGTGGGTCCTGACAACATACCTGGTCATGTACTGAGAGACTGTGCTGCACAGCTGATGGATGTCCTAACAGATATCTTCAACACCTCACTGAGCCAGACAGTCGTCCCCACATGTCTCAAATCCACCTCCATAATTCCAGTTCTAAAGAAGTCCCCTGTGTCTTGTCTGAATGACTACCGTCCCATAGCACTGACTCCAATCATGCTGGAGTGCTTCCAGAGGTTAGTTATGCGCAATATCAAAACCAGCCTCCCCAACACACTCGATCCGCTCCAGTTTGCATACCGTCCAAACCACTCCACGGACGATGCCATTTCCTCCACCCTCCACCTGGCTCTTACTCACTTAGAAAACAAAGACTCTTATGTTAGAATGCTGTTCATTGACTTCAGCTCAGCATTCAATACAATAATCCCACAACAGCTCATCAACAAATTAAACCTTCTGGGCCTTAACACCTCTGTAATTGGATCCTGGACTTTTTAACTGGAAGACCTCAGTCAGTCCGTGTCGGCCACAGCACCTTGAGCACTACCACACTGAGCACAGGTGCCCCACAGGGCTGTGTTCTCAGCCCGCTGCTCTTCACTCTGCTGACCCACGACTGCACTGCCAAGTTCAGCTCCAACCACATCATCAAGTTCGCTGACGACACGACTGTGGTAGATCTCATCAGCAACAATGATGAAACACACTACAGAGAGGAAGTGGCACAACTGGTTGAATGGTGTGGTGCAAACAACCTGTCCCTCAGTGTGAATAAGACAAAAGAGGTTGTGATGGACTTCAGAAGAAACTCTGTTGACAACCCCCACTGACCATCGACAGCTCGGCTGTGGAGAGAGTCAGCAGCACCAAATTCCTGGGGGTGCACATCACGGAGGATCTCACCTGGACTACCAACACCATGTCACTCTCCAAGAAGGCACAACAGCGCCTACACTTTCTCCGCCGGCTGAAAAGGGCAAGTCTCCCTCCACCCATCCTCACCACATTCTACAGGGGCACCATTGAGAGTGTGCTGACCAGCTGCATCACTGTCTGGTACGGGAACTGCAGTGCTGCTGACCGCAAGACCCTACAACGGACAGTGAACACAGTTGCAAAGATCATCGGTGCCCCTCTCCCTCCCTTCTGGACATTTTCCTTGCACGATGCTCAGGTAAAGCCACCAGTATCGTGAAGGACCCCACCCATCCCTCCCATCATCTCTTCCAGCTCCTGCCATCAGGAAGACGCTACAGGAGCATCAGAGCCCGCTCTGCAAGACTGCTCAACAGCTTTTTCTCTCAGAGCCCTCAATTCCAACCACCTCACCCCCCTCTGAAACCTTATCCACAATGTGAACTGTTGAAAAACTCAAAACACAATTTTTGCAATTCTGAGTGCGCTACACACAGGTGAGTGGGCTAGACAAACCACCTGTAGTAACACATTCTTCATCTCTATATGCACCAGACACTTTCCTATAAACACTATATGTACACAGAAAACATTGTGCACCTCTGAGTGTGCTACCTACAGGTGAGTGGGCTAGACAAACCACCTGTAGAAACACTCTTCTCTCTCTGTGCTCCAGACACTTTCTTATTAACACTTATTAACGTTACAAGGACCTAACACCTGTTGTGTTTCTATGTTTTATGGGGACGTTCCATAGGTGTAATGGTTTTTATACTGTACAAACCATATTTTCTATCGACGTACACCTAAACCTAGCCCTCACAGGAGACTGTGCACACTTTTACTTTCTCAAAAAAACTCATTCTGCATGATTTATAAGCCTGTTTCCTCACGGGGACCAAAAAAAAAAAAAATGTCCCCACAAGGATAGTAATACCAGTAAATTTTGACATTTTCAAATTCAAATTCAAATTTATTTGTATAGCGCTTTTCACGATACATATCATTGCAAAGCAACTTTACACCAAATTGACATTTTTACAATATATCTAGTAGTAGCTTGATGTACATATGGCAGAGATGTGTGGTAAAGATCAATTAATGATGTAATCAAACAGACAAAGAACACTATAAATTAGCAGCAGAATTCGGTAGTGCTGTGTGTTTTCAGGGTTGGTATCATCTGAAGTCCTCTGAGGGGTTGGCATCATCTCTTCTTAAGTGTTCTGGATCCACACTGGAGCTTGTGAATTCCTAGTTACCACGGGATGTCAATCCCATGGCAGAAACAGAGAACAAATAGGAACATAATTAGTGTAGCTGCTGTTCAAACTAAGAAAAGAAAGAAGGATTTGTTAAACCAGAGCAAAAAGATTAATAATGAACATTTGATCAGATATAACTGCAGGAAAAGTTTATGAGATGCATTATTTGAATGCTTGGCTAAAAAGATGTGTCTAAAATCTAGATTTAAACAGAGAGAGTGTGTCTGAACCCCAAACGTTCAGGGGTTCACGTATTGTTCCCCATAACGTGATAAATACCAGGTACACACACACACACACTCACAATGTGTATGTAAGGATCTAAGGGATCCTTCAGTTTGATTAAAGTTTTATCATGATAGAGACAGAATTAACCGCTGTGACATGCAACACACAACAAACATATTAAAATGAAATGAAACCACTTCTTATAAACAAACAAGAACACAGTTTTCGTTTCAAATAAATACCAATGGTTAAATAGGCTAATTATGCATTCTTAAAAACTTGTTTACCACATTCTTCATTATTTTCAAGCAGACATATTTATTCATATAAACAAATTTAGATTAATCTTTATTAGGGTTACTAAAGTGATTCAATCAAGAGCAGTGAGTGATTTTCTGTCTTTCTTGATTAACATCAGTGACTCTAACTTTAGCAACTAAATTAGTCAGCTGTCTTTTTGAAACTGAATGCACAGATGCAATGTACTGATATACATTCAATATTATCCCAACTGTTTTCATTCACCTAAGATGTAATCGAGTGTGTTTACGTGAATACTTGTCAAAACAGATAATTCAGCATCGTTTGTGTGTGTTTCTCTGTTCATGCAATGTGAAAGAGTACTTGTGTGCTGTGTGAGAGGTGCTGCTTTGGTGTGCGCTCAAACAAAAAAAAAAAAGAAAAAAACAGACCAAAGTGAGTTCTCTTTTGCGTCATCAAATTTATACATATGGCTGCTCTTCTCCCAGATATTTAAAATGTATGCATCTAACTTCCTATCCATGCAGCAGATTCATTCTGAATAGGGATGTGCATGTCAATCCTTTATACTTAAAAAATGTTGCTTATAAGCTGGGTTTTATTTACCAGTGATTTTGTTTATTTCATAATAATAATAATAATAATAATAATAATAATTCATACAATATGCATTGAATTGGACGAATAATCTATGTTAGTAAATATGGAGTATTTCAACTATAGTCAGGGCCGTAGCTGGGATTTGCGGGGCCCTGGTGCAGGTTGTACTTGTGGGCCTTGTTTGAAATTGTGTTAATAGCACAAATAAATAAATAACACAAAGATGCAAATGAAACAATGTTTAAGTTTGTAAGTGTCCAGGTACAGAAACAGAATAATTAAATGTAAAATAGCGTTGCATAGTTTTCACTGTATAAATTAAATATAGGTTAATTCTTGTTAAAACTACGAAGTAATTCAGTAAAAAAAATTCAGAGTGATTTTCTCTCATTATTTTCCGAGGATACTTGCCAAGACAGGTATTTCGACATAATTTTGTATATATTTGTTGGTTCAAGAGCAAGAAGAGGCAAAACTATAGTATTTGTAGATTTCCATGGTTCAATTCAGACATATTAAATGTTTAAATATGTTTCAAATATAAAGTTAAGTGTATATCATTACATATTTTACTCTTAGTTATTTCATAATTTAATAAAGTTCATAATTTAAAGGTTCAGTTTAGAAGAATCTCATCAGTATCAATACTGATGATACTGGCCTTTACTGAGACGATATTGAGAGACCCACGAGCCACGTTTGTTGTCAAAAAGCCAGGTGTGTCTTGCAAGCCATAGGTTCCCGACTACTGAGGGGCAGATAAGAATGTGAGGAGAGTAGAATAATGTGGGTTTTGATTAGTTGTATTTTATTTACAAAACACAATAATCAAAATATACACAGTGAAGGTCAAAGACATATTATTTAGCAGACTGATCTAAACACTGAGACTTGAACAGTCACGCACCGTTGGGCCATTCCTAAAATAATAGATCCTGTTCAACTGTTGAAAACAAGTAAACCATACTTGGTATTTCCAAAGTGTTTGCTGCTCCTTTCCATGCATTAAGGGAAAAAAAACAACCCCATCATCAGTAGTCATGGAGCTTATTTTATCATATTTGTGTAAAATATCAACCCAATGTAGCTGAACAGCTTCTGATGTTAGTACAGTGCTGTCAGAGAAAAACAGTTTAAAGAGACTAAAGTGAATATGTCTGCAATGTTATTATTATTTAATATTTTTGAAACAATCAGTACTGTATAAAGCGCTATAGAGATAAAGATGACGTAATTTTATTTGATTGGAAATGTGCCGTAGAGACTAAACATACTGCAGTATAGTAGGAGTTGTATGGTAGTATGCCTTTCTGAACACAGCTTCTGTATTGATTTCAGTGTATCAGTTATATTTAGCAAATTCTGGCTATTGTAGTAGGTCATCCGGGTATTCCATGCATACAAAACATTTGCATACTATGCACAGTTGTCGCGATTTAGCTCAAAAGGGAAATGTATATGAATAATTACAATTAAATACAATTATTTATATCAGCTGCCAGTAGTAACTGTAGCAGAATTACATTTCCATCAAATAATCTGTTCGTTACATTCAGTAAAATTTTTATATCAACTCTGAGAAATGAGGCGAGTCATGAAGATGAATTCCAGGGCTGAGTGAAAATGTCTGGCTCTTTGTGGTCGAGAGCCACAGCTCTATATGTTGGAGCCAATAGCGATTTTCACCTTTGGAGGGAAAGTTTAGGACTCTTTGTCTGTGAGCATGGTATTTTGCATATGTAATTTGATTGGGTGTTGATGCAAAAACTACTAAGGTTTCTTAAAACACTGATATGTTGCATAGATATCAACATATCATATACACCATCTTTTAGATCATCAAAATACAAATTCAAAGAGACTAAACATGGCATAGGTGGGTTATACGGCTAGTCATCTATCATAACGCATGCATAAAACAGTAGAAAGACAAATACAAATACAACAGACAAAAATTAAAATACAATGCAGTAATACTGTACACAATGACCTGGGCTATGTGTGATAGGAAGGTCAAAGAGAGGTTTGTCTGTGAATGAATGGGAAAGAGTCTATAGGCAAATGTAGTGTGTTCTGCTTGCATTCAATAGAGCAATAAAACCTCTTATCAGATGGTCGTCCTGGCAACTGAGCCCTTTTGGGGTGTTAGTTGCTTTGGGGGGTTGTCTCCAGTGCTCCAGCATATAGCTGGCTTGTTGGGTTTAAAGACTATTTGTTAAATGTAACAATTAATTTATGTCTGATTGGTCCAGATGTTACACAGAATACGTACTGGATACTGCAGAAATGGTAAGAGATAATATGGCATTTTGAACACAGCCTAGCACTTGATGGCTGCTCTGTCAATTCTTTGTCATCAGTTAGGAACCTAAGTGTGCTATTTCCTTTGAAAGCTACGTTTCTAGCATTTGTAAAATTTCCATGTCAAAAAGCTCCCAATGTCAAATGCAGAAACGTTAATTCATGCGTTCATGACGTCAAAGTTAGATTATCGTGATGTTTTATTGGGTGGTTGTTCTGCTCGCTTAATAAACAAACTCCAGCTGGTCCAAAATGCAGCAGCTAGAGTTCTTACTAGAACCAGAAAGTATGATCATATTAGCCCGGTTCTGTCTACACTGCACTGGCTCCCTATTAAACATCGTATAGATTTTAAAATCTTGCTAATTACTTATAAAGCCCTGAATGGTTTTGCTCCTCAGTACCTGAGCGAGCTCTTATCGCATTATAGTCCCTCACGTCCGCTGCGTTCTCAAAACTCTGGCAATTTGATAATACCTAGAATATCAAAATCAACTGTGGGTGAACTCTCAGAAAAAAAGGTACAGTTCTTTCGCTGTGGCGGTACCCTAAGGTACAAAGTGAAAAGGTACAAATATGTACTTTTAAAGTACTAAAAAGTACCTTTAAGGTACTAATATGATCTGTTTAGGGGTAGGTAAAGTACAAAGATGTACCTTTTCACTTTTGTACCTTAGGGTACCACCCCAGCGAAAGAACTGTACCTTTTTTTTCTGAGAGTGTGGGAGATCATTTTTCTATTTAGTGCCCAAATTCTGTCAGTTTAAACCTACAGGGACCCCTGTGGCCCAGGTGGCCATTATGCAGTGAGAGAGGACAAAAAAAAAAAAAAAAAAACAGTCCATTGTTAGATGTTAGTTTAATGATGCTACAACATGACATATGGCATATGGCATATATAGAAATTTATTTGTGCCAAGATTTTTTTTAAAAAAAAAGAGGCTTTAAAAGTATTATTATTTTATGTTAACTACTGTCTAGCATAGTGTTTATGTATATGCTAACATTTTTGCTTCACCAGGGGAGTAGCCATAAGTGACATTGCTTACATACAGGGGTTGGACAATGAAACTGAAACACCTGGTTTTAGATCACAATTAGTATGATATTGGGCCTCCTTTTGCAGCTAATACAACATCATTTCATCGTGGGAGTGACAAATACAAGTCCTGTAAAGCAGCCAGAGGGATTTTGAGCCATTTTCCTCTTGCAGAACAGTGGCCAGGTCACTATGTGATGCTGATGTGGGAAAACGTTTCCTGACTCGCTCCTCCAAAACACCACAAAGTGGCTCAATAATATTCAGATCTGGTGACTATGCAGGCCATGGGAGATGTTCAACTTAATTTTCATGTTCATTAAACCAGTCTGTCACCAGTCTTGCTGTGTGTATTGGTGCATTATTATCCTGATACAGAGCACTACCTTCAAGGTACAATGTTTGAACCATTGGGTGCACATAATGAAACTTTACACTCTGCTCTAACTGGTGTAATGTACAATAAGTGAAGATTGGGCACCAGACAGCGCAAATATAGCCATGAAACCTCCAATACTATATTGGCGAGTGTTTCAGTTTCATTGTCCAACCCCTGTATATGCTTTATTTATTTATTGTGTTTATTGTCTTATCGTTTCGTCAGTGCATTCTGCTTTTTTAAGGAGGTGATAGGGACTTCCAGGAATGACCCCTAGCATCACTCATTAGCTGCATCTCATTTGGAAGGCTGTGTCATCCTTACTGATGTGTGCAGCCTTCAAATGCAAGCTCTGGAGGGCACAGCCTTCCAGCTGAGATTATTATAGTAAGGGCTAAGTTTAGGGTTGGGGTAGGTGTAGGCGTTAAAAAAAATCTAATAGCTAAAACAGTTCATTTCATTGGTAGTTTCCAGTCGGAGCCGTATCCCTTCTAGCCACAATCATAATGGGCCTTTATCACACTTCTGCATTCAAAAAGCGGAAATTTCAAATAGTAGCGAAAAAAAAAAAAAAAGTTCTGCTGCAGCCTTTATCAATGGCTGTGCCCATAGCATGAGATAGTTGTGACTTATTTATGTAAAATTCAGATAGGTCTTCTAAAAATACCAAACTCAATGTACAATCATTAACATAGCCCCCCTAAAATGACTGCTCAGCCCCAGTGTTCGAATTGTATCAAAGCTCTTGGGGGGTCCCCCTAACCAGACCAAACCCAATTCTAAGATAACAGCTATTCTTTTTTTATGAAAGTGTGCTGCCTCTTTTATTATCTTTTGCGTCAAATTCTTGTATTTAATCAATAAAGTCACTTAGAATAATACAACATTTTAGGCTGTTATCACACAAATAAAATAATTATCAACAAAATGCATCTTTTCAGTATAGAGGAAACAAACGCTGCATCTGAATTGGCATTTAAATGTATTTACCCACTGTTTAATGCAGGACATGAATGCATTTAACCTGCAGTTACAAATGCATGAAGAATGTTTTTAACTATTATATTTTTAATGAAAAACCAGGGGACCCCCCAAGTATATGTTTTTGGGTGTTATGGGGGGTCCCTTAATGCTTATGGGAGGTCCGGGACCTCCCCAGCCCCCCCTCAGACCCTATTGGGGGCCCCCCCCTACAAAAATTTTGATCAGCTCCATAAACTGTACAAGAATTCATGATCACCTCAGTCCCCTTTAAATTTCAAACGGGGGCAGACTCGGGTCCTCTCCGTCTTTCAGCGTGTCCTTTAATTCGCAGACTGCTGCGGCGCAGAGCGAGAAACAGAAGACAAGGTGTGTGTTTATCGATAGATTGTTATAATATCTGCATCTGTGCAGTTCTTTGTCATAAATACAGTTTACAAAATATCATGGAGAAGTTTTCACTGCGTTCACCCCTCGTCATAACTGTTTTCTCCAGCTGAATGAAGCCCTTAGCACATATGAATGCGTACTTTATAAAACGATAACTATCAATATAAAACATATTACACTGCATGTGACAAAGAGGTTTGCATACTTGAGCTAAAGAAATGCAACTAGAAATGTACTAGAAATGCAAACAGTAAAATTTTGTGTTTGTAATGTTGTGGAAACAAACAATGGTCTTCTCAAATTTGTCAATAAAGCTGAAGAAGCAGAGTTCCACATGTCAAAATAAGACTTTATTGAACACAGTAATAAAGCCGAGATGACAGCCACCGCATCTGAGTCTTTGTCTGTCCGGGCATCCATACTTATACCCTGTTCCTATCAGTCTTTTCAACCCAAAAATGAGGATTCTGCCTCTGATTGGTCTTACTCCACTACTTTGAACCATTCTCCATTTCATCCTTAGTCTCACCCTCTCCCAAGATGCAGGTGTGCTCATGACCATTCATTATACTTTTGTGCCATCCTTGTCATATTCATGGAAGTCACCCAAAGTCCACTGGTTCACTCTAGTTCATTGGTGCTACCCAATGGAAAGCACCATACTACTACTACTATTAGAGGCCACCTAAGACTCACAGTCTATATTCAAGACATTCAATATTGAACAATTCAATATTCATTTAAACAATCACCATATTGATCAATATATTGATTATGGTTAAAACCATACTTCATATTTTTTTTTAACAAACTATAACACTATAACACAACAGTAACTGCAGTAAACAGGTGTGTGTGTGTGTGAGAGAGATCAGGAAGACTTGTATTTGGCTTATATAGTTCTCAAATGTTATACCTATCTAGGCAATAAAGTGGAATACTGCAATAAGTTTAGTAAACAACCCCTATTAGTCAAACTTTTTAATTTATTAATTTATTATTATTTTTATTATATCCTCATGTCAGTTAGCCAAAGCTTAAAATATTAATTACAACTAAAGACTGTTTTGAGTGATTACATTAAAGGTTCAGTGGGAAGCACATATTCAACAATAATGCAATAATAAATAAACAAAATAATATTAAAAATAACGTGAATCACTCCGATCATTCCTCTGGGAGTAATTTGAGCAGTGTGCTGCTATTCATTTAATCTCATGACGGGCAACAGTGGCGGTGCTGACAATTGCGTCAATTAGATAAAGTTTCACATTAAAATGAAAGATGACATACATAGTAGGGTGTCAGTAAAAAACAAACAGTTTTGCGTATTGCCGTTTATTGCGAAGTACAACTAAATTTTCCTCACTAAACTGGCGTCCGTTCATTGACAAATATACAGGCGGAAATTCCTACACTACTATTCAGAGCCGGATGTGATGACACGCAGACTGTGATGAAGGTCTCTCCATCAGGGAAAGGAGGTTACATTAGTAAACAAAACAATTTGACAGTAAAGTGTGTACTCAGGCAGTTAATCCTGTATTTTAAATAATTAATAACAGGGCTAATTTCAGTTTCTGTTTTCCCATCATTGCTCTGTCAATTTAAGATTTCAAGAGTTTTTTTTTTTTTTTTTTTTTTTCTATGAACATATGATTGTGTTTAGAAGTGAAAATAGCAGTAATAGAAGCATAAAACTGATATTCTTCATGTATATCGAACATATTATTTTAACCCTTCAGTAGATCAATGAGCAGATGTCCTATAAGTCACAGTCACACTCACAGTGTGGTATATTATATTTACACACTTACATTCTTAAAGCTAAACAGTGTATCTCTGTGTTTACTAACTGTGTGTTTGTGTTTTTCAGGTTTCTCTGTTTCACACATAATGGTGTTGATTCTCTGTGTTTCTGCATCTGGATCTGCACTTCTGCTCTGCGGTCTGATCTACTGCAGATCTCCTAATAAAGGTATCTGTGTAACGGTCGTGGTAATTTCGGTTGGGCTCATTGTTGGTTTGGGGACAGAACCCTGACACTCATGTAGCTTCTTGTCATTGTGTAAGCATGTGGTTTTGAGTGTGATCGGGCCCTGCACTCTTTCATCTGCGCATGCCATCCAAGTACCGCAAGACGTGTCCCCCCGGCTTTTTGAAAATGCCCCCTTCAACTTCATGCTTTATTTCTGAAACGACAGAAACTTTTATTTTACACCCATCCAGATATTACAATTTACAGTCTCTGCTCATGTCATATTAAATAATACCTATATAGCCTAAAAGTGTGCCTTGTTTTGAAACTAATTGAGATGACTGAGGCACAGTGTTTGCAGAGATGCAAACTTGTCACCTTTCATCAAAATTTGTCGTTTTGAACTTAAACTTGGAACTTTTACATGCTCATTATAATGAGCAAAGCCTAGACATGATCTATATGAGATTGTGTAGTTAGATTCATTGATTATAACAGGAGTTGTCACATGAACCCTGTCAATAAATCGCACTCAGTGTTGCCAACTTTTTTAATGGAAAGAAGCTAAACCCTGCTTGAAAAGTTGCTAAATGTTGTTAGATTACATCATAGGCAAATTAGCATATTCATGACGTCAGTACGTCGTATTGTCTTGCCTCTCTGTGCTCACATACTGCATTTTAATGCAGCCAAAATAATACTGCTGTTCTAATAATAATACTGTTTTCATTGATACATTTTACTATTTCTGTTGTCAGACAACGGAATGAATATAAAATACTGAAACGCAGCCCATTAAGACTACATAACCAGCTCTCGAAGATATTAATCTGCACTAAAATCCTGATTTATAATCACAACATTGTCTAATGAAATCAAATACACATACGATTAGGACAACGGCTGTGCTGTGATTTCTGCTATACCTGCATGTAAACTAGAGTTAGAAGCAACACAATATCTATTTTAACTAAAAGCACTGCTCCTCTTTGCCGCTTGCTGAAAAGATCAGATGTGCTGGGAAGGCAAGACCTCGTGTTTATGCAGGAGTCCCGGTGAGTCCCTGAAACTAAATTTGTTTTGGTTGGTCCAAGAAGTCACTAGATTTGTCGCTAGGTGCTTTTTTGGATAAAAGTCGCCAAGGGCGTCTGAGAAGTTGCAAAACCTAGTGACAAAGCCACTAAGTTAGCAACACTGCACAGAGAGGCAAGACAATATGATGCATTGACAGCATGAATATGCTAATTAGTGTATTCAAGCAGGGTTTAGCTACTTTCCATTGAAAGAAGTTGGCAACACTGACCTTTAGCTGTCAGTCTGAAGGTCTGGCTATGCGAGACTATCAAAGTCCCTTTAAGAAAGTCATTCGGCAGCCATCTTTTAAATGCGTCTCGGGCAGGCATGTGCAGTTCCTGTCTCTTTGAATGGGGAAACATCAAATTCTCCAAAACTGTTCACCAAGCTTATGATTAAATTTCATATTTGAAATTACCAAAGAAATCTGACAACTGAACAAATATTGTTCCGTACGCTCCAACAGCATTAAAAAAAATCTTATTTTTCAGTCAGTGCGCATGGACAGTCATAAGCGAACGTCTCAGAATGCTGACTGTTTCTGTAGCAACCGAGACTTCTAATGGCAGCTGCATTAAGGCACCGACTTAGCGATTGGCTCTTTCATTAACAAGGTGGGGCTTCATGGCCATAATGAGTGTTGCATTTTTCCCCATTCAAAACTATACAAGTGACAAGTCTTGGGTATTCAGTAGTGTTTGAGACTATTCATTCACAAACGATTGGATCTTCTGAACAAATACACCTATCACTGCAGTGATTGAAGATGAATTGAGGGGCAGAGGAAGTTCATGAGGGAATGACAGTAGTCTGGGGTGAAGTGCCCTCTAGTGAACAACTGCAGCTGATGATTGTGACATGTGAAAAGTTGTGACGTATTGTCAATTATGGTGACCCATACTCAAAATTGGTGCTCTGCATTCAACCCATCACGGGTGCACACACACAGCAGTGAGAACAAACACACACACACACACACACTAGCAGTGGGCAGTCATTGCTCCAGCGCCCGGGGAGCAATTGGGGGTTCGGTGCCTTGCTCAAGGGCACTTCAGTCATGGTACCTTCAATTCCTGCCGGTGTGGAAATTGAACCGGCGACCTCTGGGTTACAAGCCAGACTCTCTAACCATTAATGTAAAGTGGGACCAATATTTTATTAAAACTTAATTTACCATTTAACTAAATCTGCATTATTTTGTATTTTCTCTCTAGAACTAGTCTTCCGTCTTCAGATGTTTCTTGTTTTCTGTCCAAATGTTCTGATGTTTCTTGTGTTTGTCCTCTGGGGTGTTTCTGAAGGTCGGTATTTCATTACTGATTGTGCATCAATGCATTATAATGTATCATTTAAATATGTGTTTAGATGTTCAGCAATATCTGGTGTTTGTTTCAGGATCTCTGTATGAGACGGTCTTTTGTTGTGCTCTTTATTTTCTGAGGCCTCTCATGTTGCTCTGGACGGCTCCGTATGTGAATGAGTTCACAGGTGATTCATCATTGACAGTTTATTAGAGAAAATATACTTCATGAATTACAATACCCAGAATGTTTTCACATGAACTAAGTTTGACTTAATCTGTCAATGGCTGAATATATTTTACATTAAAAAGCATTCAGTGTTTAACTGGTATTTGTGTGTCTTTGTGTTGGTGTTATAATGATATTGTGGAAGTAATTATTTCATCTTTTTCTGTTTAACAGGCAACATTAAAACATGGATTAAACGTTACAGTTTTAGGACAGAATACATTGTTTTTTCAGCTGTTTTTTATTCAGGTAAATAAATCCAAATGTAAATCAACAGTCATTATCATGAATACATTAAAACGCACATTAACATTGTGTTACTGTAATATTGTTGTCAGTATAAGATATTCTTCATGTGTTCAGTGTTGAATCTGTATGTTTATGGGACTGATCATATTTTATCACTCTTGTGATCATTATTGAAGATAATAATATAGATAATTATGAAACAAAGGCATTAATATTTACACTAAACATCATGTTATTGACAGACTGAGACTGAAGTTAAATCTACTTCTACATCAGCGTGTTTCAGGGTCATGTCAGGGTCAGGGGTCACATAATCAGCACAAAGGTCACAGGGTCAAGATCAGATGGGAACAATTGAACTCACAGTTCAATGAAAGTGTCGTAATGTTGCATCTGTTCAATGAGAAGAGGTTTTGTAATTCCTTTGATCTGTATTTATTATATTATGTTCTTCTATTTTAGTAATTACTGTTTTTTTATCTCTTCCTTTATTTCAGTTCTGTTTAAATCTGCCTGGGACAAAAGTCTGAATTACACCGGATTTGAAGGCATCATGATTATCGTCCTTTTTGTGATTGTGATTCTGTTCAGCCTCTTCTATTTTATTTACTGTAAGTATTTCCTTCCATCATTAGTCAGTGAGATGAATGTGCTGCGAAATCATGATTGACCAGAATAATGGTGTTTGTTAAAGGCACAAAATATAAAAAACATTAATTCAGACCCAGGGTCTGTTCTTCGTACCTTTCCTAATACATGATTCAAGGACACATAGATGATTTGACAGATGTGTGATCTTTATAACTGATCTCTGACTAATTTGGTTCTTCAAGCAAGTTTGCAGATTTTATTAAAATATCTTACATAGTCTGAGATTACTTTGTGTTGTCATGTTCATTGGAAAGGGCAGATATATTGATCCTTGAAACCTTGATCAGCAATGGAGAGACTGGCTAGCGGTGAAACAGCAACATAATGACATCACATCATTAAGATCAAGGAAAACAGCCTAACGAGTAAACTGACAAGAAAATTATAAGAGATAAAAAAGTGTAACTATTTTTAAATGATTCCCAAGTATTTTTCACCAGTTCTAATGTTTATATTTTTTAATATTGATATTTAATATTATTTCCATCATCATCATCTATCATTTCAAAGCTGGGGATTTATAACCAGAATACATTTTCACATAAATTAAATGATGTGGTCAAACACTAATGGCTGGATTGATAAATCAAGTTCATTCACAGCAGGGGTTCTCAAATCTGACCTGTGAGATCCATTTTCCAGCAGAGTTCAGCTCCAACCCTAATTAAACACACCTGAACAGGTTCATCAAGGTTTTTAGGATCACTAGAAAGTAACAGGCAGGTGAATTTGATCAGAGTTGAAGCTAAACTCTGCAGGAAAACTTTCAAACAGCAGTCTTTGTCTGTGTTTTGCCATAATGTCTTCATAATGCTTTTATTAAGTGGACATGAGTCTATAAATGATGAGTTTTTCTTTTGTGTTGAAGATTTTAAGAGTTAAAGATATAATATGATATTTATATGTTTATATAGTTTTCAAAGGGGGGATAGTGAATGATTGTGTGAACATGAATTAGTGAAGTTAGTTTACTTCTTTTTATTTTTTATGCCATTAATTCAAAATCAGATTAAACTTTTGGATTTATTTATTTATTTTTTTATTTTTTATTTTTTTTTTTTCTTATACAGTGTTGGACAAAATAATTGGGAAATTAAGTCAACGGATCAGTGCTATATTCCGTGTTCTAGCTAGCATAAGCTTTGATGTTCTTCCTTCACTACAATTCATCCTCCTGTTTTATGCCTTTGGATCTGCCAGAGGAGGTGAGTTTACATTTATACATTTACAGTTAATCATTGATCAGATGCTTTTATTCAAAGCGACTGTTACAACTTCTTATTTGGCTGTTGGTGTTATTATATTTTGCGTCTAGGAATTAAGGAAGCCAACACAAAGAGAAATAATAAAGAAGAATTAAAAATGTTTTTTTTCTTAGAATCAGGGAAGCTGTCTGTTACTAAAGACACAAGATGTGTGAAGTAATGAAACAAACAGAAACCAAAATTGTTTATCAGAAACTCTTTAGTGAGGAATTATGTCCATCAAAAACAAACACTCAATTTTCAGATTTACAATGAGGATATTAACATCCAATGTTAAGACAAAAATTATTTACAACAAAAAAGTACATAACCTTGAAAAGAGGAAAAAGAAACAAAACACATACTAACTCCAATCAGTTCAACACTAATCTAAACAAAGAAAAAGAAAACAAATCTTCAGCTTAAACACTAACTAACTACACTCACTAACAAAACATAAATACACATATTAGCTCCCGCTCCTGCCCTAGTGTTTTTATACAAGTGATATTCTACATGTTGCTGTGTGTAGGTCACGTGACATACTAACCTTGTCTCAACAACACGAGTCAAGAGATGAGTTTAACCAACAGCCCTTGGTAAGAGAGTGGAGATCAAATCACAGCACTATCAAATCACAAATGAGCAAAATACAACATGAAAAGAAAAGGGAGCGATCTGAATTAACTCTAAATAAACTAATGAATCGTAACTATAACAAAACTCAAATAGAGATGGACAGCGTGATTATCAAACGAGAGCCATCAACAAAGGAAAATGCACTCTCTCGTCTTGTGTCAGATTAGGAGATCAATAGAAGCAATCAAACCAACAAGAGAGCAACGGTATACTGTTAATGTGCTGTGACATATCTCAGTTAGTCCAACACAGTAAACACAGCATTTTTAATTTTTAAATAGAATAGAATAGATTAGAATACAGCTGAAGTCAAAAGGCACATTGCAGAATCTGCAAAATGTTAATTATTTTGCCAGAATAAGAGGGATTGTACAAAATGCATGTTATTTTTTTAGTATTTTTTTTTTTTTAGTGCTGCCCTAAATAAGATTTTTCACATAGAAGACATATACATATAGTCCACAAGAAAAAATAATAGTTGAATTTATAAAAATGACCCCTTTCAAAAATGTACATCCCTTTGAATCTTAAAGTGTCCCTATTATGGATTATGAAAGATTCATATTTTGGGAGTCCCCAACAACAGGCTGACATGCATGCACGGTCAAAAAACACTTTTATTGTTTTATAATATGCATTTATTTTTATGTTATTTGCTCAATGACTCCCAGACGGTTTGTTCAACAATTCATTTTTCCAAACCCCTTTTTGTGTGAAGCTGATCTGCGGTGATTGGTCCAATGAACCAATTTGTTCTGATTGTTCTACTGTGGAAACAAAACACCCATCACCATTACATTAAACACCCAAACAGCCATAGTATATATGTTAGCCCAACGCAGAAACATATTGATAAAGCACTGCAGTTTGTACACCAACATATTACTCTACTCTTTATCAGAACTCCAAGTAAAAACAACGACAAACATTCACTATTCATCAACACATTTCTAGACAATTGCGATCGAACAGATATTGCTGTTCTGTTCTGTTAGCCAGAGACCTACAAGCTGCACAGAGCGAACACAACACACACAACTAAATACATATTTTGCATAATAGAGAGTACATGTTAAAACAAGATGTGTGACAGGATTGTTCGTATTGTCAAAGATGCTGCATACAATTAAAACAAAAGTGCAAAATAACTTAAAACAACTGCACAAACATCTGTAACTGAAAAGGAAATGTAAACTAGATGGCACTGAAGAATAATAAATTCACAACACAGAGACTCAAAGATGTGATGTATGTGTTTAAATGTATGATTTTTTTTTTTTTTTCCTTTTATTTTGAGTATTTTGTGCTGGATTCTGTGAGAAGGTGCAGCTCTGTCTGGATCTTGTTCTGATGGCAGTGTGGACACAGCCATGTTCTCCTGTGTCTGCCCGTCTCTATCATGAGTTTGTGTTCACTGAGTCTGTATCTGCTCACGGTGACTCTCAGATAGTTATCTGACACTTTGTACAGATCGTCTGCCATAATGTACTGTCTTTTTAGGGCCAAACAACATTGCATCTTACTTGTGTTTTGATTCCTAGTGTTTAATGTGATTGTGTTTTATTTGTGCTGTGATCTGGTTGAACTGAATGTGTTCGTCAGTGTTGTTCTGCTCCAGAGCATCAGTGGATGTTAGTAGTAGATGTTAGTGGATCATCAGGACTGAAGCTCTAGATCAGCTGAGAGAGGAGATCAGTTCTGCTCAGGGCTTTATGATGATATGAGTCACAGTCACTGAACTTTAAATGCTTCCATAATTGAATTGCCCTTTTCTGTGTTTTTCTAATTAGTGGATATTTGCCTGATTCTGCCCTGCATGCGTTATTTATGATATGCTGGTGAACATGTAAGATGTGTAGGTTTCTGAGTGTCTGTTTGTAATGATAACAGCTTGATTGACACCGCCTTTATTGTGAGCAGAAGTGTTATCCAGAAAGTCATTTAAGAGCAGTTGTATGTTTTGGCTGCTTATTGCTTTCTGGTGCTTATTTCCATCTGTATGGTTTTCTGGTATGGCACAGTTTACTGGGCTGTGTGTTAGTGTAAGTGTAAGTTTTAGTTCTTTTTGCTGTGATCAGACAGTAGCTTTAGTTCTTTCTGTGGAGGTGTTATACAGTGCAGTTTACTGTTATTATATGCACTCTCTTGTGTAGTCCTGATGAGCAGATGAGCTCATTTCCCTGGGCCTGGAAGTGTCTTGTTTCTTTCTCTAATGTGTAGAACATGTCTTCACTGTATTGGACATAAAGTTTTAACTGGGGAGAAATGCAGCACTTAATATTGCAGGAAGCCCCTCCTTCTGAATAAAAGAGCCAATCACTAATCTGTAAAGTCAGCACGTCACTGCAGCTGTCATTAGTCCTGGGGTGTATTCCAGAAAGCAGGGTTAATTTACCGTCTGCTAAACCCTGAACTCTCGGTTGATTAACCCAAACCTTGCTTACTTGAGGTATGCTGGTTCCAAAATTGCGTCCAGGAGTAAGTTCATTCAACTCAGAGTTTGTTCCTGGTTAACAAGCAAGAAATTCTTAACAGAACGATGAATCAACGAGTCACTATGGAAACGGAAGCTAAGAAAAAGTGTGCCAAGCTGCTTATTTCTTGTTTTTAAATTTACATTTAGTCATTTTGCAGATGCTTTTATCCAAAATGACTTACAAATAAGGACAATGGAAGCAATCAAAATCAACAGAAGAGCAGTTAAGATTTGTTCCTAAAATTATATAATAAATAAAAAGAAAACCCAGAATCAGAATCAGAATCAGAATCAGAAAGAGCTTTATTGCCAAGTATGCTTGCGCATACAAGGAATTTGTTTCAGTGTTATTAGCTTCCAGTACACAAAGACAACAACGCACAGACAATAAAAATAAGAGAATAAGAAAAATACACATAGAACATAAATAGAATATAAATAGACCAGAAATAAAATAGAATATAATAATTATAATTGTTAAAAATAAATTGACAAATAACTAGGTGGTATGTACAGTTGTGCTATATATGATAGGATGGAATGCAGGGATGTGTTAGGGATGTATTAGGGTGGAGGTGGTAGCAGTAGATGTCAGATTATTCTACAAATTTTTATTGCACAATGGGAGGAACATTTTAACTGTTCATAAGGTGGATTGCCTGGGGGAAAAAACTGTTCATGCGTCTGGTAGTCCTGATATTTGGGGCTCTGTAGCGCCGGCCGGATGGTAAGAGTTCAAAGAGGGGATGGCTTGGGTGCGAGGGGTCCAGAGTGATTTTCTGAGCTCTTTTCCTCACTCTGGATGTATATAGTTCCTGAAGGGTGGGCAGGGGAGCACCAATAATCCTCTCAGCAGTCCGGACCGTTCTCTGCAATCTTCTGATGTCTGATTTTGTAGCTGAGCCAAACCAGACAGTTATTGATGTGCACAGAACAGACTCGATGACGGCTGAGTAGAACTGTCTCAGCAACTCCTGTGGTAGGTTAAACTTCTTCAGCTGGCGAAGGAAGTACAACCTTTGTTGGGCCTTTTTAACAATGGAGTCGATGTGAGTGACCCACTTCAGGTCCTGGGAGATGAAACATCCCAGGAACTTGAATTTCTCCACTGTAGCCACAGTGCTGTCCATGATGGTGAGTGAGGAAAGTGCAGGGGGGTTTCTCCTGAAGTCCACTATCATCTCTACAGTTTTAAGCTTGTTCAGCTCCAGGTTGTTGTGACTGCACCAGACAGCCAGCTCTTTTACCTCCTGTCTGTAGGCAGACTCATCACCGTCCCGAATGAGGCCGATAACCGTGGTGTCATCAGCAAACTTCAGGAGCTTGACAGAGGGGTCTTTAGAGGTGCAGTCATTGGTGTAGAGGGAGAAGAGCAGTGGGGAGAGAACACATCCCTGAGGAGCGCCAGTGTTGGTGGTGCGGCTGCTTGATGTGAATTTCCCCAGTCTCACCAGCTGTTGCCTATCTGTCAGAAAGCTGGTGATCCATTGACAGATAGAGCTAGGAACAGAAAGTTGGTTTAGTTTGGTGTGGAGGAGTGAAGGAATAATGGTGTTGAAGGCCGAACTGAAGTCCACAAACAGGATCCTCACATAAGTCCCTGGCCTGTCCAGATGCTGCAGGATGAAGTACAAGCCAATGTTCACTGCATCATCCACTGACCTGTTTGCTCGGTAAGCAAACTGCAGGGGGTCCAGTAAGGGTCCGGTGATGTCCTTCAGATAAGCCAGAACCAGTTTTTCAAACGACTTCATGACGACAGATGTTAGCGCCACAGGTCTGTAGTCGTTAAGTCCTGTTATCTTGGATTTCTTTGGAACAGGAATAATGGTTGAGCATTTTAGGCAGTCAGGGACTTCACACAGCTCCAGAGACCTGTTGAAGATCTGTGAAAAGATGGGGGCCAATTCGTCAGCGCAGGTTTTCAGACAGGCTGGTGTCACACCGTCTGGGCCTGGTGCCTTTCTTCTTTTGTTCTTCCTGAAGACCTGCCGCACCTGATCTTCGCTGATTTGAAGTGAAGGAGGGGGGGAGAGGGGGGTTGCTGGAGGTGGTAATGGTTGTGTGAAGAGATCATCAGAGCGGGTGTGGGGGGTTTCAAATCTACAATAAAACTCATTCAGGTCTTCAGCAAGTCGTTGAGTCGCCTCAGTGCATGGGGGTGGTGTCCTGTAGTTTGTGATGGTTTTCAGGCCTTTCCACACTGAACTTGGATCATTCGAAGTGAACTGATCTTCTAACCTTTTTGCATAGCTCCTTTTAGCCACTCTAATCTCTTTATTCAGTGTGTTCCTGGTCTGGTTGTACAAGACTCTATCCCCTTTTCTGTAGGCATCCTCTTTGGCCTGACGAAGATGTCTGAGTTTTTCTGTAAACCGTGGCTTGTCATTGTTGTATGTTAGATAAGTTCTGCTAGGAATGCATAAATCCTCACAGAAACTGATATATGAAGTAACAGTCTCAGTGAGCTCGTCCAGATCGGTGGCAGCAGCTTCAAAAACACTCCAATCAGTCAAATAGAAACAGGATTGTAAGACCTGTTCTGTTTCGTTGGTCCATATTTTTACAGTCTTAACTACAGGTTTAGCAGATTTAAGTTTTTGCCTGTAGGTTGGTATAAGATGGACCAGACAGTGATCAGAGAGTCCCAAAGCTGCCCGTGGGACAGAGTGATATGCTCCTTTAATTGTGGTGTAACAGTGGTCCAATATATTACTGTCTCTGGTACGACATGTAACGTGCTGTCTGTATTTTGGCAGTTCACGTGAGAGATTTGCTTTATTAAAATCCCCAAGAATGATTAAAACAGAGTCTGGGTGTTGTTGTTCTGTCTCTGTGATCTGATCGGCGAGTTTCTGCAACGCCAGGCTTACGTGCGCTTGCGGTGGAATGTACACGCTCACGAGAATAAACGAGCAAAACTCTCGCGGCGAATAGAACGGCTTACAGTTTATGAAAAGCGCTTCTAGATCAGAACAGCACATCTTCTTTAACACTGTTACATCTGTACACCACCTCTCATTGATGTAAAAACACGTCCCGCCGCCACGGGATTTCCCCGTTGATTCCGTGTCGCGGTCTCCTCTGAACAGCTGATATCCCGGTAGATGAATCGCGCTGTCCGGTATAGCCGCGTTCAGCCAGGTTTCCGTGAAACACGGAGCAGCAGAATGTGAAAAATCCTTGTTTGTCCGGGAGAGCAGAAGGAGTTCGTCCGTTTTGTTGGGTAGAGAGCGGAGATTCGCCAGATGTATACCCGGCAGTGACATCCTAAATCCACGCTGACGAAGCTTCACGAGCGCGCCGGCGCGTTTTCCCCTCCTGCGTGCGTCCGAAAGCGTCTGATCAGCGCTGCTACTCCGCCAACTACTATGTTCAGCAAAACGTCCGAATAATCAAAAACCGGTAGGAGATTTTGTGGTGTGTTCTGCCGAATGTTCAGCAGTATATCCCTGGTAAAACTGATCGTGTTAGCAAAACTAAAAACAGGAAAAACGAACAAAAACACTAAAACAACTGGAGAGCTAAGCACAGAGGCAGCCATCCGTGGCGCCATCTTGAATCATTGAATCAGATAGAATAGAAAAAGAACAGATCTTATTTTTATTTTATTTTATTATTATTTTTTTTTTTTTTGGCTTTTTGATAATTGTATAATAAATTATAAGAGAACAGATAGAAAAGATGAAGAACAAAGAAGAATGGAGAAGCTAGTGAACTAACTCTAATAGAATTAGAATAGAGAGTGCTAGAGTTAGAGGGTGAAATAAAGATGGAAGAGACTCAGTTTTTTAGACTGAGTTAAGCAGGTCATTCAACCAGGAGGGAACAGTTAATGTAAAAGTCTGTGAAGGTGATTTTGTGCCTCTTTGGGATGAACAATAATGTGCCGTTCACTTGCAGAACACAAACTTCTAGAGGCACATACGTCTGAAGTAATGAATTTAGGTAAAGCAGAGCCAGTGATGGTTTTGTAGGCAATCATTAATGCCTTGAACTTTATGTGAGCAGCTGTTGGTAGTCAGTGCAAACTGATAAACAGAGGCCTCTTCTGTTCAAAAGGTCATTTACATACTTAGAGCATATCGCTTAGTGCACATTCTTAGTTCAAGTTGTATAGTTTTAGATGGGGAGAAACATATTGCCACCTAATACATATACTTTATTGTAAATAATATATAATATTGTGTGCAATCTGTCACGCACTGATAGCTCTGAAGTAAAATAACCCTGAAACATAATCTACTCTGGAGAGCAAGTTGCTATGTCTACTTACATACCCTAAGAGTTACCTCCATTTTGCAACCAAAAGTAGAGGTTACCTGCTAACTTACCCTTAAACATACCCGGGTATGTCACATAACCTGCTTTCTGGAACACACCCCAGGTTGAATGTTTCTCCATTCAAAGAGACAGGAGCTGCACTTGAATCCAAGATGGCAGCTGAGTGAAATGACTTTCCTTAAACGGCACACTGGGTTATGTCATTTTGGGACAGAAGTGGCTCTCTGGATTTTCTTGAATTATTTACACACTTGTTCCATGGAGCTGTTGTTTACATGCAGTACATGAGATGATCGGGGGTATTCCAGAAAGCAGGTTATGTGACATACAGAGCCGGCCTGAGGCAGAAGTGAACCAAGTGGCTGCTTGGGGCCATGAAATGAGTATATGAATGACAGCTTTATTTTATTTTATTTTATTTATTTATGTATTTATTTATTTATTGGGTGATATATTGTGTTAGTCGACAATGGTAATTATACAGAAATGCAATATTAAATAATTAAATAATCTATATGTATCATATTATTTCCATAGTGACGTGTCATGAACAAATCAGATCAGAATCAGGTCAGAGGTGTTTACTGCAGTTTAGTTACAATAGCGTTTAAAATGTACACTATAGACGAACAGTGGGTAAAGGGCTGTGTGTGTGTGTGTGTGTGTGTTATATTCATGTATCTCACTCTAGCCAAGCAACCAGTGTTGGCAACCCTGATATATTAAACATTTCACTTAGCTAGTTTTAAATTAAAGTGTAAAAATAACAATAATCACTCTTCTGTTTACAGGATTCTTCATTGTTGCAGTTTTACCAGTGATTCTCACAGTCACAAATTACGATTGGGACGTTACATGTGGGGAACGGATGGGCTGTAAGTGTTTGATGAATTATGATCTGATCCCTGATACAAACAGTAATCACTCATCAGAATTCAATAATGTACTGATGATGTATTGATGTATTGATTTTAAAGACTGTTTTTTTTTTTTGTTTGTTTTTCATTGAGTCAGTGTCAAACACAGATCTGCAGTGTTTTAATAACAGTAAATGTGTTTTTCAGGTTCACCTGCGGTCAGGAGATCAGTGTATTTAACTCTCATGATACTGCTTAATGCTGTCATGGTCTATTTCTACATCATCGCTCTGGAAAATGAAAAGGGTATGAAAATATCAAAATTATATATAACTCACAGATTGAAACATCTTTCTAGTATATTTTACATTAATGCTAAAAAAGTTAAATGTTTGTTTGTGAGTTAATGAACACTTGTAAGAAACTGTTACTGTGATGATGATGATGAAGATGATGTGTTTGCTGTTGTTCAGATCGTGTTGGATGGGCCTGTATGATTGCGTTTCTTCAGTTATTCTGGGCACTGATCAACGTCACATGGTCATTTCAGTCATGGGGTACAGTATGAATCACCTGATCTGATCATCTTCACACTGTGATGATTTACTCTGTCAGCTCCAGTTTATTCTCTTCACTCTGAACAGATCCAGACTCTACACTGGAAAATATTATGTGAATTCTAGCAGTAAAAGACTGTAGAAATACAGTAAAAACCTGTTAACTGGTTAACTGTATATTCCCTTACTATAAACAGTGAAAACCCATTTCTTTTCTTTTTTTTTTCTTATAAGATATGTTCATTAGGACTTAATGTTACATCTTATGTGTTTAGTGTTAATTACATTATTTTAGTGTATGTTTGTGTGAATGATGCTGTGAATTGGAAGTTCAGGGGTTTACAATATAATCATCCTCATGGTTTGAAATGATGAAAATAAAACCACTTTCATCTTACAGACAGAAGAGACTCACACACTGTAAATATGATGAGCGATGGATATAATAATTTACAGTAAATGACTTTTAGACTGATTTATAGATCTAATCGAATGTGAATGTGTAAATTGGATTACAGTGGATTGGATATATATGAGTATTTTCCTCCTCAGTTTGTGGAAAACCTCCTCATGATGAGTTTTAAATAATCAGTAATTCTCTCATCACTTCTCAGAGTATTATAAAGATACAAATCTGATCATACTACATCATTTATATTCAGTCATTTAGCACATGCTGTTATCAAAACCGACTTACAAATGACAAACAATAGAAGCAATAAAAACAACACAAGAGAAATAATATGTAAGTGCTGTGAAAAGCCTAATACAGTATGCATAGGTGTTTATTTATATATATATATATATATATGAAAAAACAACAACAAAAAAAAACAAAAAATAAAAAAAGCATGTATTAGAGGGATTAGAGATTTTTTTTTTTTAATAAATAAATAAATAAATCATACAAAAATGAAATACAGTAAATGTGTTAGAGGGATCATTTTTTTAATAAATAAATAAATAATAAAACATGAAAATCATACAAACATAAAATACAGACTGCATTTGTGAGAGGAACAAGTGTTTTTTTTAATAAATAAATCAAAATAAAACATGAAAATCACACAAAAATAAAATACAGACTGCATTTGTGAGAGGAACAAGTGTTTTTTTTAATAAATAAATCAAAATAAAACTATAAAATCACACAAAAATAAAATACAGACTGCATTTGTGAGAGGAACAAGTGTTTTTTTAATAAATAAATCAAAATAAAACTATAAAATCACACAAAAATAAAATACAGACTGCATTTGTTAGAGGAACAAGTTGTTAGGACCGAGTTGTGTTGTTTTGGGTATTTTGGTTTTTCTTTTCTGTTGTAGGTTTTCTGATTTGGGGCGTGACTTGAGTGCACCTGATGCGCGTCATGGCTCGTATTTAGACGTGATGCAAGAGTTCGTCGCGGCTGCTGCTCCGCTGACGCGTGGGCAGTTTGCCAGAGCCGCGCTCCAATTTGTGACATTATGTTTTGTTTCGCATTCATTCACTAGCGCTGACCACACTTCATGGTGCATCCATTCATTCGCATTTCACCCTGATTGAACCTACTGATACTGATGTCCTGATTATGTTATTTTGGTTAATTTTGTTGTAATAAATATTATGTTTTAAGTTATTCCGCCGTGTCGTCCCCCTTAATGTTACATCTTTGAGCCAGGTGTAACATATGGGGGCTCGTCCAATTTAGATTGATTTGATTTCGTTGATGTTGAACCTTATTTGTTTGGTTGATTAGGTGGGAGAGACCAGGAAGCGGAAATATTTGTTGGAGCGTCGGTTGCGTTGTTAGTCAGCTCAGAAGAGGTAAGTTCTTGCGGTTTGGAATTTGTGTATTTGTAAATCCTCCCCTGTTAGGTTGTAGCAGCACTTTGCATTGTTTTTTTGTTTTAGTTTATTATTTTTGTGTGTCTCCTGGGTCGAGTGCACTGCCGTGGTGTTAGTTCCTGAACTGTTTGTTCGGTTTTACACCAGCGGTATTTGGGTGCTTCAAAGGGCTTGACTCTTGGGAGCGCATGAAGACTAGGAGAAGTTAGTTAAAATATTTTGTTAGGATTAGGTGGGGATGTGGGAAATGTGCACAAATGAACCGTAAGAATTACCTGAGCTGAATTGTAAGTTGATGTATAGGTAGGCCGAGTTTTTGAATTAATTTGTGTAAGGCTGTTTTCGTATTGTTGCATTATGACATCAATTGAAGAATTTTGTAAAGCTCCTTCGGACGAGTTATTAAATCAGTGTTCGAAAAAACAGCTGTGGGAAATTGTAGAACGATATGAATTAAATGGCGTTGATAGGCGATTAAGAAAAGACGAGGCCAGAGAAATAATAAGAAATAAATTGAGCGATCTTCAGATTTTACCAATTACGCACAAACAAGTAACAGCTGGGGTGAATCCTGCAGCTCAAAAAACTGTTTCATTGGTTGGGTTGTCGTTTGAGCAGCAGAAAGAGCTTATTAAAATGCAGCAGTTACACGAAAAGGAGATGCGTGATCGTGAAATAGAAATAGAAAAACGTAAATTAGATGATTTGATGAAACAGCGTGAGATGGAGTTTGAAAAAATGAAACACGAGCAAAAATTAGCTGTAGAACGACAAAATCAAGAGTTTCAGCTAAAGTTTGAGAGTTTGAAACTTCAAGGTGACGGCAGATCATCTACTGATCGCGCAGATTGTTCTTTTGATATAATTAATAATTTGAAGTTATTGCCCGTGTTTAATGAAAGAGATCCAGACGTATTTTTCTCGTTATTTGAGAGCATAGCCGACGAACGGGGATGGCCCGAAACCGACCGTACAGTTATGCTTCAATCTGTATTAGTGGGGAAAGCTCAGGAGGCGTATACTGCTCTTTCAGTGGAGGAAAGAAAGAAATATGATAGTGTAAAATCTGCTGTATTAAAAGCCTTTGAGCTGGTTCCAGAAGCTATACGCTCACCTATACGCCAGCGTTTTTATCGTGTCCCTTTTGAAAAACGTTTGGAGTTGGAGTCTGAGATTCAGTATATGCTGAGGAATAACATCGCAAGACCGTCTTGCTCGAGTTGGGCCTCGCCGTGTTTATTGGTTAGAAAATCGGATGGAACGTACAGGTTTTGTACGGACTATCGAAAAATTAACAAAATCACCAAACCTGACGCTTTTCCCCTCCCGAGAATGGAGGATTGCGTTGATCAGGTGGGCTCGGCAAGGTGTGTCAGTAAATTTGACTTACTTAAAGGATACTGGCAGGTGCCTTTGACACCTCGGGCACAAGAAATCACTGCTTTTGTAACTTCTTCGGGGTTATACTCCTATTCTGTTATGAGCTTCGGTTTACGCAATGCTCCAGCTACGTTTCAAAAATTAATGAATCGTGTAGTTTCTGGTTTAAACGGCTGTGCGGTCTATTTAGACGATGTCATAATTTACAGCGATAGCTGGGATCAACACGTGACACGGGTACGGGATTTATTTAGGCGTCTAGTGGAGGCGAATTTGACCGTAAACTTGGCGAAATGTGGCTTTGCACGGGCAACGGTTTCTTACTTGGGAAAAGAGGTAGGCCAGGGTATGGTGCGCCCTTTGCGCGCTAAAGTGAGCGCGATAGAGAATTTCCCTACTCCTTGTACTAAAAAAGAGCTCATGAGGTTTATTGGGATGGCTAGTTATTATCGTAGTTTTTGTCCCAATTTTTCATCGGTCATTTGACCATTGACTAATCTTTTAAAGAACTCCGCTAAGTTTGAGTGGACCCCACATTGTCAAAAGGCGTTTGAGAATGTGAAGTTGCTGTTGACTGCTGCTCCTGTATTAGCAGCGCCCCAAAGTGGTCTTCCGTTTGAGATTCAGGTTGACGCAAGTCAAGTGGGAGTGGGAGCAGTTCTGCTCCAGACTGGTTTTGGTGGTGTTAGTCACCCAGTTAGTTATTTCTCACGCAAGTTTAATTCTTATCAATTGAATTATTCTGTAATTGAGAAGGAAACACTGGCACTTATTTGGGCACTTCAACACTTTGATGTGTATGTGGGGCGAGGGTCTCCAGTTGTCATCTATTCAGATCACAATCCTTTGACATTCCTTCACTCATTACAGAGTCCGAGTCAACGCTTAATGCGATGGATACTTTTCTTGCAGCCTTATAACTTGACGATTAAACACGTTAAAGGAGTTGAAAATGTTTTAGCGGACACGTTGTCACGTGCCCCTGTGGTGGAGTAACTGGATGTATTCTCCAATTGATGTGAGTTTATCCTACCTTTATATGTATGTGTTATTATTATTATTATTATTATTATTATTATTATTATTATTATTATTATTATTTTTTTTTTTTTTTTTTTTTTTGATGTGGGGATTTTTTTTTTTTTTTTTTTTAAGGGGGGTGTGTGTTAGGACTGAGTTGTGTTGTTTTGGGTATTTTGGTTTTTCTTTTCTGTTGTAGGTTTTCTGATTTGGGGCGTGACTTGAGTGCACCTGATGCGCGTCATGGCTCGTATTTAGACGTGATGCAAGAGTTCGTCGCGGCTGCTGCTCCGCTGACGCGTGGGCAGTTTGCCAGAGCCGCGCTCCAATTTGTGACATTGTTTTGTTTCGCATTCATTCACTAGCGCTGACCACACTTCATGGTGCATCCATTCATTCGCATTTCACCCTGATTGAACCTACTGATGTCCTGATTATGTTATTTTGGTTAATTTTGTTGTAATAAATATTATGTTTTAAGTTATTCCGCCGTGTCATCTCCCTTAATGTTACATCTTTGAGCCAGGTGTAACAAAGTGTTTTTAATAAATGAATAAAAATAAAACTATAAAATCACACAAAAATAAAATACAGACTGCATTTGTTAGAGGAACAAGTGTTTTTAATAAATAAATCAAAATAAAACTATAAAATCACACAAAAATAAAATACAGACTGCATTTGTTAGAGGAACAAGTGTTTTTAATAAATAAATAAAAATAAAACTATAAAATCACAAAAATAAAATACAGACTGCATTTGTTAGAGGAACAAGTGTTTTTTTAATAAATAAATAAAAATAAAACTATAAAATCACACAAAAATAAAATACAGACTGTATTTGCTAGAGGAACAAGTGTTTTTAATAAATAAATCAAAATAAAACATGAAAATCACACAAAAATAAAATACAGACTGCATTTGTTAGAGGAACAAGTGTTTTTTTAATAAATAAATCAAAATAAAACATGAAAATAATACAAAAATAAAATACAGACTGCATTTGTTAGACGAACAAGTGTTTTTAATAAATCAAAATAAAACTATAAAATCACACAAAAATAAAATACAGACTGCATTTGTTAGAGGAACAAGTGTTTTTTTAATAAATAAATCAAAATAAAACATGAAAATAATACAAAAATAAAATACAGACTGCATTTGTTAGAGGAACAAGTGTTTTTTTTAATAAATAAATCAAAATAAAACATGAAAATAATACAAAAATAAAATACAGACGGCATTTGTGAGAGGAACAAGTGTTTTTTAATGAATAAATCAAAATAAAACTATAAAATCACACAAAAATAAAATACAGACTGTATTTGTTAGAGGAACAAGTGTTTTTTTTAATAAATAAATCAAAATAAAACTATAAAATCACACAAAAATAAAATACAGACTGCATTTGTGAGAGGAACAAGTGTTTTATTTTAATAAATAAATCAAAATAAAACATGAAAATCACACAAAAATTAAATACAGACTATTTGTTAGAGGAACAAGTGTTTTATTTCAATAAATAAATCAAAATAAAACATGAAAATCACACAAAAATTAAATACAGATGGCATTTGTTAGAGGAACAAGTGTTTTTTTAATAAATAAATCAAAATAAAATATGAAAATCACACAAAAATAAAATACAGACTGCATTTGTTAGAGGAACAAATGTTTTATTTTAATAAATAAATAAAAATAAAACATGAAAATAATATAAAAATTAAATACAGACTGCATTTGTGAGACAAACAAGTGTTCCCCTTCAGTCGTTTCACTACGACGTTACATATGGGAACTTGCTTGAGTGACCAATCACCTCTGAGCTTTATAGAAAAGGCCAATGAAATTGGCGAGTGGAGTTTGCACGCAACGCCACTCCCCCGAACATACGGGTATATAAGGTGGCGGCGTGCATCCACTCATTCGGATTTTCGCTTCGGAGCCTCAACGCAACGAGCCTTATCTTTTGCTTTCCACTGGCAAACGATCTCCTGCAAAGAGTACGCTCTCTCTCGGACCAGCGCGTCAGATAGAGTTCACCGCTGCTACCGACAAGATCCCGCGAGCCGGCTGCCTGTCATCGGATCGTGCCGGCTTCCTCGCATACCAGCGAGCCCCCTGACCGCACAGATTGTGCCGCGTCCTCCCTGGGCGAACCGGGATCTAAAAGAGCAATTTCCTTACGGTCGTTGAGAGTCATTGTCCCGGTATGGCTTTCCGACCGTGCGTTTCTGGGTGCAGTAGTTTCCTCATCTCCGTAGACGGTCATGATCGTGTCTCACGTGCCTGGGCCGAGCGCACGCTGAGGCAGCGTTTGTGGATGGTTCATGCGCTCATTGCGAGCGTATGTCCATGGCCACGTTGAGGTCCCGCCTCTCGTTCGCGAGACGGCTCCCCTCGTCGTCTTCCCGCGGCAGTTCGTCGAGCCGTAAAGGCTTTACGGCTGCTACGGCGAGGCGCTTGGGGGACCTCCAGGTGACGGTGCAGAACGTTCCGCCGGGCAAAACCCCGCGGGCTTCCGCTCCACTGCGTGGTCCCGTGGTGATGCCCAAACAGACCGCTCCCCCGTCTAAAAGCGGGCCCAGCGTCTCTTTTGGTGCTCCCCCGGAGGAAGAGATGTCTATCTCTGCATCAGAGGGTGAACAGTCGGCAGGTGAAGCTGGAGCTTCGGCGGAGCAGCGCCCCCCCGCGGTCGCTGTCCCGTCCGAGGCGGACACTGAACTGTCGGCTATGCTCCTCCGGGCCGCCGAGGGGATCGGGCTGGAGGTCCCGAAGGTGCCTCCTCCCGATCCTTCGAGGCTGGATGATTGGTTTCTGGGGACGAGGTCTGCGGCACCGCCACGCTCGCCCCCGGTGCCTTTCTTCCCGGAGGTGCATGATGAGCTGGTTAGGGCGTGGCGGGCCCCTTATTCGGCTCGTTCACGTCCTACCTCCTCAGCCCTCGCTACCCTTGACGGCGGGGCGGCCAGGGGGTACGAGGGGGTCCCTCAGGTTGAGCGTGCGGTTGCGGTGCATTTATGCCCACAAGACGCCGCCACCTGGCTGGGCTCTCCGCGCCTTCCGTCCAAAGCCTGTAGGCTTTCGTCGGCTCTTACCGGCAGAGCCTACAGGGCTGCGGGCCAGGCCGCCACTGCCCTGCACGCCATGGCCACCCTGCAGGTCTATCAGGCCAAGGCGTTAAAAGAACTGCACAGGGGTAGTCCTGACCAAGCGGTGATGCAGGAGCTGCATGCGGCGACCGACCGCGCCGTGACTTTAGTCACCCGGAGGGCGAGGTCGGTCGCCGCATGCAGCTCCTGCATCACCGCTTGGTCAGGTGATGTCCACGCTTGTGGTCCAGGAACGCCACCTCTGGCTGAACCTGGCGCAGATGGCAGATGCCGACAAAGCACGCTTTCTCGACGCTCCCGTCTCCCAGGCCGGCCTCTTCGGCGACACTGTCGAGGACTTTGCCCAGCAGTTCTCAGCAGTCCAGAAGCAGACCGAGGCGATTAAACACATCTTGCCCCGGCGTGAGTCTACTAGGACGCCCCCGGGTGCCCAGCCTCAGCCTGCTCGTCGCCGAGGGCGCCCCCCTGCGGCCCCCAAGAAGCAAGCACAACCTGCTCCGTCTCCGGCTGAGGCCCATGATGCGCGCCTCGCCGCCAGACGTCGTGGCCGCCGCAGGTGAGCGGCGCCGCCCGCTGCTCAGGGGCCTGCAACCAAGACCCGCAGCTCTGCGCGCCGCCCCTGACACGGGCAGCCCGGAGATGATGGAAGCTGCTCTTCGGGGGACGAGAACATCTGTGCCCCCACTCCCAGAGGAGGGCCGGGACCTTCTGTGTGTTCAGCCGCCGTCGATCTACGGGTCGGCGGTACCCACCCACTCACAGAAAGAGCAGTTTTTCACATCTCTGGGCCAAGTGCCCCGGGATCTGTTCCTGAGCGACAATTCGTCTCCTCGGGTTCGGACTCGGAGCCAACATTCGCTAGCGCGGGAACCTGGGATGAAGGTAAGTGCCGCCCAGCGCGGTCAGACTGCTCTCCAGGACGTTCTTCCTTCTGGGATCAGTCCCCTTCCCCTTCCCGCAGGCTGCCCCACCGCGGTCACATCGGTCAACGCTCCGCTGATCCCACTGGCGACCAGGCTGGCGGCCTGGCTAGAGCTGCCCAGCCCGTCCCGGTGGTTGATCCGGACGGTACGTCTCGGCTATGCGATTCAATTCGCCAGGCGCCCGCCCAAGTTCAGGGGCGTCCTTTTCACTTCTGTCCGCTTGGACACGGATGCCTCTGTCCTGCGTGCGGAGATTGCTGTCTTGCTGGCGAAGGACGCAATCGAGCCTGTCCCTCCAGCCGAGATGAAGTCGGGGTTTTACAGCCCCTACTTCATCGTGCCCAAGAAGAGCGGTGGGTTACGACCAATCCTGGATCTTCGAGTGTTGAATCGGTCCCTTCTCAGGCTGCCGTTCAAAATGCTCACTTCGAAACGCATCCTTTCGTGCATTCGACACCAGGATTGGTTTGCAGTCACAGACCTGAAGGACGCCTACTTTCACGTCTCGATTTTGCCTTGACACAGACCCTTTCTACGGTTTGCTTTCGAGGGTCGAGCGTATCAGTACAAGGTGCTCCCATTTAGCCTGTCCCTGTCCCCCCGCGTCTTTACGAAGGTCGCGGAGGGTGCCCTGAACCCGCTATGGCGGAAGGGCATTCACATCCTCAACTATCTCGACGACTGGCTCATCATGGCTCACTCGCGAGATCTGTTGTGCGAACACAGGGACCTGGTGCTCCAGCACCTCAGCCATCTGGGCCTTCGGGTCAACCGAGAGAAGAGCAAACTCGCCCGCCATCTGCTCCTGTGGAGTCAGACGCGGCTGAAATCGCTGCGCGCCGTTCACATACCAGGGGAGCTCAACCGTGCAGCCGATCAGCTCTCACGGCAGCCCACCCATCCTGGAGAATGGCGACTCCACCCCCAGACAGTCCAGCTGACTTGGAGTCGATTCGGCGAGGCCCAGATAGATTTGTTTGCCTCCCCAGAATCCTCCCATTGCCAGCTCTACTACTCCCTCAGCGAGGCTCCCCTCGGCAGGGACGCACTGGCACGCAGCTGGCCTCCGGGGCCCAAGTACGCCTTTCCCCCAGTGAGCCTCCTTGCACAGACCCTGTGCAAGATCAGGGAGGACGGGGAGCAGGTTCTGCTGGTTGTGCCGTACTGGCCCACCCGGACCTGGTTTGTCGACTTCACGCTCCTCGTGACAGCCCCTCCCTGGAAGATCCCCTTGAGGAAGGACCTTCTTTCTCAGGGGATGGGCACAAATTTGGCACCCGCGTCCCGATCTATGGAACCTACACCTGTGGCTTCTGGACGGGACACGGTAGACCTCTCCGGCCTTCCACAGGCCGTGATAGAAACTATCACTCAGTCTAGAGCCCCCTCCACGAGGCAGGCCTATGAACTGAGGTGGGGTCTCTTCGTTGACTGGTGCGCCTCCCGTGGGGAGGACCCACAGAGATGTCCGATCACAGTGGTGCTTTCTTTTCTGCAAGAGAAGTTGGAGCGTAGGCTGTCCCCTTCAACTCTCAAAGTGTATGTCGCGGCCATCGCGGCATATCACGATGCAGTAGATGGAGCATCCATCGGGAAGCATCAACTGGTCGTGAGGTTCCTCAGAGGTGCGAGAAGGGTTAATCCCCCTAGACCGCACCTCGTACCCTCTTGGGATCTCTCCGTCGCCCTTCGGGGCCTGCGGGGACCCCCCTTCGAGCCGCTGGTTTCAGTCGAGCTTAAGTTCCTGTCGCTTAAGACAGAGCTCCTGACCGCGCTCGCCTCCATCAAGAGGGTTGGGGACCTACAAGCCTTCTCTGTCAACGAAGCGTGCCTGGAGTTCGGGCCTGCTGATTCTCACGTTGTCCTGAGACCCCGGCCCGGCTATGTGCCCAAGGTTCCCACCACACCCTTTCGGGATCAGGTGGTGAACCTGCAACCTCTGCCCCCGGAGGAGGCAGACCCAGCCTTAGCGTTGCTGTGTCCCGTTCGTGCCTTACGGGTTTACGTGGACCGCACCTGGAGCTTTAGACGCTCCGAGCAGCTCTTTGTTTGCTTCGGAGGACAGCAGAAGGGAAATGCTGTCTCCAAGCAGAGGTTGGCCCATTGGGTGGTAGATGCCATCTCCCTAGCCTATGAAAGCCAGGGAGAGCCGTGCCCCCTAGGAGTTCGAGCTCTCTCCACTCGGAGTGTTGCCTCCTCCTATGCGCTGGCGCACGGCGCCTCGTTAGCAGACATCTGCAGAGCTGCGGGCTGGGCGACACCTAACACCTTCGCGAGATTTTATAATCTCCGCGTAGAGCCCGTGTCCTCCCGTGTGTTAAGGTAACATCAGGTAATTTGCGGGAGGCCGGCAGGTGTCGGCTTGCTGCGCCATTCCCACGGGATCCGTGCGCTATTTCCCAGAATGTTCCCTCCGGCGAACCCTGGGTCCTCCATGCCCCGCAGTCAGGACTAGGTGCGGAGTAGTCCACGACTGTGCTCCGACTGGGTCTCCTTCGCCCAGAAGGTTGTGGCAAAATGTCTCAGTATTTTTCCACAGTCAGCCAGAAGGCTGTGTTTTCCCTCATGTATCTACAACCAAAATAGATATATTCAATTTCTTTATTCCACATACCTAAACCACATGTGCTCCGCCCCCCCAACCCATGCTTCAGTACATCTGGCACCCCTATGGGGCCCCTCTCTTGGTCCCTAGGGTGTTGGGAAGGTTACGTATTGACTCCACTTCTGACATGTCCGCCTGTCAGCACTTGGTCTCTTGCATAACGCGGCTCTAGGGTTGTGGCCTTTTCCATGGGTCTGTTCCCATATGTAACGTCGTAGTGAAATGACTGAAGGGGAACGTCTAGGTTACGTACGTAACCCTCGTTCCCTGAAGGAGGGAACGGAGACGTTACATCCCCTGCCACAACCCTAGGCTGCGCTGACGCCGGGCTGCGGCTCGGCTCCTCAGCAAAAACCTGAATGAGTGGATGCACGCCGCCATCTTATATACCCGTATGTTCGGGGGAGTGGCGTTGCGTGCAAACCCCACTCGCCAATTTCATTAGCCTTTTCTATAAAGCTCAGAGGTGATTGGTCACTCAAGCGAGTTCCCATATGTAACGTCTCCGTTCCCTCCTTCAGGGAACGAGGGTTACGTACGTAACCTAGACGTTTTTTTAATAAATGAATAAAAATAAAACATGAAAATCACACAAAAATAAAATGCAGACTGCATTTGTGAGAGGAACGAGTGTTTTTTTAATAAATCAATAAAAATGAAACTATAAAATCACACAAAAATAAAATACAGACGGCATTTGTGAGAGGAACAAGTGTTTTTTTAATAAATGAATAAAAATAAAACATGAAAATCACACGAAAATAAAATACAGACTGCATTTGTTAGAGGAACAAGTGTTTTATTTTAATAAATAAATAAAAATAAAACATGAAAATCACACAAAAATAAAATACAGACTGCATTTGTGAGAGGAACAAGTGTTTTTTAATAAATGAATAAAAATAAAACATGAAAATCATACAAAAATAAAATACAGACTGCATTTGTGAGAGGAACAAGTGTTTTTTAATAAATGAATAAAAATAAAACATGAAAATCATACAAAAATAAAATACAGACTGCATTTGTGAGAGGAACAAGTGTTTTATTTTAATAAATAAATCGAAATAAAACATGAAAATCTTACAAAAATAAAATACAGACGGCATTTGTTAGACGAACAAGTGTTTTTTAATAAATAAATAAAAATAAAACATGAAAATCACACAAAAATAAAATACAGACTGCATTTGTGAGAGGAACGAGTGTTTTTTTAATAAATAAATCAAAATAAAACATGAAAATCACACAAAAATAAAATACAGACTGTATTTGTTAGAGGAACAAGTGTTTTATTTTAATAAATAAATAAAAATAAAACATGAAAATAATGCAAAAAATTAAATATAGACTGCATTTGTGAGAGGAACAAGTGTTTTATTTTAATAAATAAATCAAAATAAAACATGAAAATAATGCAAAAAATTAAATATAGACTGCATTTGTGAGACGAACAAGTGTTTTATTTTAATAAATAAATCAAAATAAAACATGAAAATCATACAAAAATAAAATACAGACTGCATTTGTTAGAGGAACAAGTGTTTTTAATAAATAAATCGAAATAAACATGAAAATCTTACAAAAATAAAATACAGACTGCATTTGTTAGAGGAACAAGTGTTTTTAATAAATAAATCAAAATAAAACATGAAAATAATACAAAAATAAAATACAGACTGCATTTGTGAGACGAACAAGTGTTTTTAATAAATAAATCAAAATAAAACATGAAAATCATACAAAAATTAAATACAGACGACATTTCTTAGAGGAACAAGTGTTTTTAATAAATAAATCAAAATAAAACATGAAAATAATACAAAAATAAAATACAGACTGCATTTGTTAGAGGAACAAGTGTTTTTTAATAAATAAATAAAGGTAAAACATGAAAATAATACAAAAATAAAATACAGACTGCATTTGTTAGAGGAACAAGTGTTTTTTAAGAAATAAATCAAAATAAAACATAAAAATCATACAAAAATAAAATACAGACTGTATTTGTTAGAGGAACAAGTGTTTTTTAATAAATAAAGGTAAAACATGAAAATAATACAAAAATAAAATACAGACGGCATTTGTTAGAGGAACAAGTGTTTTTTAATAAATAAATCAAAATAAAACTATAAAATCATACAAAAATAAAATACAGATGGCATTTGTTAGAGGAACAAGTGTTTTATTTTAATAAATAAATCAAAATAAAACTATAAAATCATACAAAAATAAAATACAGATGGCATTTGTTAGAGGAACAAGTGTTTTATTTTAATAAATAAATAAAAATAAAACTAGAAAATCACACAAAAATAAAATACAGACTGCATTTGTGAGACGAACAAGTGTTTTATTTTAATAAATACATAAAAATAAAACATGAAAATAATACAAAAATTAAATACAGATGGCATTTGTTAGAGGAACAAGTGTTTTTTAATGAATAAATCAAAATAAAACTATAAAATCACACAAAAATAAAATACAGACTGCATTTGTTAGAGGAACAAGTGTTTTTTTAATAAATAAATCAAAATAAAACATGAAAATAATACAAAAATAAAATACAGACTGCATTTGTTAGACGAACAAGTGTTTTTAATAAATCAAAATAAAACTATAAAATCACACAAAAATAAAATACAGACTGCATTTGTTAGAGGAACAAGTGTTTTTTAATAAATGAATAAAAATAAAACATGAAAATCATACAAAAATTAAATACAGACTGCATTTGTGAGAGGAACAAGTGTTTTTTAATAAATAAATAAAAATAAAACATGAAAATCATTAAATCAATTAAATACAGACGGCATTTGTTAGAGGAACGTCTAGGTTACGTAGGTAACCCTCGTTCCCTGAAGGAGGGAACGGAGACGTTACATATGGGAACTCGCCTGAGAGTCCAATCATCTCTGAGCCTTATTCAAAAGGCCAATGAAATTGACGAGTGGTATTTGCATGCCGAGCCACTCCCCCGAACATACGGGTATATAAGATGGCGGCGTGCAACCACTCATTCAGGTTTTCGCTGAGGAGCCGAGCCGCAGCCCGGCGTCAGCGCGACGTAGGGTCATGGCAGGGGATGTAACGTCTCCGTTCCCTCCTTCAGGGAACGAGGGTTACGTACGTAACCTAGACGTTCCCCTTCAGTCGTTTCACTACGACGTTACATATGGGAACAGACCCATGGAACAGGCCACGACCCTGACGTCACGTTACGCACAGACCCACGTGCTGACAGGCGGACGTGTCAGCAGACGGATATGAACCTAACCTTCCCAACGCATAGGATGAGGCAACACTCCGTGTGGAGTGGGCACGAACACCTAAGGGGCATGGCTCTCCCTGGTTTTGGTACGACAGGCAGATGGCATCTACCACCCAATGGGCCAACCTCTGTTTGGAGACAGCATTCCATTTCTGCTGACCTCCAAAGCAGACAAAGAGCTGCTCGGTGCATCTGAAGTGCCGAGTGCGGGCCACGTATGTACGCAGGGCGCGGACTGGGCACAGCAGCGCAGAGGCCGGGTCTGCCTCCTCCAGGGGCAGAGCTTGCAGGTTCACCACCTGATCACGGAAAGGCGTGGTGGGAACCTTGGGCACATAGCCGGGCCGGGGTCTCAGGATGACGTGAGAGTCGCCGGGCCCGAATTCCAGGCCCGTTTCATCGACAGAGAAGGCTTGTAAGTCCCCTACCCTCTTGATGGAGGCCAGTGCAGTCAGGAGCGCTGTCTTAAGTGACAGATGTTTTAGCTCTACTGACGCAAGTGGCTCAAATGGGGCCTCCCGTAGACCCAGGAGGGCGATGGAGAGATCCCAAGAGGGTACGAGGTGCAGTCTGGGAGGATTAACCCTTCTCGCACCTCTAAGGAACCTCACGAACAGTTGGTGCTTACCAAGGGATGCTCCATCCACTGCATCGTGATACGCTGCGATGGCCGCAACGTACACTTTCAGAGGGGACAGCCTGCGCTCCAACTTCTCCTGCAGGAAGGAAAGCACTACTGCAATCGGACATCTCTGTGGGTCCAGGGGAGGAGCACCAGTCGACGAACAGACCCCACCTCAGTGCATAGGCCTGCCTTGTAGAGGGAGCTCTAGACTGAGTGATAGTTTCTATCACGGCCTGTGAAAGGCCGGAGAGGTCTGACGCGTCCCGTCCAGGAGCCAGACGTGCAGGTTCCATAGGTCGGGACGCGGGTGCCAAATTGTGCCCATCCCCTGAGAAAGAAGGTCTTTCCTCAAGGGGATCTTCCAGGGAGGGGCTGCCACGAGGGAAATGAGGTCTGGAAACCAGGTCCGGGTGGGCCAGTATGGCGCAACCAGCAGAACCTGCTCCCCGTCCTCCCTGATCTTGCACAGAGTCTGTGCAAGGAGGCTCACTGGGGGAAAGGCGTACTTGGGCCCCGGAGGCCAGCTGTGTGCCAGCGCGTCCCTGCCGAGCGGAGCCTCGCTGAGGGAGTAAAACAGCTGGCAGTGGGAGGATTCGGGGGAGGCAAACAGATCTATCTGGGCCTCGCCGAAACGACTCCAAATCAGCTGGACTACCTGGGGGTGGAGTCGCCATTCTCCAGGATGGGTGGACTGCCGTGAGAGCTGGTCGGCTGCACGGTTGAGTTATCCTGGAATGTGAATGGCACGTAGCGATTTCAGCCACGTCTGACTCCACAGGAGCAGATGGCGGGCGAGTTGTGACATGCGACGGGAGCGAAGACCACCTTGGTGGTTGATATAGGCTACGGTCGCAGTGCTGTCGGTGCGAACAAGCACGTGCTTGTGGCGCAGCATCGGTCAGAAGCGACGCAGCGCAAGAAGCACAGCCAACAGCTCTAGGCAATTGATATGCCATTGCAGTCGGGGTCCTGTCCAGGAGCCCGAGGCTGCTTGCCCGTTGCATACAGCACCCCAACCCGTGGAAGAGGCATCCGTGTGAACCACAAGATGCCTGGAGACTTGCCCCAGAGGGACTCCGGCCTGAAGAAAGGCCGGGTCTGACCACGGGCTGAACAGGCGGCGGCGACACTGTGGGGAAACGCCAATCCGGAGTGTGCCACGGTGCCATGCCCATCTAGGGACTCGATCGTGTAACCAGTGCTGAAGCGGGCTCATATGAAGCAAGCCTAGCGCCATCACTGCGGCTGCAGCTGCCATATGCCCCAGGAGCCTCTGAAATGTTTTGAGAGGGACCGCTGTCCTGTGTCTGAATGAGTTCAGACAATTCAGCACTGCGTGCGCGTACTCATTGGTGAGGCGGGCTGTCATGTTGACCGAGTCCAGCTCCACACCGAGAAAAGAGATCCTCTGCACTGGGGAGAGTTTGCTCTTCTCCCGGTTGACCTGAAGGCCCAGATGGCTGAGGTGCCGAAGCACCAGGTCCCTGTGTTCGCGCAACAGATCTCGCGAGTGAGCTATGAGAAGCCAGTCGTTGAGATAGTTGAGAATGCGAATGCCCATCCGCCATAGGGGGGGACAAGGCAGCTTCCATGACTTTTATGAAGACACGGGGAGAGAGAGACAGGCCAAATGGAAGCACTTTGTACTGATACGCTCGACCCTCGAAAGCAAACCTGTGTCGAGGTAGAATCGAGACGTGAAAGTAGGCGTCCTTCAGGTCGATGGCTGCAAACCAATCCTGGCGACGAATACATGTTAACATGCGCTTCGTCGTGAGCATCTTGAACGGCAGCCTGAGAAGGGACCAATTCAGAGCTCGAAGATCCAGGATGGGTCTTAACCCACCGCTCTTTTTGGGCACGATGAAGTAGGGACTGTAGAACCCTGACTTCATCTCGGCTGGAGGGACAGGCTCGATTGCATCCTTCGCCAGTAGGACTGCAACCTCCGCACGCAGGACAGTGGCATGTGTGTCCGAATGGACAGTAGTAGAAAGGACGCCCCCGTACCTGGGTGGACGCCTGGCGAACTGAATCGCATAGCCGAGACGTACCGTCCGAATCAACCACCGCGAGGGGCTGGGAAGCTGAAGCCAAGCTCCCAGCCTGGTCGCCAGGGGAATCAAAGGAGCGTTGACCGATTGCACTGGGCTGCGCTTACCTTCTTCCCTGGTTCCCGCGCTGGCGATATCGACCTCCGAGTCCGGATCCGAGGAGGCAAGGCGTCGCTCAAGAAGGGAACTCTGGTTTGGGACCCCAGAGGTGAGGAAATTGACTCTTTCTGTGAAATTGTGGGTAGGCCGACGGCAGCATTTGAGCGCACAGCAGCTCCCGGCCCTCCACCGGGAGTGGGGACGTAGGTGTTGTCGTCCCCCAAAGAGCAATCTCCTCCACCTCTGGGTTGCCCGTGTCAGGGACGCTTCGCAGCTCTCCTGCGGGTGTTCCTAGCCGGTCCCTGAGACGCAGGCGGCGCCGCTCTCCCGCGGCCAGCTCGACGGCGGGCTGCCAGTCTGGCATCGTGTGCCTCGGCAGGGGACGGAGCTGGTGTTTTAGGGGCCGCAGGGGGGCGCCCTCGGTGACGGGCAGGCGGAGGTTGAGGCCCCGCGGACGTGGTGGCACTGTCGCGATGGGGGAAGATATGTTTTATCGCCTCCGTCTGCTTCTGGACCGCCGAGAACTGCTGGGCAAAGTCGGCCAAATAGGCCACCCTGGGAGACGGGAGCGTCGAGAAAGCGGGCTTTGTCGACGTCTGCCATCTGGGCCAGGGTCAGCCATAGGTGTCGCTCCTGGACCACGACTGTGGACATCACCTGGCCAAGGGAACGTGCCGTCACCTTCGTCGCCCGGCATGGAGTTCCTGCATCGCCCCTTGGTCAGGGCCACCCTCGTGCAGATGTTTTAACGCCTGGGCTTGGTAGACCTGCAGGGTAGCCAAGGCGTGCAGGGCAGTGGCAGCCTGTCCAGCGGCGTGGTAAGCTCTGCCCGCCAGAGCAAACGAAAGCTTACACGCCCTGGAAGGGAGATGCGGCCGATCCCGCCAGGTGGCGGTGCCCCGCGGGCATAAATGCACCGCCACCGCGCGCTCAACCTGGGGGATCGCCACATAACCTCTGGCTGCCCCGCCATCGAGGGTGGCGAGGGGAGAGGAGCTGGGCTGTGGACGAGACGAGTAAGGAGCCCGCCAAGTCCTCACCAGCTCCTCATGCACCTCCGGGAAGAAAGGCACTGGGGGGGAGCGCGGCGGTGCCGCGGGTGACCTCCCCAGAAACCAATCATCCAGCCTCAAAGGATTGGCCGGAGGTGTTTTGGGCACCTCCAGACCGATCTCCTTGCCGGCTTGGAGATGGCCGACCCGCCGAGACGTCCGCTTCACCCTCCGACTCTCCCTCTGATGCTGCAGCAGACATCTCAACCTCCTGAGGAGTGCCAAAGGAGACACTCGGCCCGGCGTGCGGGGAAGCGAACTGCTTTGGCAACTCAACGGGACCACGCGGTGGTGCAGAAGTCCGTGGGGCTTCGCTGGCCGGCGGAGCATTCTGCACGGTCACCTGAATGTCCCCCAAGTACCTCGCCGCGGTAGCCGAAAAACCTTGACGGCTCAACGACCTACCGCGGGAAGACGACGAGGGGAGCGGCGGGACTTTAACGTGGCCATGGTCATGCGCTCGCAATGAACGCATGAACCATCCGTGAACGCTGCCTCAGCGTGCTCTTGGCCCAGGCACGTGAGGCAGTGATCATGTCCGTCCAGCGAGGGGAGGAAACTGCCACATCCAGAAGCGCACGGCCGGAAAGACATACCGGGAAAATGTCTTCCACAGCCGTGAGAAATTCGCTCTTTTTAGATCTCGGTTTGCCCAGGGAGGAACCGCGGCACAACTGTGCACTCAAACGGGGGCTCGCTGGTTGCAAAAGGCTCTTTGTTGTTCGCCGTTAGAACGGCAGCCCGCAGGATCTCGCTGGCAGCTGCCAAACACTCTTTTAGAGATGCTCTTTTAGTTGTTTTGGCAGCACGCCAGCGGAGAGAGCGTAACTCCTTCTCAGGAACTCTTTTTTTTTTTTTTTTTTTCTTGAAGGGCTCGGATAAAAGGCTCCGAAGCGAAAATCTGAATGAGTGGTTGCATGCCGCCATCTTATATACCCGTATGTACGGGGGAGTGGCTGGGCATGCAAATACCACTCGCCAATGTTCATTGGCCTTTTGAATAAGGCTCAGCGATGATTGGTCTCTCAGGCGAGTTCCCATATGTAACGTTGTAGTGAAACGACTGAAGGGGAACAAGTGTTTTATTTGCCCCATTAAACACTTGTTTAATGGGGCAGCCGTGGCCTAATGGTTAGGGAGTCGGGCTTGTAATCGAAAGGTTGCGCGTTTGAGTCCCAGGTCCGGCAGGGATTGAAGGTGGAGGGAGTGAATAACCAGCACTCTCTCCACCCTCAATACCACGAGTGAGGTGAGACCCTTGAGCAAGGCACCGTTCCCCCAACTGCTCCCTGGGCGCCGCAGCAATAGCAATATGGCTGCCCACAAATTCCGAGTATGGGTCACCATACTTGGCCACACGTCACATCCTTTTTTTTTTTTTTTAATAAATAAATAAAAATAAAACATGAAAATCATACAAAAATAAAATACAGACTGTATTTGTTAGAGGAACAAGTGTTTTTTAATAAATAAATAAAAATAAAACATGAAAATCATACAAAAATTAAATACAGACGGCATTTGTTAGATGATCAGTTTTTTTTTTAAATTCAATTCAAATTTATTTGTATAGCGCTTTTCACGATACATATCATTGCAAAGCAACTTTAAACCAATTTAAAGTTTTTACAATATATTTAGTAGTAGCTTACAGTGTTGACTGTCAAATTGATGTGCATATGGCAGAGATGTGTGGTAAAGATCAATTAATGACGTAATCAAACAGACAAAGAACACTATAAATTAGTAGCAGAATTCGGTAGTGCTGTATGTTTTCAGGGTTGGTATCATCTGAAGTCCTCTGAGGGGTTGGCATCATCTCTTCTTAAGTGTTCTGGATCCACACTGGAGCTTGTGAATTCCTAGTTACCACAGGATGTCAATCCCATGGCAGAAACACAGAACAAATAGGAACATAATTAGTGTAGCTGCTGTTCAAACTAAGAAAAGAAAGATTTGTTAAACCAGAGCTAAAAGATTAATAATGAACATTTGATCAGATATAACTGCAGGAAAAGTTTATGAGATGCATTATTTGAACGCTTGGCTAAAAAAATGTGTCTTTAATCTAGATTTAAACAGAGAGAGTGTGTCTGTACCCCGAACGTTATCAGGAAGGCTGTTCCAGAGTTTGGGTGCCAAATGTGAAAAAGCTCTACCTCCTTTAGTGGACTTTGCTATCCTAGGAACTACCAACAGTCCAGAGTTTTGTGATCTTAGGGAGCGTGATGGATTGTAGCGTGGTAGAAGACTAGTTAGGTACGCAGGAGCTAAACCATTAAGGGGCTTATAGATTTTATTTTACTTAATGAATGAATTAATGAATAAATAAATAAATACATACATACATACATAAAAGAAGAAAATCATAGTGTGCATGTGTTAGAGTCAAATAGAGAGATGTGTTTAGCTGTTTCTTGAAGATGTTCTCAGCATTCACCCTCCTTTAATACAGTTGTTGTAGTGATTTTCATTAAATCCTGCTCCTCATGTGTGTCTCAAGATATTTCACTCTGTTTCCTCAGTCGAGATCAAACGTGTGTGAAAGAGAGAGAAATATGAGATGAATATGAATATTGTGTTGTTGTTACCTTTTTTTCAACATTCATCTTCTATCAATGAATGAATGATGAAAAGCCTTATTATTCTACAGAAAATTATTTTTATTATGTCTTATTAGTTTCATGAAGCAGATCTTTCCTTAATCAAACTCCAAACACACCAAGACTCAAACTTATAAAGAAATCAAATACATCCATCTGTTGTGTTTTTTCTCTGTAGTGGTGTTTAATGTGATTTTATTTGATCTAATGCTGATTCAACTGTATGATTTGGTGTTTCAGATCTTCCCCGTGTTGTTGCTGTGTATTTGTTTGGATCAGTTGGTGTTGTTTTACTGAACTCTGTTGCTCTGATGACTGAACTGATCCTCAAAACAGGTGAATCAACACTTCAACATCACACACTATACTATTACAGTCATATTTCTGCATATAAATGTATATTATAAACTAATACAGCATCTGAATGTGAACTGAGTGATTGGTAAAATCTGAATGTGAGGCAGAAATCAGCTTCATCTCAGAGTTACTCTGATCCGATTATTCTCATTTAGAGCAATAATATGAGCTTATAATCAGTGTTTCATGCTGTTGTGTGGTGTATATGAGTGTATATGAGTGTATATGAGTGAATATGAGTGAATATGAGTGTCTGTTGTTGTTGTTGATTTTCATCCTCAGTTAATGGTGAAGGTGTGATGGGAGACATGAGGATCATCGTCTTCTCCTCTGAATTCATCTTCACTTTATTTCTGATGATTTTAATGGTGTTTGAACCCTGTGAGTAAAACCTCATTCGTCACATTCACTCCAAGTGTTTCTCAAATTTGTGTAAGGGATTCTCATTATCATTTCAAAATATGATTTTTATGATGTGTCATTTATCAGGAAATAAATGATCAGTTTTACTACTGTTTAGTATTTACTATCATTTCCTAGAGATATTTCTACTGTTTTTATAATGATTGTGATTCATTTACCAATGATGCTGTTTGTTCAGTCATCAGTAAAGTGATTCACAGGTATCTAAACTGGATATTTGAAGGTTTATTTTCATTTTTCTTTATTAAAACCAGGACTCGTCTATTATTCAGTCTGATCTGCGCCTAAATACCCCAGTAAAAAAGTAATAGATTTAAAATGCATTTATATCATACTCAGTATAGTTCAAATCTATTACAGACATATCGCTTAAGACTTACTGATATAAAAATATATAATTCAACTTTATTTGGAGTATTTCTTTCTTGCACAATGCACATTTGTTAGTATTAAGCCTAAAATATGTTTTAATATCACCAACAACTGTATGATTTCTGTATAATATCAGTCTTTAAATGCAAGATATTTAAAGTGTACCTTAAGTTTACTTGCAATAGTTACGCTTTAGCAAAATCAAATATACTTCAGTGTATTTTTAGATGGACTTCAGCACTACTTTAAACAATTAAAGTGCATTAAGTACAAAATTAGTTGTTCCAATTTAGCAGACTTTAAATATGTGTCACAATCACACACACACACACACACACACACACACAAGGGGACGGAGGAGACGAGAGATGAGTAGAAATCCAGTTCAATCGTTTATTTACAAATATCTTGTTCAAAAGATAATGCAGAGGTAAATAATCAAAGTTCTTAACTGAATGTCCAAGTAACAAGAAGATGCATTGAAGTCCCTAATAGCCACGCCACACAGTCCAATAACACACAGGAGGGAGAGTAGAGAACAGCATGTGAACGGTAGACCAAACACTGAGCAAATCCCAGAGAGTTCTATTTATAGGGCGTGGCTAACGAGGAACAGGTGAATGCAGTTAGTACTCTGGTGACGCTGAATGAGTAGGTGGGGTCACCAGAGGTGTGTCAGATGGAGGTGGCTGTGGTGAATGCCTGACAATATGTGTAGTATACTAAATACCACAGGGTTTTTTTATTAACTATAAATATGTAAATATACTTGTAGTGTACTTAGCATAATGTGTTTCAAATACATTTTAGTATATTTATTTTCCGCAAGGCTAATCCTGTAAATCTCTTTTCCTCCTCAGGGATCAAACCATGTCTGCAGTCATGTCAGGTTAGTATCAGAAACTAGATTTGATTCATTCAGCTGCAGTGTGTTAAAGGTGCATTTGGTCATTTTTAATGTTTCTCTGGTGTGTGACTGAAGTATTTAGTACAGACACACATCAGTTTGGATGAAACTAAACGTTTCTGGTTTGATTTGTCACCTGTAATGAACTGACTCCACAAACTAAAGTCTATACTAATAAAGAGAGAGATGTGTAAATTAATTACACTTTATTACTCAAGTATTGTTTTGAGGGAATTTGTGCTTCACTTGTTTTTTACTGAAATACAGTTTTTGTAATTTTACTCAATTACATTTCCTGACCGCTGATGTGACTCTACATCATTTACATTCGATTTGTCAAATGTGCTATTATTTTCTAAAAAAAAACGTGGACAGAATCACTGACTGTACCTTTAAACAACTGTCTGAAAAGCAGAAACACATTTAGTGAAAATGTGTGTAAATGAACTGTCTTTTTTGAACACAGAAGGCAATGAAGTCTCTGCAAGCTAGAGCCGCCGGATCACAGAATCAGGAATCTCAGGTTAGTGTCAGTTACTCTAATCTGTAATCACTATTAGAGATGTTTGTAGATCAGTGTTTCTCAGTCCTGCAGATTCTGTGTGTTTCCTTCATTTGACAAACCAGTTCAGGTCATTGATCAGTGAATCTGTAATAGCTGTATAATTGGGATGTAATGATATCAACATCTCATGACATGACAACTTTGTGATATGAAGTCCATGATATGCTAAACAAATGAAGACTTGGGGGGGGGGGGGGGGGGGGGGGGGGCAAGTAAATTATTCTATCTAATGCAAAGTAAAAAAAAAAAAAAAAAAAAAAAAAACTGAACATTAAAGGAGACTCAACCCTCTTTTTATTTGTGATATACAGTCTCAGTCTAAATTACATTCACACTGCTGTTTTAAAAGCCAAACAAATGAGTAAATAATAATAATAATAATATTATATAATTGTTATTCCTATGACTGTAATAACCATATATTGTAAAGCAATTGCACTAAAATAAATGAAAATGAAAATTTCAAAGGTATATTATTTTTGCTTTTCAATTCAAAGAGACTAAACATGGCATAGGTAAGTTATACTACACTAGAGATCTATCATAACAAATGCATATAACAGTGCATAATGAAAAACACAAAATAAGAAGGCAATAGTAGTAAAACTATACACAATAACTTGGCTATGTGTGATAGGAAGGTCAAGGATAGGTTTGTCTGTAAATGAATAGAGAAGAGTCCATTTCTATAGGCATTGTGTCTTTCCTATGGGCAAATGTGCATTCCTCTGAGCAATAGAACCCATGTTATCAGATGGTCGCCCTGGCAACTGAGCCCTTTTGGGGTGTTAGTTGCTTTGGGGGGTTGTCTCCAGAGCTCCAGCATATAGCTGGCTTGTTGGGTTTAAAGACTATTTGTTAAATGTAACAAATAACTATGTCTAATTGGTCCAGATGCTACATTTTTTTTCCTAATTTCTACACTTCAAAGGGATATTTAGAATTTGGACTGCAGTAACATTACATATTTAAACTTTTAAGCTTTTATTTTGGAAAACAGCAGATCACGAGCTGATCACCTGAATGAAGTGCTGCTTCAAAAAACAAACTTGATGATGAGATTAAACCATATTGTGCTTTCGGTTTTAGTTCGTTTGACAGATACTGTGCCAAATCATAATGGACCAAAACACAACTTTAAGCACCTTTTATGTTAGAATATTTAAAAATCTACACTTTTTGCTCGCAAGACCATATTGTTTCATATATCGTCTTGTGACCACAATAATATTGAGACAGTTTTCCTATCCTGATGTCACTATATTGATACATCATTACATCCCAACTGTATAATATCTGTAACAGCATATCCTGATCATCTGCTCTGCCATAAACACTTCCAGCAGTGCTGTACTGTTTTATATGAGGAGACTCCAGGAGCAGCTCTGAGAAACACTGCTGTTGAAAACACATGTTAAAATGTGTCTTATTGTGAACCCAGAATGCAGCAGCAGCAGCTTCTGATGAAACTCCAGCCAGTGGATCAAACCAGAACCAGAACCAGAACACAGCAGAATCACATGAGATGAATACTCTACTGGACAAACAAAACCAGGAGAACAGCAGGAGCGACACGACAGAGGAAAATCAGCCTGATTCAGTGGTTACACAATCATAAAAAACACTCTTGAGAAGCTTTTGACTGTGATTTAAGAGAAGAGTTCAGCCTCATTCATCATTTGTTATCGAGGCCGTTGTTTAATGCATGTTTTCTTGGTTTTGTTAATAGCTGCACATATATCCGGGATGTTTAACTGTCATTTCATTGGTCTTTGTATTCATGTAATAGTGATTTGCTATTATAACTAACTCTAGCTGTAAACCAGCATCAGCAGTACCTCATGATCAACAGAGAGAAAAATCAGTGTTACAATTTTAACATCTGTGGATTGATGTTTGAGTCTCAAGCTCACTGTTGAGAAGTTTTGTGTCCCTAAGCTGCAACCTTAAGGCAGTGTTACACCCCTGTTCAGTTCTCCGTTATCCCTAAGCTCCACCCCCCCCAATCTCAGGCCAGTCTGGACTGCCTCACAGGCCTTATTAACTGCACCTGTGCCCACAGCTTGCCCTTTCTGGTTGCACACTGCTGAGCTGTGCAGAGGACTGAGTCTTGTTCCTTTTGTTTTTCCTGTGTGTGCGTATCTGACCATGTAAGTATTTATTTGGTGTTATTTAAGTTTGACCTAAAAGTTCATATGTTTCATGTTTGCCAGTTATGTACTTTGGTAAACTGAAACTCTGTATTTCTGTACTGTATCCCACAATGCAATGTGTTTCACTTGATCAGGGTTCGTACGGTCATGAAAAACCTGGAAAAGTCATGGAATTTTAAAAAGCAATTTCCAGGCCTGGAAAAGTTTTGGAAAAATAAATAAACCCAGAAAGTTTTGGAGAAGTCATGGAAATCTATTCCACGAATCTCTGTATAATAGAATTATGTTTAATTAGATCCTGAATTTCGGTGCGGGATTGTGCATATGGCTATATTGCATAGTTCTTCTCATTCCCGCAGCTTTCGACTTTAAAATTATGGATATTCACACATTTATGCAATTGCACACAGAATATCAGATCAAATCAGTCATTTGAAAACAGCGTGAGTGATTCAGTCAACCCGTTCTCATCAATTTGCCTATAAATAACGCGACTTGCGTGTAATAAATACGCCAAAGTCCAATTTTGCGTGCATATGATACGCCAGTCCTTCCCATTAACTTCTGAAGAGAGCAAAGGCGTACAAATTATTATTATTTTTTTTTATTGCAGAACTTGTAAAGAAATGTACAAGAACAGGGAAATTAGACATTGATAATTCCTACAAGGAACAATCATAGAGAAAAAGACAGAAAAGTTATATTCTGGATTTGCGTACATCAAATGATGGCACTATCCATACAGAAAAGAAAAGTATAGAAAAAAAATTACCTTCTTTTAGAAAAATTGTCATAATCCAACAAGAATTTGGCACTCGTTTTGTTACTTGTGAGTCTAAGAGATGAAATGAGAGAATCAAGTTCAGCAAGAAAAAGGGGAAAAGACAGAAGACATTTAAGCCATTTTTGCTTATGAATGAAGAATTTTGCATTCAATATAAGAAAATTAACCAGATTCAACAGATAACATCTTTGAGGACGAAGGTATGGGTGACATTTGTAAGGCTAAAAACATAGGTGCTTAAATCAACCCATAATTTGTTGGTTACACCACAATCAAAAAAATAAATGGGCAGCTGCTTCCTCAACAAAACCACAAAACGAGCAAGACTCATCAATATCAGAATATTTAGAAATAGACAAATTAACGGGATAAATTTTATTAAGAATTTTATAATGAATCTTCTTAACCTTATTAGATAAACAAAATTTACTTGGCAAAAGCCAGGCCTTTCTCCAGTTAATATTTGTTATAAAAGAGCCCCAGTAGAATTTCCCTCTTGGAGTAATCTTTCTCTTTGTCTGAAATATTTTGTGAATATGCATGTTATTGCATTTCCGGTCTAAAATATCAATACCACCCAAACATAAAGCTGGATAAACACTATTGCCTTTACTGAATTTAAGGTGATTTCTAATTAACTGGGTTAAGCCAACTGGGATAGCTCTCATCAAGGTATTATATTCCTTTGGTGGGACTGGAAAGTTATGGAGATTCAGAAATTGTTCGTAAGTTAAAGTATTACCACAATCATCAAATACAGAAAGAATACAATTCAAGTTGTTACTGAACCATCTAGGGATTCATAAGGCATCTTTTCAACCAGTTTACTTTAAAAGTGTTTACAGTATCTGCAAAATCCAAAAAAAATCAAGGCCACCTTTGCTTCTGGAATTAGCAAGTACTTCTCTTTTTAATTTGTAAGGTCTATTTTTCCAAATGAAATCCAGAAATATTTTATTAATTTCCTTTATAGCTTTATCGTTCACAAACAAAGAAAGAGCAGAATATACAAAGCGAGAGAGCCCTTCAACCTTAGATAAAAGAACTCTACCGTACAGTGAAAGATCTCTCTGAAGCCAGATGTTAAAAATATGTTTTGTTTTTATAATTTTATCAGAAAAGTTTAAATAATGTCTACTAATTGAATTTTTAGTGATATGAATTCCTAAATATTTTACACTTTTTTTTTTTTTTAACTGGGATACCTCCTAGGAAAATATCATCCATATCATGAACTGCTATAATTTCGCATTTCGAAGTCTTAAGTTTTAGACCCGAGGCTCGTGAAAATTGCTCAACCAATTCCAGAGCATTTGGTAACTGAATTTTGTTCTCCAAAAACAGCGTAGTGTCATCTGCAAGCTGTGCATTTTTGATCTCCCTTTCAAATATTGAAATTCCTTTCAAATCTTTTTCTTGGGTAATTCTTAAACAAAGTAACTCTGTGGCTAAAAGAAATAAAAATGGGGAGATTGGACAGCCTTGTCTGACTCCACGATATATGTTAAACCTCTAAGAAGTGTCAGAGTTAATAATCACTGAGCTGTTAATATCCTTATAAAACATGGTTACAGTATCTATAAATGCTTTACCAAATCCAAATAATTCTAGTGTACGAAAAAGAAATTTGTGTTCAATGGAGTCGAAAGCTTTATGAAAGTCCAGGAAGAGTATGAGACCATCTGAATGAATTAGATCTGAATAATCCAGCAAATCCAGAACTAATCTTATGTTGTTAGATATGTGACGGCCTTTCATAAAACCAGATTGAAATTCTGAAATAATATTGTCTAAACCATAACTTAATCTTTTGGCATATACAGAGGCTAATATTTTATAGTCTAATGTTAACAAAGTAATAGGTCGCCAATTATCGATTACTAGAGGATCCTTGTCTGGTTTAGGTATAAGAGAGATGACTCCCTGTTTCATAGTAGCAGTCATATCTCCCTGACTGATGCATTCCTTATACATGTAAAATAAAGGCAATTTAACAAACTCCCAAAAATGGAGATAAAATTCAACTGAAAGCCTGTCGACCCCAGGGGATTTACCTTTTTTCATTTTATGTAAGGCTTGCCTGATTTCTTCAATTGCTAAGGGACAATCACAGATTTTACTATATTCTAAATCAATAACTTTAATATGGTGTTTAATTAAATCAATAAAATTTTCACAAATTTTGAAGTTGAAATTAGAGGTATAAAGATTGCCAGAGATGTGGACTCGAGTCACATGACTCGAGACTCGACTCGGACATGAGTCGCAAATTTGAGGACTTGTGACTTGACTTGACATAATAAAGGAAGACTTGCGACTCGACTTAGACTTTGACAACAATGACTCGAGACTTGACTTGGACTTGAGCCCTGTGACTCGGCTGTGACTCGGAAGTCTTTATGGCTTATCCTATATTTAATTAAAAAAAAAAAAATGTATAGTCACACTGGTATGATTCACGCAGCTTTTGGCACTGAGCCAAAGACACTAAGCGAGCGCTTCTTAGTGTTTTCATCCACATAATCTTCCAGAAGAAATAGATGAAAGCGTGCTGTATATCCGACAGGTTACTATCGCACACATAGCTCCTAAACCAAGCCATCAACTGTGATCATTATGAACTTGTTTAACACACAAAATACATTTACCTACATATATTTGTTTATCTGCATGGCTACAGTTTTACCGTGAATAATTTTGCATGCCTCTTTTCTTAAACCATGAACGGTGTGATGCCAGACATGTTTGGTTTGGCTTCTTGTGGCCAAGAGACATTTAACCAGGCCCGGTTCTACGGGGGTGCTTGAGGGTGCTAAGCACCCCCAAACAAAAGCAAAAGCACCCTCAGATAAAATTATTAATAGCGTATTAATTTTTAAATTAATGAACACGCAGACAGATGCACACACATACATAAATTCGCCAAATTAATACGTACACACAAGCTTATAAATAATTATCTTATTTTCATCATGGTTTTAATGCCTCAGCATTTGATTGGTTGTGAGCATTCTCAGTTTGCGATCATGAAGCGTAAGTGACGTGTGACGCTGTCTCTTTATTCATTAAATGTGCGTCCAGCTCAGGAAATTCGTTAGCTAACTTTTTACAGTACTTAAAAAAATCGCATTATGGACATAAGGAATTGGCTAAAGAAAGCCCACAAATCTTCAGACCAAGATGTTCATCAATTAATCTGTCAAATAACTCCACCTGCCGATGACAGCGACAGCGTACCCCGCCCTACAACCTCACTCGCACCGCATGACACCCCTGCAAACCCGGGCGACAGACCCCAGCAAGTGCCGCGGCCGATGGCGCCAAGCGACTTAGGTGACGAAGAGCCCTTACAGGTGATGTGCCTAGAAAAATACCCAAGTCGAACTTTTAGTGGCCGTGGAAATAACCGCTCATTTAGTAGCTCTTGGTTTAAAAATAGAGAGTGGCTGGAATATTCTGCTGAACGGGATGCAGCATTTTGTTATGCTTGTCGTGATTTATAAAAGACAAAAATTAATACATGGAATGGGACATTTTTTTATTCCATATCTTGCTTGCTATCATGTTAAACGTGTACTAGTTTTAACGCTGCAAATTCTGTAAAAAATACTGTAAATACACAAGCTGAATTGTTAAAAGCGCACCTCGGGTCATGTGACACGAACCAACCAATCAGCTTCATCCCTTATAGAAACAACATTGAAAACTCAGCCAAGACGGTGAAACAGCTGATCATAGCTGTACAGGGATAGACATTTTTAAAATACATTTTGTAGCAGGGCAGTGCTAGAAAGCCATTTATCATTTGCTGAAACTAACTTGTCTTCATGGAGAGCGTAGGCCATGGTTGCCTAGTAACGACAGACGCCATGGGAGCGTAACTTAGCGCTTTGGAAAGAACGCGTTTTTAGGCGCGACATGTGAACTGCTCCTAGATGAGCATGCAGTAATAACCTTCACAGTGTATTCTTGATGTTAGATGGCATTTGTTGAAACTACAATTACGATACTAGTGTAGACGATTTATATTACTCAGTCCTATTTGGTGGTACCGTTTTCATACAGTTCCATGCATATTTTTTGTGAGCACCCTCACAATTTTCAGAAGCACCCTCAGTGATTTGGTTCTGGAACCGGGCCTGCATTTAACTTGTAAACTTGAAATACCCCATAAAATCATTACAATAATAAAATTTTATTTTGAATAAAGAAAAACAAAGACTAAAATAGATTATAACTGATATTGCACACGATCGTCTCCGTGACAGCATGAAATTTGAATAATTTGTTGAAGGAACAGCCTGTATAAGAACATAAAATAATATAGAACTATAATAAAACACATCCCATCCAATCTTTTAAATCCATTCACAGATGGTTTCTTATTTTTTGTTTAACATTTGTATATATTATAACCAGTGGTGTAGTGGTGCCTGAAGTGGGCACGCTTCATTTATTCCCTGACTCTTCGCAATCTCTGATAAAATCGGTCGGGTTTTCCCTGTATTAGAGCCGTTTAAACTCGCTATTTGAACGCATTCGTTTACTGGATCCTTGGACTGAAAAGTTTACAGGGGTTTACCGGTTTCAGAAATTTCTGCATCTTTTTATTTGTAAGGTATTGTTTTCGTTTTAATGTACTGATTCGAATCAGTCATCAATAAAGAAGATAAAGAAGTGTATACGCCGTATACTGTACTTGCGTATACCCTCCACTACACCACTGATTATAACTATTCTTATATATTTACTTTTCCGCTTCATTTCATGTATCTCTTTGCTCTGTAATTAACGTTCTGTATCAACTTATCAGTTTAGGACTTACAAATATTTTGTAAATATTATAAATTATACCCGTCAATCATTTCAATAAAGCTATGTTCTGTAGACCTAATGGTACGTCAGTAGGTGGCGATAAATGAGCGTCTGTACTACGTATTAGCAAGTTATTAAATAACTGACTCAGTTGATTCATTAAAATCACTGATTCATTAACAAATGAAACAGGGGACTTAAATTATTCATTCACATAGGCCTATATGTCTTTACAAACAATGATTCATTCCTCAACGAAACACCACAAATGATTATATCTTTATATTATACTTACTATAGACTATTATTGATATTAAATTTACTGTAGTAATTAATACAGAGACACTAATTTGGGCAAATAGCACTAATGACTTGTTTACGACTTGATGCTTAAAGCGGAGGACTTGCAACTCGACTTGGACTTGCCCGCCTTGACTCGGGACTTGACTTGGGACTTGTCCGTCTTGACTCGGGACTTGACTCGAGACTTGAATGTAAAGACTCGAGACTTACTTGTGACTTGCAAAACAATGACTTGGTCCCACCTCTGAAGATTGCTATAAAATTGAGCAACAAAATCTGATATTACTTTTTGGTCTTTGGAAATGACTCCGTCAATATTAAGTGCAGAAAGAGCTTTCCTCTGACCATTTCTTTTTTCCAGGGCAAACAAATAGCTGGAATTCCTTTCCCCCTCCTCCAGCCATTTTGCACGAGATCTTGTATATGCACCTTTAGCCAAATCTAAATAAGCTTCATCAAACTCCAAGTTTAACCTTTTTATTTCTAAATTGTCCTCTTCTGTAATTATTTTTTTAGTTAGTAATACATTAAGCTTATTAACCAATTCTGAATCAGTTTGATGTTTAATCTCTTTAATTTCTTTATTTCTTCTAACTGCTATATGTCTAGTTTTATATTTTAAGGAACTCCCATTTTTTTTTAAAAAATCTCCATTTAAGTCAGTGAATAATTCTTTGATAAGATTGATGATACTATCATTAAATTTTTGGTCTTTTAACAAGGTATTATTAAGTTTCCAATAGCCCCTGAGTCTCGGGTTATCATGGATATCACTCATCTTTATACAAACTAATTTATGATCTGATAAGGAGGCAATGGTATGGGAAATATCTTTTACGTAGTTGAGGATGGAAGAAGAAATTAAAAAGAGATCAATCCTAGATCTAAGAGTCAAAGTTTTATTTGACCAGGTAAACTCTTTTGTATAAGGTTAAAGAACCGCCATGCATCAGTCAGGGAGAGATCTGCGCAAAGAGAAAAGATTATATCATTACCCTGCTGAAAAAAACAGCTTAAACCAGCTTAAGCTGGTCTCCCAGGCTGGTCATAGCTGGTTTTTCAAGCTGGTTTTAGAGGGGTTTTGGCCACTTTTTTTTAGCTGGTTTTAGCTGGTCAGCCAGGCTGGTCTTAGCTGGTCAGGCTGGTCTTAGCTGGTTTTAGCTGGTCAGGCTGGTCTTAGCTGGTCTTAGCTGGTTTTAGCTGGTCAGGCTGGTCTTAGCTGGTTTTAGCTGGTCAGAATGGTCTTGGCTGGTTTAGCTGGTCAGGCTGGTCTTAGCTGGTTTAAGCTGGTCAGGCTGGTCTTAGCTGGTCTTAGCTGGTTTTAGCTGGTCAGGATGGTCTTGGCTGGTTTAGCTGGTCAGGCTGGTCTTAGCTGGTTTAAGCTGGTCAGGCTGGTCTTAGCCGGTAAAAATGTTTATTTGATGATTGATTGATTGATTACATAGTGTCTGCCCCAATTTTCCTGACAAATAATGCGACAAATAAGTAATATGTTTACTTTTAATAATCTGCAGAACCACAAGGAACCATTAAAACAATTTTTATTTGATCTTACAGCCCCTTTAATAACAAATATTTACAAAATAATTACAAGATAATTGGAATGATTACAATTCTAAAACTATATTAAGAATTAATGGTGAAGATGAACAATAACAGAATTCTAAACATATTATGCATTCTCATTTTTCTTTTCTTTTTATTATAGCTTGTATTTTTTTGGGATGTGTAATGCCCCACTTATTTCTCCCTCTTCTCTCTCTCTTCTTTCAGGCTCCTTTTGTTTCCGCCAGTCACTGAAACAGACTTACATATATGCACACACTTCCATTTGGATATTTCTGTGGTGTTTCATTAATGTAGCTATTTTATTGATAAATGAGTATACATGGATTAATATGAATAGGAATATCTTAGCATGAACAATTTTTAGCTGTTTTTAGCTAAATTGACTATGGTTACAAGGGCTGCCTCCTGAGTTCTGATCATCAATTAACCATTAGTCTATCAAAATTTCATTAGATGCTAGAAAAAAAAAAAAAAAAAAAAAAAAATCCACAGGAAGTGGTGAAGTCCATGATGAAATTCTGGCCCTAGGTCTCTATGAACTTGAGGGTGTCAAAAAAAAACAGAAACTCCATGCTTGCTTCACAGACATGAAAAATGTATCTATAGAAAGCGAAATGTGTACTTTTAAATAAGCCAGTTAAAATAGAAAACAAATATTTTCAGATTGAATGGATTACACAATCAAACGTGCACATCCACTGTAGAGATGACAAGTGTTATCGACTTTATCACTGCAGCCAAACATACAGAAATTATTATAATGTTAAGGCAGCCTTCTTCGCTGTTTTCTGTACCTGACACATTTATAATCATTACTTCTGCCAGTGTTCTGTGGCAAGCTTTGTGTGCGCTCGAGCGCCAATGGGCTATAGGCAATTAAAGGTTCATTATTATAAATTATATAGTTTATTAATATGCAATTAGTCGACTAATCTCTTAAAAATAAATGACTACTAGTTGACCAGAAAATTTTAGTCATGGGCAGGCCAAATGATTACATATAGTGCATAAATGAATGAACAGAAAAATTAGATTACCTCTCAACAAATAGAAAACAGAAAATAGAAATCTTATCTAACAATAGAAGTCTTTACTATCAGTTTCAGTTTAACACATACTTGTTGGATAAAAGTAAAAAAAAAAAAAAAAAACAACAACAACACTACTTTTTTTTATCCATGAAAGTATCCTGAAAGAAGTATCATAGGTTCCAAAAAAAAAAAAAAAAATTATATATATATATAACTGTTCTATTCTAAAATTGATAAATCAGCATATTGCAATGATTTAAAAAGGATCATGTGACACTGGAGTAATGAAAAGACTAGAGTAATGATGCTGAAAATTCAGAAATAAATTACATTTTAAAGTATATTAAAATAGACAAAAAACTATATTTTAAATTGCAATAATTTTTCACACCGTTACTTTTTTTTAATTTTTCAATTAATTTTTTGTATTTTTGATCAATTAAATGCAGCTTTGATGAACAGAAGAGACTTATTTAATAAAAAACATAAAAAATCTTACTAATCCCAAACTATTGAACGGCAATGTAGATAATAAAAGAATATAATAAAAGGAAAAAGGAGATCTTGGTATGTGTGTATGTCTTACATTTCAGAAATTCCAGTGAAAATCCTTCACTTTGCAAAGAAGAGTGGCAACTTGAGTTCACTTCAACCGGTTTCTTCTGTACCATTTGCCCTGTTGTTATAGATGGCACTTTTCCTTTCGACTTCTTTGTTCCTCTTAAATATCTACAAATCAGTCAGGAAACAGACAATATGTAATTCACATTAGTTTTAGCTTTTAAGATATCTGAATCATTCTCGCTTAAAAATCGTCTCTCTTCTGGAGTTGAGAAACATCTTCTAACATATCTACATGTAAAATTCAGGTATTTAAATTCTTAGAATGCAACTATTACCTTTGAATGAACTCCAATGAACTCTGTCTCCTCCTGGTAAGGTTACTCCGGAGTAAATATATGCTGCGAACAGGCCAGACAGGAAGATGGGCTGGATTAACTCATTCTTTAAACCAAAGTTAGCAAAAAGCATTACAATCAAACAATAAGAGAATTAGCAAGTTATCAAAGGTTCTCGCACGTCTCTCTGCTTACGTTAACCGCTTTAACAGCGCCGTTCAGAGTTTACGTTACAGTTTACATCCTCCGTGATCGGGATGACCGCGAGTTGCGAGACTTAAATAACGTCACGCGTTTCTTATCGGCGCCCGTGTTAACAGATGACTGCCTGTGCAAATTTGATTTACATCATAAAATAATCACGGGAAAGTGTGCTGAACAACACGACGTTGCCGTGAATCACAACTGTTGTCAATGAAGCGTGTAATTATTACCGTAGGAACCCAGAGATTTTCCGCCTATAGCCGCTATGAGGCCGGGGAATGTGTGAAATCCTCCCGCGACCGCGCTCCTTAAACCCGGCACAAGTCTCCCTCGCGCCCCGCGGACGCATGTCCTGATTTTGCTGAGTTAGATGTGTTCCTGGGTCAACATATTTTGTTGACCCTGAAACAACATTTTAATTAAAAAATTTAATCTTGACCACATCCCTACACCTAAACCTAACCTTACCCATGAGTAATCCCTAAAATCAGAGAAAATGATAGATGAATGACACTGATATACAAGCACCAAACACTGATTGTAAGCCTAAACTTCACAAAAACTATAAACTGTTTTTTCAAATCTGATTGGTTAATCACAATTTTGTTCCAGGGTCAACAAAGATGTTGATCCAGGAACATGTTGTACTTGGTAAAATCAGGTTCTGCCCCCGGGCGACGGAGGATTCGTTAATCTGCGGTTACCGCGAACGAATGTAGACACCTTAATACACTACTGCAGTTACCAAACATGAAAAATTAAAAGTGAAATAAATCACTTACCGCAGTTGTGAATCGTACTTATTGCTGCTCCCGAATGTCGATCGTTGAAGAAAATCCGGTCTCTGTAAATTTAAAATTTACAGCATTTATGCTGTACTTTTGCATCAAACCACCACGTGATCCACGTGATCAGATTATGCTTTAAGCATTTCTTATTAAAGATGTTGTTGTTTTTTTTTTTTCTCCTAGTGTTTTTTAATTGCAGGTGATTGTTATTTATTATATAAAGACTGTGTTTGTTTAATTTATATTTTGTGTAAAAGTCTATCTAATACCGAAAAATAAAAATAAAACAGCTGACTATATTTGGTCATACAACTATGGTGAATGTATTTCTTCAGACAATAATTTAATCTGATTTGAGTTCTATGATGATTTTTTTTTTTGAGTGCTAGCTTGATTTTATGCTATACTTTATATTACAATTTATTTTAGACTCTTCTCAGATATATTATCATTAAAAACTAGAATAATTTAAGATGTATCATCTAGCCTACCTGATTATGATACTAAACTTACTTTGAATTGAACCTTGTCAGTAAGTGAAACAAAAACTGATTAATTTGTAATTAGGTCAGATGGACACCAGCTTGGTCAGGCTGGGAGACCAACTAAAACCAGCTACTTCCAGCTAAAACCAGCCTGGCCAGGCTGGGAGACCAGCTAAAACCAGCTACTTCCAGCTAAAACCAGCTACTTCCAGCTAAAACCAGCTACTTCCAGCTTAATCAGCTAAAACCAGCCTGGCCAGGCTGGGAGACCAGCTAAAACCAGCTACTTCCAGCTTAACCAGCTAAAACCAGCCTGGCCTGGCTGGGACACCAGCTAAAACCAGCTACTTTCAGCTTAACCAGCTAAAACCAGCCTGGGCAGGCTGGGAGACCAGCTAAAACCAGCTACTTCCAGCTTAAACCAGCTAAAACCAGCCTGGCCAAGCTGGGAGACCAGCTAAAACCAACTACTTCCAGCTTAAACCAGCTAAAACCAGCTAACCAGCCTAAGCTGGTTTTAGCTGTTTTTTTCAGCAGGGTATTCATTCCACCATCAAGTCTAGGGGGGTATCTATCCAGACAATCATCCATACATTTGTTAAAGTCTCCTCCCAAAATAAAATAAGCATCAATATATTTTTTATTTACTTTTCTTAATTTATCCACTAGATGTGAGAACATTACTCTGTTAGATGCACGGGAGTTGTGACCATATAAACAGCAAACTATAAAGGTGGCATTATCTTGTTTAATTACTGCAATAACCCATCTGCCTTCATCAGAACTCAAAGTTTCTAAAATAGTCCCGCAAAGGCGTACAAATACCACGCAGCATCTTCTACGGTCGTGACGTCACCAGCGAGGCTCGGTTTGCCCAGTTCGCCTGATGCCTGTACACCTTCAAACAGGTAAGTAAGGGCAATAATCTTTTCTTTTGTAATGAGATCATTATTTTAATTATTTCGGTGCTTCTGCGTCTCGTTACATGGGGTCATGTGTTAAAATGGAAGCGTATGCGTTCAAATTAGTTAGTAGAACAGTCGGCTGCTGCCTTAGCACAGCTGCTAACATTAGCCTACCATGTACATTAGCCTAAGCTAACTTCTACCTGTTGCAGTTTTGAAATAGATAAATAAATAAAAACGTTTTAATCATGTTCACGTGGCTGATGACAGCTCTTCAAATCAACCAACCCAGCATTACCTGATAAGCGTGATCATGTAACCATATTTTGTTACCATATTTTTACTATAATAACTGTTGCTTGACCATATTATGTGTAGCCAATGCACAGTAACCACAACGTTTACCATGGCTTTACCTCAGTAACCATAGTTTTTCTGTGGTATTTGTAGTTAAAGCTCAACAGCCACAACGTTTACCATGATTTTACCTCACTATCCATAGTTTTACTGTGGTATTTGTAGTTAAAGTACAGTAACCACAATGCTTACCATGGTTTTTACCACTGTAACCGTAGTTTTACTGTGATATTTGTAGTTAAAGCACAATAACCACAATGCTTACCATGGTTTTACCTCAGTAACCATAGGTTAACTGTGGTATATGTAGTTGAAGCACAACAACCACAATGTTTACCATGGTTTTACCACTGTAAGCATAGTTTTACTGTAGTATTTGTAGTTAAAGCACAATAACCACAACACTTACCATAGTTTTACCACTGTAAACTTAGTTTTACCAGTAACTGTGATTTTACGCTGTACTATTTGTAAAGCACAGTAACTACAATGCTTGCCACACCTTTAATACTTTTTTTTTTAAGTAATTGTAACTTAACGTTTTTTTTCTGTCTTGCAGTTACATCAGATCACTTACTCCAGCAGCTCTTTAAAGAAAACATCTCTTGTAAATGCCATCACTTGTCCCTATTTTTCCGAACTGTAATCCATAATTAATTTACAGATAGTTTTGCTCTCTCTTTCTGCGGTCCATCATGACATTTTTATAATCTCATAATTTTGACCAATTCTGTCAGAAAGCTTCTGGAATTAACAGGGAACTTGAACTTGAAGCTCCCAGTGCTGATCTTGAAGAAGCTGTCAAGGAGGCTGAACAAGTCCTTCAATGATTCAACCTTTCACAGTAATGTTGAAGACATTTAGCTATAACTGATTTGCTTTAATGCACACATCCTTATTTGATCTGTTAATAATAACTTTCCTTACAGTCGCTCTTCTTAAATATTTTGGTCACAAATTTCTTTGTAGCACATTGTCTTAACATTTATGTATTTCTCTTTGTTTCAGCTGAAAGGGAAGACCAAAGGAGGCCAGTCATGGGATCTGAATTGGGCCATATTGTGCATTTATGGAAAAGACCAAAGGCAAACATTTCCAAAGGTATGTCAATGTCAGTCTGAGCATCTTGACTGAACTGTAGTGCAGTTACATTTTGCACAGCTTGCTCCATGGCCCCATCAGAAAGAACAACCGACAAAATGTCATGTCGAACTCATTCATACAATTAACAGCAAATCAGCAAATTTATATAATATTGTACAACCATACTCTCATGCTAATTTTGCCCATTGTAAGTAGTCAGAGTGTTTGGATCATAAAGTTTATATTAAGTCCACTGTGTTCTTTCTTTATTAACCTTTACAAATTGCCACTGTCTAACAGTACATGATATCTTAAACTTAAAGCTGTTCACACCATGAACAAGAACTATGATAATAACTATTTTAGCATCTACACCAACAGACGATAACGTTCTGTTTACTGTTATACATGCTGCACTTACAGAATGTTGTTGTCTGCCATCTGTTGTTGTCAATGTTTTTTTTGTTCATCATGTGATCAATTCTCTTTCTTCCTGTCTTGCAAGATTTCTCACAGACTACTAAGTCCTTCTTCATCAGCTCTCCACAATTTCAGCCCTTCCAAAAGCTTCCACATCGTTTTCTCTCGTGTGGCACTTCTGCTCTCAGTGCTTTACTGCCGTCTTCCAGTTTTTGCATGTCTACTTAATATCTTTTAATTTCTCCTCTACAGTCAACACTCACTCCCATCACTAACTTGTCACGTGACAAATCAAATCTTCAGTTAATTTGGCCAAATCAGATCACTTCAAGCTGTTCACACCAAGAGCAAGAACTATAATGATAACTATTTTAACCTTTTATTTTTCATACTAACATAAAATAACATTCTGTTTATTATAAGCGTGTGCTGCTGGTATGTTGTCTGCATTTACATGCTCAGGCTATTTACAATCTGTTGGATTTTGATTGGCTGTCAGTGTTTTTATTGTTCATCATCTGGAAAAATTTGTTCTGAAAGAGATTCCAACCATATTGTTTCTCTGTGTCATTTCATGTTCAATAGCTGCAGTGTGGACTCATCCTTGGTGTGAAGAGGCCTTACAACAAAATCGTCAGCAGGTAATCATATTTAAAGAAATCATATTAGCTTGCTATTAAATAATAATCTTTTCTAATGCTGCTTTCCTCTCATTCTGTTAAATTTGCACACAAAATTCTGCCTATTTCTCTTCATCTAATTCTTTTACTCCCTCACTCACGTACACAGTCTTTTGTGCTCTGTTGTAAGGTAGAAACTGAGAGTTCACATGATGGCCTTTTCTCAGACTCTGAATCTGATGTGTACAGATGAACTCAGGAGCCTGCTGGAGTTGCCAGGGAACTAATTTGTGTACATTTTACTGCCCTGCCATCTCTAGGGGCCCAGTAGAGACCCCTGGAAGAGCAAAAAAATAAATAAATAAAATAAAAAAATTAACATTTTAAATGGCTGTAAATCAGTGTCTGATTATAATGACAAAGAGAAAACTGGCAGGACAACTACTTATGCTATGTTAATTGCATAATGTTTTAAAACATATATGGAAAGGTGGTATAAAGGTGTTTTAAAAAGTGGTCTAAGTAAAATACCAAATTTCAACCTGCCTCTTGAATATGCCATAGATGTTTGCACAATGAACATGTTTAGATAACCTTTGATCCAAAAAAAGATTGTATTTTCCCCCGTTTTATAATTAAACATTCTAAACCGCATTACCCATAAGCATCTGCCATTCTATCGATAGAACACAAAAAAAGATGGCGCTGTTATTTGTAGTTTAATGAAGACATGCTTAGGGTTAGGGTTACAACCTCAGTAAAGTGGCAATTACTCACCACATAGCAACACTGTATCGTTAACTGAGGGTATTACAGATGTAATAATAACTGCAAAACAGACTTTGCAACATCAAACGTTTTTTAATTTGGTTAAAAAGATAGTCCAATCACAGCGAGTTCTACGAGTGCCATGGGAACTTCAAAGCCAAAGGCAACGCAGCTGAGCAGAGGCATCACACTTACTTGTCCATATATGGTCATTTAGGACAGGATCTTCCGGGTTCTTGTGGGGAATGGACAGATAATCAGTTGAACGATTTATTTGTCGCCACTCCATATAAAACTGTGGAGTTACCCTGATGCAGCAATATATATTTATTATATATATATATATATATATATATATATATATATATATATATATATATACCATTACGCCTTTATTTGAAAAAAAAAATATATATATATATATTTTTTTTTTCAAATAAAGGCGTAATGGTTTCCATTGTAAACATTGTGTACATCAATATTAATGTACAATATTTAAACTAAAACGTTTGCATATCCTGTGTGAAAAATAAATTGAAATGTAGTAAAAAAAAAAAAAAAAAAAAAAAAACACCTCTGATAATCATTTAAACATGCAGTATTTTTCTACTATTCAATTTAGCTTCTGTAACATTTACAGTGTATTCATAGTGTATTAAATAAACAATTAATCAGTTCTGTTTCCTGGAAATGGACCCTATAAACCTGTCATTCTTAGATCTGCCAGTTTTAATATAGGAATAATAATAATAATAATAATAATAATAATAATAATAATAATAATAATAATAATAATAATAGTTCATGAATCACACATTTTGTAGTCATTTCCCAATGTTTATTGATATGTCAAACTTTTCCCAGATAAACAGTGCCCAAAACAGAATTCTCTCTACAGTTTGTCATGATGAAAAAAAAAAAAAAAAAGAAAAACAAAAACAAAACAAAAAAACTGTTGATTATAAAAATGTACAATATTCAAAAATAAAAAGAGAATTTGTATACAGAACTTGTTACAAGATGCTATATAATATTAAAGGCTCCAGCTGAAAATATATTTTCTTCCCATAAACAAACAATTAGGCAAAAATGATTAAGAACAAAACTTCAATATTTTACAATTATTACCTTTAATATTTCCTGTTTCCTGTAATCAATGTTTGCTTCTATTGTGACTAAATGCAAGACAAATGAATGATTAATAATTATAATTTTATAGTAAGTTGTTAGTGGTAGTTATAAATCACTATATATTGACAGGAGTGCCCACAGTAGAGATGGGAGTGAGTGTTGACTGTAGAGGAGAAATTAAAAAATAATAAGTAAACATGCAAAAACTGGAAGACGGCAGTAAAGCACTGAGAGCAGAAGTGCCACACGAGAGAAAGCGATGTGGAAGCTGTTGGAAGGGCTGAAATTGTGGAGAGCTGATGAAGAAGGACTTAGTCAAAGTCAAAGTCAAAGTCAACTTTATTGTCAATTTTGCCATATGTGCCAGACATACAGAGAATTGAAATTGTGTTACTCTCAGACCCTAGGTGCATACACGTAACATTAAATACAAAAAGTACAATTTTAAAGATGCAAATAAATACGATTATACATATAATATATAGAATATATAGAAATATTGTGCAAAAAGAGCTTATGTAATAAAGTGACAGTCTTTAGAGGTAGTCTGGGGGTAGTAATTGAGTAGTCAGTTGAGTAGTAGTCTGTGAGAAATCCTGCAAGACAGGAAGAAAGAGAATTGATCACATGATGAACAAAAAAAACATTGACAACAACAGATGGCAGACAACAACATACTGTAACTGCAGCACAAATAACAGTAAACAGAATGTTATCGTCTGTTGGTGTAGATGCTAAAATAGTTATCATAGTTCTTGTTCATGGTGTGAACAGCTTTAAGTTTAAGATATCATGTACTGTTAGACAGTGGCAATTTGTAAAGGTTAATAAAGAAAGAACACAATGGACTTAATATAAACTTTATGATCCAAACACTCTGACTACTTACAATGGGCAAAATTAGCATGAGAGTTCAGGCAATGGCTAATGACAAAAGTACGAGTGAAAGTCACAGTAAAACTATGGATACTAAGGTAAAACTACAGTAAGCATTGTGGTTATTGTGCTTTAAAAACAAATACCACAGTAAAACTATGTTTACAGTTGTAAAACCATGGTAAACGTTGTGGTTGTTGTGCTTTAACTACAAATACCACAGTAAAACTATGGTTACTGAGGTAAAACCATGGTAAACGTTGTGGCTGCTGTGCATTGGCTACACATAACATGGTCAGGCAATAGTTACTATGGTAAAAATATGGTAAATGTGCGGACTTTTACAATGATCGCGTTTATCACATACTGGGTTGGTTGATTTGTAGAGCTGTCATCAGCCACTTGAACATGATTAAAACGTTTTTTTTATTTATATATTTCAAAACTACAACAGTTAGAAGTTAACTTAGGCTAATGTTAGCGACTGTTCTAACTAATTTGAACACACACGCTTCCATTTTAACACATGACTCTACATAAGGAGACGCAGAAGCACCGAAATAATTAAAATAATGATCTTATTACAAAAGAAAAGATTATTGCCCTTACTTACCTGTTTGAAGGTGTACACGCATCAGGCGAACTGGGCAAACCGAGCCTCGCTGGTGACGTCACGACCGTAGAAGAAGCTGCGTGGTATTTGTACGCATCTGCTCTCCACAGAAGTTAATGGGAAGGATTGGTGTATCATATGCATGCGAAATTGGACTTTGGTGTATGTATTACACGCAATTGGAAAGTGTAAAGCCGTGTTATTTATACGCATATTGATGAGAACGGGTTGGTTGTGTTGGACATTTAAGAGAGTTTCTGTCGTGTTGAAGTTTTTGTGCTCATCATTGTGCTGGAGCTCATGAGCAGCTTTTGCTTCAGTCCAGAGACAAATAATCCCTTAATCATCTCCTTTCAATGACAGAAAATAGGATATATTAAAGCGTGCGGACATGTGCAGTGCAAATTTTAATCACAAGTTATGTAAGAATAATGTTCTTCAAACGTAAGTGATTTATTCTGTGAAACACAGAAACAACACTGAACCCCACTGACCTCCACTGTATTAAGACGCTTTTCAAAAGATCTTCTTTTGCGTGTTACACAGTAATACACGTAATAGGAAACTAGCGAATAAAAAACAATAAAATAAAAACAATAATACAGTAAATGTAACAAATTTAGTAAAATATAATAATATTCTTTTAAATTAATAAAGATTTAAACAGATTTAATCAAACATGCATTAAATAATGATGTGACAACTTCTCATTCCGTTAAATTGCTGGAACAAATTCATGGGTATTTTTGAAAAGGTGTGAACGGGGCTAATGACAGGGGATTTCAGATGTGGTCTGGGGTGGCTTTCCCAACTATTACAGGAGGTTCAAACACTCACCGATGATTCAGAGAGAAAAACAATGCATTAAGAGCCAGGGGTGAAAATTTTTGAACAGAATGAGATATATATATATATATATATATATATATATATATATATATATATATATATATATATATATATTTTTTTTTTTTTTTTTTTTTTTTTTTTTTTTTTTTTTTAGTACTGCTCTTCAGAAGCTACAGAAGACACTTGCATGTTTCCCAGAAGATAAAATAAGTTGAATCCATCCAAATTTATAAATTCCAAAAGTTTTCACTCCCCGGCTCTTAATGCATGGTTTTTTCTTCTGGAGCATCAGTGAACGTTTGAACCTTCTGTAATAGTTGCATATGAGTTCAAATACACAAACATTCTGGAAAACCAAAGAATTTGTGAGACCTGAAGGATTTTTCTGAAGAACAGTGGGCAGTTTAACTGTTCAGGACAAACAAAGGGACTCATGAACACCTATCACTAAACAAAAAAAAAAACACAGCTGTGGATCATTCAGGAAACAACACAGTATTAAGAATTAACTTTATGTAAACGTTTTATAAATTCAAGTATTCTTCTCTCTTCTGGACTATATGTAAACATATTTTATGTGAAATATCCTATTCAGGTTAGTTTAAAAAAAAAAAAAAAAAAAAAAAAAACATGGCATGCATTGTGTATCCCTCATATTTTTTAAAAATAATTAACATTTTGCAGATTCTGCAAGGTGTATGTCAACTTGACTTCAACCGTATGATTTATATGATTGTGTACATATTAGTGCGTTATTTACTGCACAGTATAAATAGATATATGCATGTATTTACATAATACTTGAGAGAGAGAGAGAGAGAGAGAGAGCAATAATAATTTCTGTGTTAGCTGTTTAAGCTGGAGATGACATGGGGGAAAACCGTTTTTTTTGCCTAGATGATCTAGTGCTCAGAGATCTCTAGCATGCAAACAGGGTGAGAGCGTCTGTGATGATCTTACCTGCCCATTTGGAGGTGTGAAAACGGTTGTAACCTAGTTGGTTAGTCTGCAAAACAAATACGACTTGTTTACTTTTGCTATATTATAAATGAGTCATATAATGCTGAACTGTGCAATAATGTAAACCACTGCAAGACCACAGACAGTTCCTTATTCATAGACAAACAATGCTAATATTGTGACAACTACTGCTTTATCAAGTTAATTCATAATTTAATCATTTCCATAACATCTTAAGACATTCTTGCTGAGAATATTATATTCCATTTGAATTTAAATTTGAAGGATTTACTCATGTTACTTTAAAGCCTATACGACAATGCCATGGTAAACAGGACGTGCGGTCGGAAACAATTCTTATGAATCATGAAAACATGCTGCACCTGTTCTTTCAGCACTTCATTCCAACACTTTCTTAAGAAAACACAACTTATATCCAAATGCTGCATCTCAGGAGTCATGTTTGCATTTTGTGTCTTTTTTAGATGTAAGAGAAGACAAAAAGCCTTATTAAAAGTCTCATCAGTCTCTTTCTTGGCTTTCTAGCAGTCTGAGATGAAAAGTAAGAGTTTATTTTTTTTAATAATACAGGAGTTTGGCATTGCAGGTTTCACGTACCTCCATCACATACAGCTCCTGACGTCACGCAGCTCAGCAAACACTGAAATGATAAACATTACAAATGCATTACATGCATGAAAATCAAGCAGTAATCAGCTCTAGAGACCAAAACACTCCAGTTTATAGATCAGAACGCATCTTAACACAGATTCAGAGTGACTTACGCAAAGCATCCTAGTCCTGGCGTCCACACTGGGGTTGATGTGTTTGGATCCAGTTTGACCATATTCTGCATCCCAAATCCAGCCCAATACCTAAACTTACTAACCTACTAAGAATAACATGCTGAAGTGTTGTAAAATACATGAAGACTGTTTTTAAAGGCTTTATCAACACATAATTTGAGAGTGGCTCCTGAAGGACCAGCATCACATCATCTTGCACCACTATTTCGTTGAACTCCCACAACTTACTGCCAGATTCTGGAAGAGAAATCCTTGAAAGAGTGGTAAAACATGAATGTTTATTTTTGGGTGAACTATCCCTTTTGAGCAAGTGAAAACTTAGATATTTGTGTTAGTTAAACTTAAGATCTAGGTAAGTAACCCAGCTGCCTTAAAATTTTAAGTTGAATCAACTTAAATATCTAAGCTGTCACAGTATAACTTAACATTTCAAGTTGAATAAACTTTTTTAAATTGACTGAACCTTATGATAGCCAACATATTCATAATTCATAACCTGGGTTTTTCTTTCTTTTTTTTTTTTTTTTTTCTTTTTTTAAAATAAAGTAACACTATAAAAACAATTGCTATGACCCTATTTATGGTCCAACATAAGAAAGTAATCTAAACAAATACCACAGTGGCCAGGGCAAAAAGTTTTTATTGTACAAATAAAAAGAATATGACCAAAAATAGAAAACCTCAAGAAATATATTTAAACAAACAAATTATAAACAAGGACTGGTGAGCTAACTAATTGAAACTACATCTTACTCAAAAGTTCCTCCCGAGGAAGAAATCAAACACAACAAAATCTTGCGGGTCAGCTCACTTACCTATACTTTCTATGTACTCTGTAGTAAGTAAACAAACAATCACTCACCGTCCTTAAACAAAACAGAATAAGGAAAACCAAATGGAAGACCAAAATCAAAGACAAAAAAAAAATGGTGAAATTCACGGCAGCACAGGGTGTCAAACATTTACCATTAATGGAAATACTGACACAATCTCTGTTTGAACGGATAATAAAATGACCATGATGTTGATTCCAGCCATCAAATCAGAACTGATTCACTGAACCAATTCCTGCAGTGTATTAGGACAATCAGATCCGAGCGTCATCAGATCCCTGCAGGAAACAGATTCATTTACACAACAGCAGATGCAGATTCAGCTCTTAAATGCTCATGTAATTCAGTAAATCAGTTCATTTATCAGTTTGATTCACTCACCTGTTGTCTGGAGCTTTGCGCTGACGGATGAACAGCTCTTTCCTCTGAAAACACCTGAAAACACAATCCAGTTACATTTTATATTTATTACATTGTAGTACATTTTATTATATTACAATTATATGCAAATGATTTCCTGTTTATTTTAACATTGAGATATCAAATCAATAAAATTATCTGTTAAAAATGATAACATGAATGAAAATGTGATTTGTGATGACGAGCTCTAGTGAACTACAGTATAATATGTAATGACTGAAGAATCGTGTTAGGAGAGATCAGCCTCGACTCACCTGAGGATCCTTTTATGCAGCAAGAAACAGATCAAACCCAGAAGAAAAACAACAGTGAGAGGAGCAGAAATCCACCACAGCTGATCTATACATGCAAGAGACAATACATTAAACTGGATGACTGAATACATAAACTGATGAAAACAGATGATCAATAAAAATAATAAATACTGAAACGCAGAAGCAGAGGAGTTTACCTGAGCGCTGGAGATCTGGAGACACTTCATTCAGATCATCTTTACAAACACAATGATCACAAATATGAGCCAATATGAGAGAAAAGATTGAAAGTGTATTGAGTGTGAATGAGATGTGCAGTGTTTTATTAGTGAATAATCAGACGTTTATCAGCTGAAACTCACCTGAGTTTGGAGTCGCTGCAGTTTGATTCCTCACTGAAAAACACATTCACAATCATCATGATTCACTTGAAGATTCACAGAAGATTCAGTTCAACACAGAGTTTGATCTCAATCAGGACACACTGATGTGTTTTACTGAAGTGTTTCTCTCACCTCTATATGCAGTCACATGACTGAAAGGAGTCTGAAATGAAGGAAAGAAGCATTAGAGCAGCATTTATAGTAATACATTCATATTAAACAGATGAATGTTGAGAGAGATTGAGTTGATTTACTCCAGTAGAATCACAGATGATCTCATGATTCAGATTCACACAGTGAGACGAGAAGAGACGATCAGATTTTACAGCTGTCGCAGGATCAATCATTCTTTGAGGATCTAAAGAATCTGCTATCAGACGCCCGTCCTGAACAAATGAAACACCATCAGATCATGTGTGTGAATAATAGTGAAGTTTGAGGACAGAAACACACTCACCTGTAAATGCCAGCTCTGCTCACAGTCTGGATTGTTGGTGTGATTCAGTATAACAGGCAGAATCACATACAGAAAACCCACTGGAGTCTGAATCTCTGCACACGTTATATTGATGATGTCCATGATTCAACACTAAAAAGAGAGTAAAAATGATTAAAATGCAGAATCAAATGACTGTTATTACATGAGAAGTATTTTTTTGGGGGAGACATGTTTCCACCTTTGTGAAAAATGTCATTTAAATAGAAATATCAAGAGCCTTAATTTCTCATCCTAAACACATAAATAATGTTTTGAAATACATATTTTCAGCAAATAATGGCATAAGCTTGAGTCTTTTCCTCACACAAAGTCATATTTACTACAGTTATGATATTTTTTGGATCCTGACAGAATCAGACCTCACTCATTTTCATTATATTGAAAAGACCAGCCAGAATATTCTTATAATTATAATATCAGGTCTATTATATCAGATTATAATATGAGTGTCATACTGGTTTGGACCAAAAACAAACAAACAAACAAAAAAAACAAAACAAAACAAAACAAACAAACAAAAAAAAAAAAAAAAAAAACAGTAATTATAGCAGAATGCAGTCGTCACACATTATGAATGACAAACACAATAAGTTCCCCTTTATCAGAACTATCAGACATCTTGATCTCACTTTTGTTTTAGGGGTCTTTATTACATTATTGAGGCAGCAGAGGGCGCCACTGGCACATTCACATAAACAGAGTTCAAGGCGCAGAGGCGGAACACAGATGCCTCACAGGATTTGTTTTCTATCAACAAATTAAATGCATGTGCAAACTGGTAAATTATGTTTTCCTATAGTGTTAGAAAACATAAATCACTGAATTTCAGATGTTACCGTTTTTCCTCAATCGCTTTTTCTTTTTTTTTTTTTTTTTTTTTTTTTTTCTCAAAACAATAAGTTCAAATTCGTTTCTTGTTCACATCAGTGAATGTGGTATTAAAGTCCACTTCCAAAACAAAGATTCACATATACTCACCCCCTGTCATTCAAGATGTTCATGTCTTTTGAAATTATGTTTTTGAGGAAAACATTTTAGGAGTTTTCTCCATATAATGGACTAATATGGTCCAAAATGCAGTTTAAATGCCGCTTCAGATGATCCCAAATGCGGTTGTAAACGATCAGCCAAGAAAGAAGGGTCTTATCAAGTGAAACTCTGTGTATTCTGGCTCAAGACAGTTAGGGTATGTTGAAAAACTCCAATCGTATTTTCTTCCTCAACTTCAAAAATCATTTCAAAATCATCCTACATTGCCGCAGAAGTACTGACACAGTCTTTGCAAAGTGGTAACAAAAAAGGTAAAACAGTGATATTGAGGGAGAACCTGAGATGGGAGTTTTTCCACATACACTAACTGTCATGAACCAGAACAAAAACAGTCCAGGCAGAGTAAGACAAGACGAGCGTTTGACATTAAAAAGTATTTAAACTGTATTTTTTAAAATGAAAATAACTGATCGTTTTGCTAGATAAGACCCTTCTTCCTCAGCTGGGATCGTTTACCATTTACCAGTTTACCAGTCCATTATATGGAGAAAAATCCTGAAATGTTGTTTTCCTCAAAAAACATAATTTCTTTACGACTGAAGAAAGAAAGACATGAACATCTTGGATGACAAGGGGGTAAGAACATTATATGTGAATCTTAGTTTTGGAAGTGGACTTCTCCTTTAAGTAAACTGCACTTGTTTTGGCAAAATGTTTGCAAAAGAGTAAATACAAATGTCTCCAATTTGCACAATAACTAAATGCATAATGGCCTGTTGATCAAAACGGATGAGTTGACAATAGAGTGAAAATTAACAAGCAAGGTGAATTTTCAGTTTACACGTAACACAATCATACAAAAATAAATAAAAAATATGTACAGTATTGGCTTTTCCCAATATTTTTTTTACCTACTGTTGAAATCTGAAAACCTTTTGTAGACATGCAACACGGTTCTGTTGTTTCAGCGAAACAGTTGTGACAATTGAGTCTACTGTTTAGAGAATGTTAAGACCAGGGCTCTGAACCGGTTCAAGGAACCAAAAGGAAAAGCGAAAACCGGAAACGAATTAAATTTGGACAGGAACAGAACCAGAACCGAAATCAAATTGTTCGGAACAAAATCGAAAATTTGAAATGATCCGAACTTTACTGATTGAGTTAAAACATGGATGAAAAAAACAAAAGAAAAAACAAACAAACAAACAAACAAACAAACAAAAAAAAACTCTTGATTGGGTGATACTCAAAATTATTATTTAATAATAATAATAATAATAATAATAATAATAATAATAATATTACTACCACTACTACTACTAATAATAATAATGATGTTTGTAAACATTTTGCTTCTCCGGCATTTTAGCCCATTATTTCTGAATTTAAAAATAAAATGCGACGTGAGTCTACGCGACTTTTATACGTTTGTTAAAAAGTAGCGTTTGTTAAAAATGCACTAAATATTTTTAAATGTCTTTAAAAAAAAAATACGTTAATGTCTTTAAAACGTTAATATATTTTTATTTTGTTTATTGGCATACATTTGGCTAAAATCTACAAACAAACAAAAAAAATGCTGTATTGGCTGTGACTAAAGCGCAGGCAGTTTATAATACGATAATAATACAGTGGAATTTAGGAACAGAAACGTTAAAATATCGAAGTGAACCGACTGATTTTTTTTTTTTTTTTTTTTTTTTTTTTTCGTATTTTTAAGCCCTGGTTGAGACTGTTGGAAAAACGTATTTTGCTAAACAAACAAACAAACAAACAAACAAACAAACAAACAAATAAATAAATAAATAAACGTTCCAAATGTACTCTCAAAGGAAAATCCGACAATTTACATTGCATTTTTATTTTGTCAAATAAAGTGCTTCATATCAGAACGTTACTGACCGAATAAAAAATGGATGGGAAAAAAAAAAAAAAAAAAACTCTTTATTTGGTGATACTCAAAATAATTATTTATTATTATTATTCTTATTATTCTTATTATTATTATTATTATTATTATTAATAACAATAACCAAATGTACTCTCAAAGTAAAATCCAACAATTTACAAAATAAACTCCAAGTGCTGCATATCAGAACGTTACTGGTTGAATTAAAATATGGATGAAAAAAAAACAAATAAAAAAGTGGAAAAAAAAAAAATCTTGATTGTGATACACTTAATAATAATAATAATAATAATAATAATAATAATAATAATAATAATAATAATAATAAAACACGGATTTATTTAAATAGCAACATTAATATTTAATACTAAATGAGACAAACAAGGGGAGTAATGTGAACCGAGCTATACGAGTAATAATTCTAGCAGTAGAGTTTTGGATATAATAAGGTCAATGGATTTACCAGTAAATTATACAGAGGGTATTAGTAGTAATGACATAAAAAATATAAATGCATGTACAGTGTCTCTGCATCATCAGGGCTGATGAAAGGGAGTTTAGCAGAGAAGTGAAGGTGAATCTCAGTTAATAATAATAATAATAATAATAATAATACGTTTAAACTTTATGACAGCACACTCTGCGATTAAATATCGAGCATTAGTCAGTTCGATGCCGTCTGCTGCAGCATCGAGTCCAGATCATTTTTATTTTTAATTTAATATTTTAATATTAATAACATTTAATATTTTAGTTTCTCCTTAGTATATCTCAAAGAACACATAAGAACTGTTATCACAATATATTATATAAACTTACACTAGCTGGCTAAAAACCTGTAAGCAGATCCGTGTGTTGAAGTGATGATGGTCGATGTGAGCACAACGATTGTTCTCTTAAAAATATCGTTGAATCGTGACCGGATGTGACACGCCCGCCCGATCGCCTCTCCTCTCCTGCTTGGGTTTGAGTTCGTCTGAATCTGTGTTTGGAAGCCAGTCTGTGGTTTGTCATCTCATTTTGAAAGCGAAAGAGTCAGTTGGTAAAATACTCGAAAAGCTGAAGTGCACACAGAGATGCAACATACAATGTGTTAAACTATCACTTGGTTCTGCAGGAAAAACAAACAAACAAAAAAAAAAAAACATTTGATTAAGTCATTAATTGATCTTTACCACACATCTCTGCCACATGTACATCAAGCTACTACTACATATACTGTAAAAACATTACTTAGGTGTAAAGCTGTTTTGCAACGATAGGTATTGTGAAAAAAAAAACAACAACATTATTTTCTATGATAGATAAACCGTACAAAGACATTGTCGAGTTTCCTGTTTTGCAACAGAGCTGTGAGGCTTCCTCAATCAAGAAAGAAGAAGAAGAAACTCTCTCCCTTGCGCACACACAAACACACACACACACACACACACACACACACGACAGACAGAGAGATATCAGGAAAAAAATGGAGAAAATAAAAAAGAGGAAGTGAAGGTGCAGTTCAGGAGAGAACTTTCAGTTATTATTTTAGCATGGCCCCGGCCTAAGAATTTAAACCGTTTTTATGTGATGGTGATGCAGGCCTTGCAGATAATAGGTTTGTCTGTGTTTCAGAATGTGGTGTGGGTGTATGGGATGGCCCGGATGACTGTGAGATTTCCCGCCCTGAAACGTTGTCGCCCCAGCCCGCCTCTGGTCCTCAAACCGCCGATTCCTAATGCAGGTGTGTGAATAGTCTTCTCTTTTGGAGTGATTGCAATGTATTGTAAATGTAAATGTGTTCTGTCGTTCAGCGTCGTTTCCGGACAGATCATTCAACTGGTTTATTAACAGTTCAAAAATGCACGAGCGTCGTTGACGCCCACAAACGCGATGCTTTGTGACGTGTGAAACTTCTGAAGGTTGAAATACAATACATAATCTCATATGTATTAATATTAATAATATGACAATATCTGTAATATTTGTTAAATGGGAGGGGGAAATCCTGCCCATACCCAGCTAGGGGAGAAAAAAGATAAAAGCACTGATATGCATTTACTGAAGTGGTATTCAGTGGTATTCAATAATAATAATAATAATAATAATAATAATAGCAATAATAATACTAATAATAACAATAGTAATAATATCACGGCTATAATAACATCCTTAACAAACAAAAAAGAGATTACCTTAGATACAGTTTGATTAATATGTATGTATAGTACCGGTCAAAAGCTCCTTATGCTCATCAAGCTATACATTTATTTGATCAATACAAAAAACGGTAATATTGTGAAATAGAGAAGTAAAACAAATAAACAAACACACAAACAAAAAACAGCATTGTTAAAATATATTTAATATATTAAAATATATAAAGTATATTAAAAAATAACGAAATTAATACTTAGGACGTGCTAAATTAATACTTCACAGTAATTAATACTAATTCACAATTATTTCTGAACACTGAACACTGATCTTAAGCGACTTTCAAAAACATTAAAACTGTAACAGTGTTCAAAAACATTAAAAACAGTGTCCAACATTTTGACCGGTACTACTATATACGTAAAAATATGCAAAATTTAAAATGAAATGCTGTATAAATAAAGAACCGGCCCTGCTCGAGTTCTGAGGCTATAGGACAAATGTCTCTGCTTAACCCTGTTCCTGGAGATCTACCTTCCTGCGGAGTTCAGCTCCAACCCTAATCAAAACACAACTGAACCAACTTATTAGGATCTGAAGGAGCACTTGATAATTACACACAGATGTGTTTGTTCAGGGTTGGAATTAAACTCTGCAAGGAAGGTCGATCTCCAGAAACAGGGTTGGGTACCCCTGCTATACGACATCTTTATGCAAAAAAACAGAGTGAAACTAAATTCTCCCGCTCCGTGGACGCGCTCATGTGTCATTCAAAAGATACACCTGAACATTAGCGTGACACAATTTGTCAATTAAGTCTTTTTTAATAATTTGAGACTGTAGTTTTGTATCTGGCTATTATGTCTTGTGTTTTATATTGACGCGTGGTTATGTCTTTGTTTAGTGCACAAAAATGTCTGAACAGTGTAGTGTGATGTAAATACAATTGTTGTGGCATTTAAAATTCTGGGTTGCGGGTTTTGGGCTTATTTAAAAATATATATATATGGTTGATTATAGTAGAATCTGACACACTCTCTTGAGCGTGATTTATTATTATGTTTTATTTATTATTATTTATTATTTTTGTATTCTGCAGGCTCATTTCTCTGGGAGAGAAAGAGGTCCTGGTGTTCAGACTCTAGAGAACAGGAAACCCTACTCGGTCATATCTAAGTGCGTGTAGGTGTGCGTGTGTGGTTTTGTGTGTGTGTGTGTGTGTGTGTGTGTGTGTGTGTAATATTTACGTCCCTGTAAATTAGTTTCTTTAAGTGGATTTAAATTCTGAACAGAACTGTCTCCTTGTTGCAATACAGCCGTGTCATTGTGCTTTGTTTGCATGTAGGCTAATATATAGTTTGCTTTAAATTTAATGTATACATAAAAATAAAATTAAAATAAATCAAATATACATTTATTTGAATTACATTTAAAGTACTGCATCACTACTATGCATTTTGTTTCATATTATAATGACTTTCGAGATTTAATAAAACTATAGAAATATACATTTTTAAATAGCCTAAATGTCAAAATTAATACAATAATCATGACAAAATCTAAATGTTTTTCTAATGAAAATGTTATTAGATTACCAAGAGTCGTGAGATTTTCTTTTACGAAAATTAAGTAAGCAAGCAAATAAGTAAGTAAGTAAATAAATACATAAATAAATAACCATGGTTTTATTAAAGTAAAGTATGGTAACCATGTGTTTTTTTAACACTTGCTAGCAATTTAATCCTTAACTAAGTAAACAAAGACAAAACTACAATAGCCTATTTACAGATGTAACTAATCAATCTCAAGTATCTCTCTGTACATTCGGCAGACAATAAACAAACAAGCAAACAAATAAAACAAACAAATAAAAAGTCATTTTTTGTATACTTAAAAGTGGAGACTAAACTTTTGGTTATTGAGCAAAGACCAGAATAAGCAAAAGTAAATTGTCAGTAAGTGAATTTGTATGGTTTTGTATAAGCCGAGATACTTAAATGTTGTTCGTAACTGCGAGCAATTAATTTAAATGTAATTTATGGGCCTATGTAGGGTTGCCAACTTCAGAAAAGGAAAATAAGGGACAATCGTGGATTTTCATGTTGTAAATAAGGCACAGAATAAGGGACATGAATATGCCTACATATATTATAATGAGGGGAAATAATTATGTATAATTATTTATAATAATTACCAAGCATTAACCAAGCAAATAAACATGGCAAGTAATTAAATATAGCCCAGCAAACAATGCAACAAAAACAACAAACTATTTTCACTTTTTCCACACGAAATTGTGTTTTATCATCAACGAAATGCAGGCTTTTCGTCTCCCGCTCTTACAACTCATCAGTGCTGCCCTACGACTTTATCATTAAATAGATCTTCAACTGAAAAGCTAATAAAGGTAATTCACACACACTTAATCTCTCTCCCTTTCTAATAACGAGCTTGCACATAGTCCGTTAGTAGCTCGACAATAAAAGCAGGCTACATTTTGTAAACAGAAACGTGATTCTGAGACGGAGGGCACTGTAATGATTAACATGGATTATCATTTTTGTTTGCTGTTTTTGGGTGGTGTTATTATATATTACTATGAACGATCGCTTTGACCAAGGAAGCACGAAGAGGCCCAGAATTTAAAAGCGAATTTAGACAATAAACAAAGCAGCAAAACAAGTAGAGGTTACTGTAATACATTTAAACTTTTTGCAAATAACGTGTTTATTGTTTCTTCAGATAAGAGTAGCTTATCGGGTACACCTTAAGACAAAAATTGACCAAAAAAAAAAAAAAAAAGTCGTTTATTTTGTTTAAAAATCATATATATGGTGGATCACCATGCAGCGCGGGGCAAATAGCCCACAGTATTGATACAAATACTAACAATCACTTTAGCATTTTCTGCTTATTTTAATAGATAAATTAATTTGTGCTCAATAAATATATTGTCATTAAAACACGTTTTATTGTAGTGTTTAATGTTTAATATAGTAACAACAAATTACATTTTATTATGACATGATTAAAAGTTTTTTTTTTTTTTTTTTTTTTTTTTCCATTCTAAGCAAGTTGAATACCTCTAAGATGGATAATATATGATATTTACTATCGGAGTCTAACCATGTCATGTCCACAGATGTAAAAGTCAGCCATCCATTATGCCTTTAGCAACAACAGGGGCGCTTTTTATCCCGAATACAATATACATATTCTTCCGTCATCGAAAAACTGTTGCTTAAGCGAAAGTCAGAATTGTGACAGTGAATAAACAGTTATTTCCATGTAAAAGCATCCTATGTGAAGTGTCACGCTGGAAATTCTGGGGTTCTTTATCACAAATGCATTTTGTTAAAATACATTCAAGAGATATGTGTTAATCAAATAACATTTTAAATAACGTAGCATTTTTACAGTCTTTTACGTACAAAAAGCGGTCTTTCATCGCTATGAAATCACAACCACTTTTTACAGTGCTGAAAAAATTAAATAAAGAAAAAAAAATAAATAATGAAATAATGGAAAAAATAATAATAATAATAATTCACGTTGTCGACTATTGACGGACAAAACCTCCAGAAATCTAGCAGGTCTAGATGGTTTCAGTTTTTTTTATTTATGTATTTATTTATTTATTTATTTTTTGCTAAAAAAGCGATGCAATGAAAACTATTTAATTTATTTCCCATATACTTTGTTTTCGGGTTTACTTTTTTACTGTAATTTTAATACTGTAACGATTCATTATTATTATTATTTTATATTAGTAGGCCAATTGAGAAAATCGACGTCTCGGTTTAAGGAGGTGCAGAATCGAACACTGCTACAAAGTCACATTTATCTGTAACATCCCTGTATTCAGATTGGTTTTATTCAGAGTAATAAGTTGAAGCACTTACAAAGAAGATTGATTCACGCCATACAATCTATCAAAAATATTAAATATTAAAAGTAAAATATTCAAATTGTGGGGAAAAAAGATAAAAAAAGATTTTAAAGATATAATACATATTCAAACTCAAAATGCACTAGTTTTAAGAGAAGATTTCTGCTTTGCTTTTTGAAAAACAAACAATACAGTAACAGCATCACATTAAATACTCACGGTTAAGTAAAGATCGCTGGACAGAAATGTTGAAACCTCATGTGCTTTTATTAACAGCTGAAAGAGGAAGTAGGAAGAAACAAAATTGCAGTGACACACCCGATGTCGACAGCATCTATTGGCAAGTTTCTATATTACAACACTCCCACTAAATTCTCCATTAGCATTAAGCGATGTTACAGTAAACTATACTACTTTACTGTACTACTACTACTACTACTAATACTAACAAAAAAGCTGATTTTTTAAAAAAAATGTCAAAATACAATAAATCGTATTAACATCAGCTAGTAAGGTCCTTTTGTTTGTCCTTTTACCATGTTAAAAGTTTTGCATCGTAACACAATTAACACTAAACACAGTCTCCTCTAGCCTATTTACTATTAGAATAAACAGGATTAATTGAAACAAAGTCCAATATCACTCCTAAGATGCTCAAATCTCTGTCTCACTAATGGCTTTGTCATGATATCTGTCTTCATGTGATCTGTAGGGCAGTGCTGCAGTTGGATTTGTCCATTCTGCACACGTTCACAAATGAAATGATAGCGAATGTCCATGTGCTTAGTCCGTAAATGATCACCTGGATTCTTTGTGATTGCAATGTCTCCTTGGTTGTCCTCCAGAATCAGCCCAGGCGTAACATCCACTCCAAGATCACTCAGTAGTCTTTCAAGCCAGGCACGTTCCTAAGGACAGGAGGAGATATTTTGGTATTGTCAACTGAAAGTTTAAAATTACTTCACTTATTAACATTAGATGGAGCCAACTAATAAAATTAGAGTTAAAATTTGGAACAATTTCACTTAAGAAAGTTGTATTTCCTCCATGCCTTGACTTCCAGCAAACTGGCAGAGAGAGTTGAAGAGGAAAAAGTGGTATCAGGCTGAGTGCTAATATAACATATTCTGTTTGTTTTTTTTTTTTTTTTACCACAATGCATAAATGTGTATAATTTTGAATGTGAAAAAACAACAAACAAACAAACAAACAAAAACAAAAACAAAAACAAAAAATCTTGTGCCACTGGTTTTGCCTGGAATTTTATTTAGCAACACAAAATCTCTCTCAAACTGAAATTTATACATGTACCTTTGCACATTTAAGACTGATATTGCCGCATAGTATACTTAAGTGTGAATGCAGATCATGACATATGGAAAATTATAAATGTTTTATACATCAAAATGTTTAGGAGGAACTGTGTAAATCACAGAAAAGTAATTAATAAATAAATAAATAAATAAATAAATAAATAAATAAATAAATAAAAATAAAAATACAAATAAAAAACCTTTGTATCTTGCCATACAGATGGCACGCATATTTGCAAAGTAGTTCGAATGTAGACTGGTGCATGTTAAAACTGCTACCCAGATTTGTAAATGCAGTCAGGCTTAATGCTCTTTCTTTTGCCTTTGCCATAAAAGGTGCTTGTAGAGTCACAACCTGAGAAGGTATGGATCACTGTGAATGTTAAAGTACATTGTGTATCAGCTTCTATGTGTTATAAAATATGATTATGACTATCATTATTTTGAAAAATATAAAAAAAGGTGCATAAATGTTCAAAGCTGCCAAAGAAACTTATGGTATATAAATGACCTGCAGTTTAAAGCATCCAGATCTTCATTCCAGTTCTTTCACGAGATTTAAAAAGATCCTTCTTAGCTGTGTCATTGTCAGCACCTCTTGGTTTACAATGGTTCTATGGCAGATGATTCTCTCACAGAAGATCTTGTAGCTGGCATTGAAGCTTGGCTAATTATTGAAAAGAAAACACATTAAAAACAGAAAAGATATATGTTGTGTCATGGCTTCTATTTCAAATACACAACACAACAGTATGATTTTTAATGTTTGTTCAAGTCTCTTCTGCTCACCAAGACTGCATTGATTTGACCCAAAGTACAGCAAAACAGTAACATTTTGAAATATTTGTATATTTAAAATAACTGCTTTCTATTTGTATATATTTTAAAATGCAGTTTATTCCTGTTATTTCAAAACTGTATTATTGCTCCAGTCACATGATCCGTCAGAAATCATCAATGTTCTGATTCACTGCTCAGAAAACAATTATTATTATTATCATTATTATTACTATGTTGAAAACAGCTGAGTAGAATATTTTCAGGCTTCTTTGATGAATAGAAAGTTCAGAAGAACAGCATTTATCGGAAATAGAAATCTTCTGTAACATTATACATGTCTTTATCATCACTTTTGATCAATTTAAAGCATCCTTTCTAAATAAAAGCATTCATTTCTATAATGTATTTCCCAACAAATAATGAAGTAAGTGAATAAATAAATAAATAAAAATACTGACTCCAAGCTTCTGAATACTACACTGTATAAGCTTTTTATTTCAGATAAAAGCTGATCTTTGGATCTTTCTGTTTAAAGAATCCTGAAAAAATGTTTAAAAAAAACAAAACAGTTTTAAATAATAATAATAATAATAATAATAATAATAATAGTTTCTTGAGCAGCAAATCAGCATATTAGAATGATTTCTGAAGGATCATGTGACACTGAAGACTGGAGTAATGATGCTGAAAATTCAAAATGTGCAACAATGAGAGAGAATTAATAATTAATATTTGAAAATGCAATATAATAACTCACTGTTCTTTTGAGGTAACTGTTGCAGTGGAACAGGAGAGCTAGATCCAGTCCTGCTCCAACACACCTGTCTATTATGATGATGAGCTGCTTCAGGTGTGTTTGATTGGGGTTGGGGCTGAAATCTGCAGGATGTTGCTCAGGGTTTGAGACCCCTGCAATAGACTGTGGTGTACTGTCTGCAAGAGGGCTTGTGGTGTCGCTCCTCCAGAGACACAGAATCTTTATGCACAAGAATGCTGTTGTCTTCTTTCATCTCAGCCTATCACTTTCAGCATCTGGCCTGTGAATACATAAAATAAAGAAACTATAATGAAATTCATTTGTAAATGATAACCATTAAATGAACACTGTGTTTGCAGTTTAACAATATTGAGTGTTCAACATGCAAATCTGACTCTGTACAATCAGTGTTAAATGATGCGATTTAAAATTTGCCATGGTGGTCAGCAACTATTCTTACTGCACAAAATCAAAACATCATTTATTAAACCACTTTATCATGTATAATGCATCTTTGCAGGTTGCGGAGAAATGTTGATTCAGCCTCATACTCCACGAACTGCTCCATTGTAATCTAAAATGAAAGGGGTGATGACATGAGAAACCACATTTACCCTTGATTATTTGATACAGAAGACATCTCTGTATGCTTAATGCACCCTGCAAGTTTCAGAATTTAAAATGCCCTCATCATCAATAATAACAATTAAAAAAAAAAAAACATGTATTATGTAATAACCCTCAGAAAACTGCTTTTTTTAGGGGTTCGAGCGCGTAGCGCTGAAACCCTATTGTAATTGTTAGGATTTTTTTTATTATTAGGGGTTTGAGCGCGTAGCGCTGAAACCCTATTGTAATTGTTAAGATTTTTTTAGGGGTTCGAGCGCGTAGCGCTGAAACCCTATTGTAATTGTTAAGATTTTTAGGGGTTCGAGCGCGTAGCGCTGAAACCCTATTGTAATTGTTAAGATTTTTTTTATTAGGGGTTCGAGCGCGTAGCGCTGAAACCCTATTGTAATTGTTAAGATTTTTTTAGGGGTTCGAGCGCGTAGCGCTGAAACCCTATTGTAATTGTTAAGATTTTTTTTATTATTATTATTATTCCGCGCTAAAACTGATTGTGCAGCCCAAACCGTAAGGCCTAGAGAGCTGAAACTTGGTCAGAAGGTAGTAGTCCTCCTCGCTACTCAGGCGCAAAGAACCGGCCCAATCGGCCCAAAGGTGGCGCTACAGCGCAAAAAACGAACTTTTTTCGCATTTTTGGCCGTAGCTCGTACATTTTTTGTCGTAGACTCAAAAACTTTACATCGTTGTGATCCTTGGGTCAATACGCACAAAAGTGTACTGGCGCAGATTTTTCGTACGAAGCCCGGTTTTTCCGCAAAATGGCCGAATGTCCGAAACCTACTTTTGCGAACTAGTCCTAGGTTTTTCGCCCGATCGGAACCGAACCAGTGCAGAAATGTTCTCTGGACACTGAATATCAATAATTATCAAAAAAAAGTTGAAATTTTGACTCACGGTCGAATAGGAATGCCAAAACGTTCTATGCTAATGTTAGCAAATTCTTACATTTGGCTATAACTTTTGAATGGAATGAGATATCTTCACCAAACTCGGTACACATGTGTATAAGCTCAATCTTTGGTCAAATAACAAAAATTGCACAGCTCTGCCACTTGGTGGCGCTATAAGCCTGAAAAAACATGAAAATGACTATAACTATGCAATTGTTAGTCCGATCGACTTGAAAATTGGTATGCAGTGTCTTTGTCCAATGGGCCATAAGGGTCTATGAGGACATTGGCGTATCTCAAAAAACATGGCTGCCATCGGCCAATGAACTTTGAGCACCTATTAGACATGGTTAACGGAGGCCGATCGGAATGAAACTCACTGGGCATGTTCGACTCATGGCCCTAAAGGTCTGTAAGAATTTTGAAAGAAATCGGCCACTAGTTGGCGCTAACGACTTTTATGGCTCTCTGTAATCACGTGGTGTTTCACACATCCACACAATATGCATATCATTTGATAGATCTCCTCCTAATGAGCAACTTTGCCTTAAGAACCATTGCTGTCAATCAAACCGTTCATTAATTATTCACAAATATGTGAAAAACCTACTTTTGCGAACTAGTCCCAGGTTTTTTGGTCCATCTCGAAAAAACCACTGCAGTAACATTCGCTGGACTCTCTAGATTAATAATTATCAAAAAAATGTGGAATTTTGTCTTTTGGGTAGCTATAATGGGGTCATTTACAAAAGCGGTGTGGTCAAGTGCATGCAAAAGCCTATATCTTCAAAGTAAAAATTCAAAACTTCACAAACCTTGGTGAGCACATGTGTCTTATGATGCTAAACAGGCATGCAAAGTTTCATGGAGATCGGACCATAGCTGGTGCTTTAACAGTTAAAAAGGCTTCATAAAACACAAAATTTCTATGGTAATTGGCCTCAAATTGTTAAAAAATGCTCATATATTCACACAAACACTAGATCTCCATATCATATATAGATCTTCTCATTCTGAACAACTTTGTCTCTAGGAGCATTGCTGTCAATACAACTGTTCTTTAAATATTTGATATTATTCATAAAACCTATTTTTGTGAACTACTCCTAGATTTTTGACTCAGAATCAATAAATCCACTGTAGTAACATTTTCTGGGCTCTCTAGATAAATTATTATCAAAAAAAATGTTAAACATTTGCATTTGGGCAGTGATAACAGGGCCACTTAATAAGATGATCATGATCTGCTGTACCCAAAAGTCTATAAAACCTAAAAGAAAACAAAACCTCACAAACCTTAGTAAAACCATCATCACATGTTTGTAAATAAGCATACGTTTTATGGGCATCGGGCAAGAAAAGGCAATGTAACAGTTATAAAGCTTAAAAACAATGCATCTCTCTCTAAAACGCCATGAAATTGCAACTATAACCACTAGATGGCAGTAGAAGACCACTAATGGGTCACTGAAATTATTAGAACAGTGCATTTTCATGGTTTGTTTTCAATTCATTTCAATTCAGGCATAGACTAAATACCTGTTATAACATTTCAAATCACATTTAGTCAAAGGTCAACACTTCATTTATACAGATACATCATATTTGACAATAATACAAGATTATGATTACAGTGAAACCTGAAAATGATATATAAAATCATAAAAAGACCTGAACTAAACATTTTGTCACCTACCATTTATTACACAAATCTCTTATGTGCAACAAAATGTGTGTGTGTGTGTGTGTAGTAATGCTTAATGAATATCAATATAACACAAAATTTCTATGATAATTGGCTTTAAATTGCTAAAAAAAAAAAAAATAATAATAATAATAAAAAATGCTCAATTATTCACACAAACACTAGATCTTCATATGATATGATATGTCTCCTCATTCTGAACAACTTTGTCTCTAGGACCACTGCTGTCAATCCAACTGTTTAATTATTTGATATTATTTATAAAACCTATTTTTTTTTTAACTAGTATTAAGTTTTTGACTCAATATCAATAAATCCACTGCAGTAACATGCTCTTGGCTCTCTAGATAAATTATTATCCAAAAAATATTGAACATTTGCATTTGGACAGCGATAACACGGCCACTTAATAAGATGATCATGATCTACTGTACCCAATAGTCTATAAAACCTAAAAGAAAACAAAACTTCACAAACCTAAGTAAAATCATCATCATATGATTTTAAACAAGCAGACATTTTATAGACATTAGGCAAAAAAGGCAATGTAACAGTTATAAAGCTTAAAAACAAAGCATTTCTCTAAAACGCCATGAAATTGCAACTATAACCACTAGATGGCAGTAGAAGACCACTAATGGGTCACTGAAATGACTAGAACAGTGCATTTTCATAGTTTCAAGCTTTGATTTCATACAAAGATGATACTAAATCACTGTTATAACATTTCAAATAACATTTAGTCAAAGTTTACCACTTCATTTATACAGATCTATTACATTTGACAATTATGCAAGATTATGATTACAGTGCAATCTGAAAATGACATATAAACTCTTAAAAACACAAGACTTACAGTAAGCATTTTGTCACCTACTATATATGACAGAAATTTCTTATGTGCAACAAAATGTGTGTCTGTGTGTGTGTGTAATAATGCTTAATGAACATTAATATAACAGTTTAATTATTTCATTTCTGTGTTTGTGATTGTGTTCTCCATCATAGATGTGCTTTAGTTTTAGCCATATTTTGGGTTGGACTACATCCTAAAACCATAGCAACCGTAGCATCGGACCAGAGGTGGCACTATAACAGTTAAAAAGGCTTCAAAAAACACAACATTTCTATTGTAATTGGCACCGAATTGCCCATTTATTCACACAAACACTAGATCTTCATACCATATGAAAGATCTCCTCATTCTCAACAATTTTGTCTCTAGGACCATTGCTGTCAATCCAACTGTTCTTTAAATATGTTCTTTAAATCTACTGTACCCAAAAGCCTAAAATTTTTAAAAGGAAGCTTGCAATTTCTCAAAACTGTGTAAAATGACAAATAATCTCATTCTAAACAAATATGCAAAATTGAAGAGAGATTGGGCAAAAATAACACTATAATAGTTATGATGTTTAAAATCTCAGTGTTTGTATGAGACATTGCATGAAATTGCAATAATAACCACTAGATGCCAGTAGAAGACCACTAATGGGCTTATTCAGCTGAACACAACTACTTGTAATAGGTTTCATGATGGATTAACGCTTATAAAATCACTGTTATACCATTTAAAATCACATTTAGTCAAAGCTTATAAGTTTGTTCATACAGACACATCAGTTTTTTACAATTATGCCACATTATGATTACAGAGAAATCTGAAAAAGACACAAACTGTTACAAAGACAAAACTTGCAAGTAAAAGTGTTGGCCCATATCATTTATTTCAAATATCTATATCTACAAGAAAATGTGTGTGCATGTATGTCTCTGTGTGTGTGTAAACATGTTTATTCAGTATTAATATATCAGTTTAAACTTTTCGTTTCTGTGTGTGTATTTCTGTGAACATATTCTCCATTTTGGATGTGTTTTACTGTCAGCCATGAATCCAGGTTGGCCTAGACCCTAACCATACCACCTTAAAGACCTTAACAATGCTCGAACCCCGGTAATTGCTGCTTGCAGCTATATTTTATTATTATTATTATTCCGCGCTAAAACTGATCGTGCAGCCCAAACCGTAAGGCCTAGAGAGCTGAAACTTGGTCAGAAGGTAGTAGTCCTCCTCGCTACTCAGGCGCAAAGAACCGGCCAAATCGGCCCAAAGGTGGCGCTACAGCGCAAAAAACTAACTTTTTTCGCATTTTTGGCCGTAGCTCGTACATTTTTTGTCGTAGACTCAAAAACTTTACATCGTTGCGATCCTTGGGTCAATACGCACAAAAGTGCACTGGCGCAGATTTTTCGTACGAAGCCCGGTTTTTCCGCAAAATGGCCGAATGTCCGAAACCTACTTTTGTGAACTAGTCCTAGGTTTTTCGCCCGATCGGAACCAAACCAGTGCAGAAATGTTCTCTGGACACTGAATATCAATAATTATCAAAAAAAAGTTGAAATTTTGACTCACGGTCGAATAGGAATGCCAAAATGTTCTATGCTAACGTTAGCAAATTCTTACATTTGGCTATAACTTTTGAATGGAATGAGATATCTTCACCAAACTCGGTACACATGTGTATAAGCTCAATCTTTGGTCAAATAACAAAAATTGCACAGCTCTGCCACTTGGGGGCGCTATAAGGTGGAAAAAACATAAAAATGACTTTAGCTATGCAATCGTTGGTCCGATCGACCTGAAAATTGGTATGCAGTGTCTCTGTCCAATGTGCCATAAGGGTCTATGAGGACATTGGCGTATCTCAAAAAACATGGCCGCCATCGGCCAATGAAGTTTGAGCACCCATTAGACAAGGTTAACGGAGGTCGATCGGAACGAAACTCACTGGGCATGTTCGACTCATGGCCCTAAAGGTCTGTAAGAATTTTGAAAGAAATCGGCCACTAGTTGGCGCTAACGAGTTTTTTGGCTCTGTAATCATGTGGTGTTTTACACATCCACACAATATGCATACCATTTGATAGATCTCCTCATGATGAACAACTTTGCCTCAAGAACCATTGCTGTCAATCAAATCGTTCATTAAATATTCACAAATATGTGAAAAACCTACTTTTGCGAACTAGTCCTAGGTTTTTTGCTCAATCTCGATCAAACCAATGCAGTAACATTCTCTGGACTCTCTAGATCAATAATTATCAAAAAAATTTTGAATTTTGTCCTTCGGTTAGCTATAACCAGATTAATTTACAAAAGGGGTGTGGCCACATATACCCAAAAGCCTATAAAACCAAAACGAAAACTCAAAACTTTACGAAAATTGGTGAAAAAATGTGTCAGATGATTCTTAACAAGCATGCAAAGTTTCATGGAGATCGGAGCATAGGTGGCGCTATAACAGCTAAAAAGGCTTCAAAAACAAAATTTCTATGGTAAATGGCCTCAGATTGTTAAAAAATGCTCATCTATTCACACAAACACAAGATCTTACACTTACATTTGTATGATATATCCCCTCATTCTGAGCAACTTTGCATACCACCTAAAAGGCCTTAATGCTCGAACCCCGGTAATTGCTGCTTGCAGCTATATTTAGGGGTTCAAGCACGTAGTGCTGAAACCCTATTGTAATTGTTAGGATTTTTATTAGGGGTTCAAGCACGTAGTGCTGAAACCCTATTGTAATTGTTAGGATTTTTATTATTATTATTAGGGGTTCAAGCACGTAGTGCTGAAACCCTATTGTAATTGTTAGGATTTTTATTATTATTATTATTATTATTATTATTATTTTTCTGCCGTAAAACTGATCGTGCAGAAAAAACCGTAAGTCGTAGAGACTTCAAATTTGGCCAGATGGTAGAGCTCAATTTGGGGAGAACCTATCAAAGTATCAGCCCAATCGGCCCATAGGTGGCGCTACAGCGCAAAAAACTAATTTTTTTGACATTTTTGGCCGTAGCTCGTACAATCTTTGTCGTAGACTCAAAATTTTAACATCGTTGCGATCCTTGGGTCAAGACGCACAAAAGTGCACTGGCGCAGATTTTTCGTACGACGTACCGTTTTTCCGCAAAATGGCGTTATATCTCAAACCTACTCTTGCGAACTAGTCCTAGGTTTTTTGCCCGATTGGAACCAAACCAGTACTGAAATATTCTCTAGACATTGAATATCAATAATTATCAAAAAAAAGTTGAAACTTCGATTTTCGCGCAAAATAGCGCGAAAAAACGTGTTATGCTAACGTTAGCCAAATGCTAATTGAGGCTATAACTCTTGAACGGAATGAGATATTTTCGCCAAACTCGGTACGCATCTGTAAAAGCTCGATTTTGGGGTAAATAAAAAAAATTGCAGCGTTCGGCCGCTTGGTGGCGCTATAATAACGAAAAAACATAAAAACGGCTATAACTACAATACCGTTTGTCCGATTGACTTGAAAATTGGTATGCAGCGTCTTTGTCCAATGTGCCAAGTCGATCTATGACGTCATTCGCGTAGCTTAAAAAACATGACCGCCATCGACCAATCAACTTTGAGCACCCATTAGACGAGGTTAACGGAGGCCGATCGGAACGAAACTCAATGGGCATGTTCGACTCATGGTCCTAGAGGTCTGTAAGAATTTTGAAGGAAATCGGCCACTAGTTGGCGCTAACGAGTTTTATGGCTCTGTAATCACGTGGCGTTTCACATATCTACACAATAAGCATATCATTTGATAGATCTCCTCATGATGAACAACTTTGCCTCAAGAACCATTGCTGTCAATCAAATCGTTCATTAATTATTCACAATTATGTTAAAAACCTACTTTTGCGAACTAGTCCTAGGTTTTTTGCTCAATCTCGATCAAACCACGGCAGTAATATTCTCTGGACTCTCTAGATCAATAATTATCAAAAAACTGTTGAACCTTTTGGATTTGGACAGCTTTAACACAGTCATTGAAAATGTTGTTGTTTACCTAGTGTACCCAAAAGTCTGTAAATCCTAAATGACAACTTAAAACGTCATGAAATTATGCAAGGTCATGCGTCATATGATTCCAAACAAGCTTGCAAAATTTTGTGCAGATCGGGCAAAAATTGGTGCTATAACAGTTATAAAGGTTAAAACCAGTACATTTCAATGATAAAGTCCCTGTAATTGCCATTACAACCAGTACATGGCAGCAGAGGACCACTCATTGGCTCTTATCTGACACAATCCATTCAGTTCATGGAGCTCTCTTCTAACGAGCTGATGAACAGGTGTGGCCAATAAGGTATGTCTTTCTTATGTAGTGCACTCCAGTCAGTTCATGGAGCTCTCATTTAACGAGCTGGTGATCAGAATCAGGTGTGATCAATAAGTAAGGCAGCACAGAGCCATGAAACATTCTCTATTCTCCAACTAGCCCTAGCTTTTAAACTCAAAATGAAATAAAACAATCAGTGCAGTACAATCCTCTAGACTCTCCAGGTTGTAAATTCTCAAATAAAACGCTAAATATTTGCATTTGGACAGCTATGACAGGGTCATTTAAAGATGTGGTCTTTATATAGTATACCCAAAAGCCTATAAATCTTAAAAGAAAACCCAAAACTCTGTAAACTGATACATGATTTAATTCTAAACAATCATACAACATTTTATGGAGATTGGGGAAAAAATGGCACTATAATAGTTATAAACTTTAACAACTATTATGCCCATGGTAAGGTCTCTGCAGTGATTACTTATAACCACTAGATGGCACTAGAAGACAACTAATGGGCTTATTAAAATCACTGATATAGTATTATTCAGTCCTTTCTTCTTCAAGATTGGCATTTAGACATGATAAATTCATTATCATTGCATGTATGATCATATTTTAAATGTTTACCACTGTATTCATACAGACATATCAGTTTTTTACAATTATGCCAATTATGGTTTGATGTTTTAAAACTGAAAATTTCATTTAAACTCCATTTAAAATCTAAAAGAGAAGACTTGCAATAAGAGTTTTGTTTCTGAAATCTAAATGTGCAACAAAATGTGTCTGTCTCTAATCATCTTTAATGAGCGTTAATATAAGTTTAACCATTTAATTTCTGTGTATGTGTGTGTTTGTGAGTGTGTTCTCCATTGTGGATGTGTTTTGGTGGTAGTCATATATTTTGGTTTGGACTACACACTAAAACCATAAAATCTTAAAAGGCTTCATATGCTTGAACCCCGATAATTGTCGCTTGCGGCTATATTTATTATTATTAGGGGTTCAAGCACGTAGTGCTGAAACCCTATTGTAATTGTTAGGATTTTTATTATTATTATTATTATTATTATTATTATTATTTTTCTGCCGTAAAACTGATCGTGCAGAAAAAACCGTAAGTCGTAGAGACTTCAAATTTGGCCAGATGGTAGAGCTCAATTTGGGGAGAACCTATCAAAGTATCAGCCCAATCGGCCCATAGGTGGCGCTACAGCGCAAAAAACTAATTTTTTTGACATTTTTGGCCGTAGCTCGTACAATCTTTGTCGTAGACTCAAAATTTTAACATCGTTGCGATCCTTGGGTCAATACGCACAAAAGTGCACTGGCGCAGATTTTTCGTACGACGTACCGTTTTTCCGCAAAATGGCGTTATATCTCAAACCTACTCTTGCGAACTAGTCCTAGGTTTTTTGCCCTATTGGAACCAAACCAGTGCTGAAATATTCTCTAGACATTGAATATCAATAATTATCAAAAAAAAGTTGAAATTTCGATTTTCGCGCAAAATAGCGCGAAAAAAACGTGTTATGCTAACGTTAGCCAAATGCTAATTGAGGCTATAACTCTTGAACGGAATGAGATATTTTCGCCAAACTCGGTACGCATATGTAAAAGCTCGATTTTGGGGTAAATAAAAAAAATTGCAGCGTTCGGCCGCTTGGTGGCGCTATAATAACGAAAAAACATAAAAACGGCTATAACTACAATACCGTTTGTCCGATTGACTTGAAAATTGGTGTGCAGCGTCTTTGTCCAAAGTGCCAAGACGATCTATGACGTCATTCGCGTAGCTTAAAAAACATGACCGCCATCGACCAATCAACTTTGAGCACCCATTAGACGAGGTTAACGGAGGCCGATCGAAACGAAACTCACTGGGCATGTTCGACTCATGGTCCTAGAGGTCTGTAAGAATTTTGAAGGAAATCGGCCACTAGTTGGCGCTAACGAGTTTTATGGCTCTGTAATCACGTGGTGTTTCACATATCTACACAATATGCATATCATTTGATAGATCTCCTCATGATGCACAACTTTGCCTCAAGAACCATTGCTGTCAATGAAATCGTTCATTAATTATTCACAATTATGTGAAAAACCTACTTTTGCGAACTAGTCCTAGGTTTTTTGCTCAATCTCGATCAAACCACCGCAGTAATATTCTCTGGACTCTCTAGATCAATAATTATCAAAAAACTGTTGAACCTTTTGGATTTGGACAGCTTTAACACAGTCATTGAAAATGTTGTTGTTTACCTAGTGTACCCAAAAGTCTGTAAATCCTAAATGACAACTCAAAACATCATGAAATTATGCAAGGTCATGCGTCATATGATTCCAAACAAGCTTGCAAAATTTTGTGCAGATCGGGCAAAAATTGGTGCTATAACAGTTATAAAGGTTAAAACCAGTACATTTCAATGATAAAGTCCCTGTAATTGCCATTACAACCAGTACATGGCAGCAGAGGACCACTCATTGGCTCTTATCTGACACAATCCATTCAGTTCATGGAGCTCTCTTCTAACGAGCTGATGAACAGGTGTGGCCAATAAGGTATGTCTTTCTTATGTAGTGCACTCCAGTCAGTTCATGGAGCTCTCATTTAACGAGCTGGTGATCAGAATCAGGTGTGATCAATCAGTAAGGCAGCACAGAGCCATGAAACATTCTCTATTCTCCAACTAGCCCTAGCTTTTAAACTCAAAATGAAATAAAATAATCAGTGCAGTACAATCCTCTAGACTCTCCATGTTGATAATTCTCAAATAAAACGCTAAATATTTGCATTTGGACAGCTATGACAGGGTCATTTAAAGATGTGGTCTTTATATAGTATACCCAAAAGCCTATAAATCTTAAAAGAAAACCCAAAACTGTGTAAACTGATACATGATTTAATTCTAAACAATCATACAACATTTTATAGAGATTGGGGAAAAAATGGCACTATAATAGTTAGAAACTTTAACAACTATTATGCACATGGTAAGGTCTCTGCAGTGATTAATTATAACCACTAGATGGCACTACAAGACAACTAATGGGCTTATTAAAATCACTGATATAGTATTTTTCAGTCCTTTCTTCTTCAAGATTGGCATTTAGACATGATAAATTCATTATCATTGCATGTATGATCATATTTTAAATGTTTACCACTGTATTCATACAGACATATCAGTTTTTTACAATTATGCCAATTATGGTTTGATGTTATAAAACTGAAAATTTCATTTAAACTCCATTTAAAATCTAAAAGAGAAGACTTGCAATAAGAGTTTTGTTGTTGTTTCAGAAATCTAAATGTGCAACAAAATGTGTCTGTCTCTAATCATCTTTAATGAGCTTTAATATAAGTTTAACCATTTAATTTCTGTGTATGTGTGTGTTTGTGAGTGTGTTCTCCATTGTGGATGTGTTTTGGTGTTAGTCATACATTTTGGTTTGGACTACACACTAAAACCATAAAATCTTAAAAGTCTTTATATGCTTGAACCCCGATAATTGTCGCTTGCGGCTATATTTATTATTATTATTATTATTTTTCTGCCGTAAAACTGATCGTGCAGAAAAAACCGTAAGTCGTAGAGACTTCAAATTTGGCCAGATGGTAGAGCTCAATTTGGGGAGAACCTATCAAAGTATCAGCCCAATCGGCCCATAGGTGGCGCTACAGCGCAAAAAAACTAATTTTTTTGACATTTTTGGCCGTAGCTCGTACAATCTTTGTCGTAGACTCAAAATTTTAACATCGTTGCGATCCTTGGGTCAAGACGCACAAAAGTGCACTGGCGCAGATTTTTCGTACGACGTACCGTTTTTCCGCAAAATGGCGTTATATCTCAAACCTACTCTTGCGAACTAGTCCTAGGTTTTTTGCCCGATTGGAACCAAACCAGTACTGAAATATTCTCTAGACATTGAATATCAATAATTATCAAAAAAAAGTTGAAACTTCGATTTTCGCGCAAAATAGCGCGAAAAAACGTGTTATGCTAACGTTAGCCAAATGCTAATTGAGGCTATAACTCTTGAACGGAATGAGATATTTTCGCCAAACTCGGTACGCATCTGTAAAAGCTCGATTTTGGGGTAAATAAAAAAAATTGCAGCGTTCGGCCGCTTGGTGGCGCTATAATAACGAAAAAACATAAAAACGGCTATAACTACAATACCGTTTGTCCGATTGACTTGAAAATTGGTATGCAGCGTCTTTGTCCAATGTGCCAAGTCGATCTATGACGTCATTCGCGTAGCTTAAAAAACATGACCGCCATCGACCAATCAACTTTGAGCACCCATTAGACGAGGTTAACGGAGGCCGATCGGAACGAAACTCAATGGGCATGTTCGACTCATGGTCCTAGAGGTCTGTAAGAATTTTGAAGGAAATCGGCCACTAGTTGGCGCTAACGAGTTTTATGGCTCTGTAATCACGTGGCGTTTCACATATCTACACAATAAGCATATCATTTGATAGATCTCCTCATGATGAACAACTTTGCCTCAAGAACCATTGCTGTCAATCAAATCGTTCATTAATTATTCACAATTATGTTAAAAACCTACTTTTGCGAACTAGTCCTAGGTTTTTTGCTCAATCTCGATCAAACCACGGCAGTAATATTCTCTGGACTCTCTAGATCAATAATTATCAAAAAACTGTTGAACCTTTTGGATTTGGACAGCTTTAACACAGTCATTGAAAATGTTGTTGTTTACCTAGTGTACCCAAAAGTCTGTAAATCCTAAATGACAACTTAAAACGTCATGAAATTATGCAAGGTCATGCGTCATATGATTCCAAACAAGCTTGCAAAATTTTGTGCAGATCGGGCAAAAATTGGTGCTATAACAGTTATAAAGGTTAAAACCAGTACATTTCAATGATAAAGTCCCTGTAATTGCCATTACAACCAGTACATGGCAGCAGAGGACCACTCATTGGCTCTTATCTGACACAATCCATTCAGTTCATGGAGCTCTCTTCTAACGAGCTGATGAACAGGTGTGGCCAATAAGGTATGTCTTTCTTATGTAGTGCACTCCAGTCAGTTCATGGAGCTCTCATTTAACGAGCTGGTGATCAGAATCAGGTGTGATCAATAAGTAAGGCAGCACAGAGCCATGAAACATTCTCTATTCTCCAACTAGCCCTAGCTTTTAAACTCAAAATGAAATAAAACAATCAGTGCAGTACAATCCTCTAGACTCTCCAGGTTGTAAATTCTCAAATAAAACGCTAAATATTTGCATTTGGACAGCTATGACAGGGTCATTTAAAGATGTGGTCTTTATATAGTATACCCAAAAGCCTATAAATCTTAAAAGAAAACCCAAAACTCTGTAAACTGATACATGATTTAATTCTAAACAATCATACAACATTTTATGGAGATTGGGGAAAAAATGGCACTATAATAGTTATAAACTTTAACAACTATTATGCCCATGGTAAGGTCTCTGCAGTGATTACTTATAACCACTAGATGGCACTAGAAGACAACTAATGGGCTTATTAAAATCACTGATATAGTATTATTCAGTCCTTTCTTCTTCAAGATTGGCATTTAGACATGATAAATTCATTATCATTGCATGTATGATCATATTTTAAATGTTTACCACTGTATTCATACAGACATATCAGTTTTTTACAATTATGCCAATTATGGTTTGATGTTTTAAAACTGAAAATTTCATTTAAACTCCATTTAAAATCTAAAAGAGAAGACTTGCAATAAGAGTTTTGTTTCTGAAATCTAAATGTGCAACAAAATGTGTCTGTCTCTAATCATCTTTAATGAGCGTTAATATAAGTTTAACCATTTAATTTCTGTGTATGTGTGTGTTTGTGAGTGTGTTCTCCATTGTGGATGTGTTTTGGTGGTAGTCATATATTTTGGTTTGGACTACACACTAAAACCATAAAATCTTAAAAGGCTTCATATGCTTGAACCCCGATAATTGTCGCTTGCGGCTATATTTATTATTATTATTATTATTATTATTATTATTTTTCTGCCGTAAAACTGATCGTGCAGAAAAAACCGTAAGTCGTAGAGACTTCAAATTTGGCCAGATGGTAGAGCTCAATTTGGGGAGAACCTATCAAAGTATCAGCCCAATCGGCCCATAGGTGGCGCTACAGCGCAAAAAACTAATTTTTTTGACATTTTTGGCCGTAGCTCGTACAATCTTTGTCGTAGACTCAAAATTTTAACATCGTTGCGATCCTTGGGTCAAGACGCACAAAAGTGCACTGGCGCAGATTTTTCGTACGACGTACCGTTTTTCCGCAAAATGGCGTTATATCTCAAACCTACTCTTGCGAACTAGTCCTAGGTTTTTTGCCCGATTGGAACCAAACCAGTACTGAAATATTCTCTAGACATTGAATATCAATAATTATCAAAAAAAAGTTGAAACTTCGATTTTCGCGCAAAATAGCGCGAAAAAACGTGTTATGCTAACGTTAGCCAAATGCTAATTGAGGCTATAACTCTTGAACGGAATGAGATATTTTCGCCAAACTCGGTACGCATCTGTAAAAGCTCGATTTTGGGGTAAATAAAAAAAATTGCAGCGTTCGGCCGCTTGGTGGCGCTATAATAACGAAAAAACATAAAAACGGCTATAACTACAATACCGTTTGTCCGATTGACTTGAAAATTGGTATGCAGCGTCTTTGTCCAATGTGCCAAGTCGATCTATGACGTCATTCGCGTAGCTTAAAAAACATGACCGCCATCGACCAATCAACTTTGAGCACCCATTAGACGAGGTTAACGGAGGCCGATCGGAACGAAACTCAATGGGCATGTTCGACTCATGGTCCTAGAGGTCTGTAAGAATTTTGAAGGAAATCGGCCACTAGTTGGCGCTAACGAGTTTTATGGCTCTGTAATCACGTGGCGTTTCACATATCTACACAATAAGCATATCATTTGATAGATCTCCTCATGATGAACAACTTTGCCTCAAGAACCATTGCTGTCAATCAAATCGTTCATTAATTATTCACAATTATGTTAAAAACCTACTTTTGCGAACTAGTCCTAGGTTTTTTGCTCAATCTCGATCAAACCACGGCAGTAATATTCTCTGGACTCTCTAGATCAATAATTATCAAAAAACTGTTGAACCTTTTGGATTTGGACAGCTTTAACACAGTCATTGAAAATGTTGTTGTTTACCTAGTGTACCCAAAAGTCTGTAAATCCTAAATGACAACTTAAAACGTCATGAAATTATGCAAGGTCATGCGTCATATGATTCCAAACAAGCTTGCAAAATTTTGTGCAGATCGGGCAAAAATTGGTGCTATAACAGTTATAAAGGTTAAAACCAGTACATTTCAATGATAAAGTCCCTGTAATTGCCATTACAACCAGTACATGGCAGCAGAGGACCACTCATTGGCTCTTATCTGACACAATCCATTCAGTTCATGGAGCTCTCTTCTAACGAGCTGATGAACAGGTGTGGCCAATAAGGTATGTCTTTCTTATGTAGTGCACTCCAGTCAGTTCATGGAGCTCTCATTTAACGAGCTGGTGATCAGAATCAGGTGTGATCAATAAGTAAGGCAGCACAGAGCCATGAAACATTCTCTATTCTCCAACTAGCCCTAGCTTTTAAACTCAAAATGAAATAAAACAATCAGTGCAGTACAATCCTCTAGACTCTCCAGGTTGTAAATTCTCAAATAAAACGCTAAATATTTGCATTTGGACAGCTATGACAGGGTCATTTAAAGATGTGGTCTTTATATAGTATACCCAAAAGCCTATAAATCTTAAAAGAAAACCCAAAACTCTGTAAACTGATACATGATTTAATTCTAAACAATCATACAACATTTTATGGAGATTGGGGAAAAAATGGCACTATAATAGTTATAAACTTTAACAACTATTATGCCCATGGTAAGGTCTCTGCAGTGATTACTTATAACCACTAGATGGCACTAGAAGACAACTAATGGGCTTATTAAAATCACTGATATAGTATTATTCAGTCCTTTCTTCTTCAAGATTGGCATTTAGACATGATAAATTCATTATCATTGCATGTATGATCATATTTTAAATGTTTACCACTGTATTCATACAGACATATCAGTTTTTTACAATTATGCCAATTATGGTTTGATGTTTTAAAACTGAAAATTTCATTTAAACTCCATTTAAAATCTAAAAGAGAAGACTTGCAATAAGAGTTTTGTTTCTGAAATCTAAATGTGCAACAAAATGTGTCTGTCTCTAATCATCTTTAATGAGCGTTAATATAAGTTTAACCATTTAATTTCTGTGTATGTGTGTGTTTGTGAGTGTGTTCTCCATTGTGGATGTGTTTTGGTGGTAGTCATATATTTTGGTTTGGACTACACACTAAAACCATAAAATCTTAAAAGGCTTCATATGCTTGAACCCCGATAATTGTCGCTTGCGGCTATATTATCTATTTGTAATTGATAGGATTTTTTTTTTTTTCCCCTAAAACTGAATGGGCAGCCCAAACCGTAAGGCCTAGAGACTTGAAACTTGGCCAGAAGGTAGAGCTCCCTGTGGGGACATTCTGACAAAGACTGAGCCTAATCGGCCTAAAGGTGGCGCTACAGCGCAAAAAACTAAAATTTATCAGTTTATTGGCCTAAACTCGTAAACCGTTTGTCGTAGACTCAAAAACTTTACATCGTTGCGTTCCTTGGGTCAGCCCGAACAAAAGTGGAGTGTGAAATTTTTGAGCTGCGACGCACGGTTGACCCCGAAAAATGGACGTGAATCCGAAACCTACTTTTGCGAACTAGTCCTAGGTTTTTCACCCAATCAGAACCAAACCAGTGCAGAAATATTCTCTGGACACTGAATATCAATAATTATCAAAAAAAAGTTGAACTTTTCACTCACGGTCACAAAGGGCCACCAAAACATTCCAAAGTGACGGGGCCACTTTTACCAAAATGGCTATAACTTTTGAAAGGAATGAGATATCTTCACCAAACTTGGTACACATATGTATAAGCTTAATCTTTGGTCAAATCAAAAAAATTGCGGAGCTTGACCACTTGGTGGCGCTATAAAACTGAAAAAACATATTATTGGCTATAAATACACAGCTGTTAGTCTGATTGACTTGAAAATTGGTATGCAGTCTCTTGGACCAAAGGGGCACAAGTGTCTATGAGGACATTGGCGTATCTCAAAAAACATGGCCGCCATTGGCCAATGAATTTTGAGCACCTATTTGACAAGGTTAACGGAGGTCGATTGGAATGAAACTCGGTGGGCATGTTCGACTCATGGCCCTAAAGGTCTGTAAGAATTTTGAAAGAAATCGGTCACTAGTTGGCGCTAACGAATTTTTTGGATCTGTAATCGCGTGGCGTTTCACACATCTACACAATATGCATATCATTTGATAGATCTCCTCATGCCAAGAAGCTTTGCCTCAAGAACCGTTGCTGTCAATCAAATCGTTCATTAATTATTCACAAATATGTTAAAAACCTACTTTTGCGAACTAGTCCTAGGTTTTTCGCTCAATCTCGATCAAACCACTGCAGCGCAGTTCTCCAGACTCTCTAGATCAATAATTATCAAAAAAATCTGCAATTTTGTCCTTTGGTTAGCTATAAAGGGGTCATTTAGAAAAGGGGTGTGGCCACATATACACAAAAGCCTATAAAACCTAAACAAAAACTCAAAACTTTCCGAAAATTGGTAAGAACATGTGTCAGATGACTCTCAACAAGCATGCCACGTTTCATGAAGATTGGACAATAGGTGGCGCTATAAGCTTCAAAAACACTGGATTTCTATGGTAAATGATCTCAAATTGCTAAAAAAATGCTCATATATTCACACAAACACTACATCTTCATATCATATGACAAATCTCATTTTGAAAAACTTTGCATAGCACCTTAAAGGCCTTAAATGCTCGAACCCCGGTAATTGCTGCTTGCAGCTATATTTTATTATTATTATTATTATTCTTCCCTAAAACTGAATGTGCAGCCCAAACCGTAAGGCCTAGAGAGCTGAAACTTGGTCAGATGGTAGTAGTCTTCCTCGCTACTCAGGCGCAAAGACTCAGCCAAATCGGCCTATAGGTGGCGCTACAGCGATCAAAAACGTGAAAGTGCTCATAACTCCTAAACCGCTTGTCGTAGACTCAAAAATTTTACATTTTTGGAATCCTTGGGTCAATACAAATTGAAAATACCCCCTGTGATTTTGGGTCCTGGTGGCCCCGTTTTTCCGCAAATGTTAATTATGTCCAAAACCTACTTTTGCGAACTAGTCCTAGGTTTTTCGCCTGATCGGAACCAAACCAGTGCAGAAATATTCTCTGAACAGTGAATCCCAATAATTATTAAAAAAATGTCAAATTTTGACTCATCGTTGCGAAAGGGCCCCAAAAAGTTTGTCAGGTGGAGGGCCATTTTTACTAAAATGGCTATAACTCATGAACCAAATGAGATATATTCACCAAACTTGGGAAATGTATGTACGAGCTCAATCTTTGGTCAAATCAAAAAAATTGCACAGTTCTACCACTTGGTGGCGCTATAAGCCTGAAAAAACATAAAAATGACTATAACTATGCAATCGTTGGTCCGATCGACTTGAAAATTGGTATGCAGTGTCTCTGTCCAATGTGTCATAAGGATCTATGAGGACATTGGCGTATCTCAAAAAACATGGCCGCCATTGGCCAATGAAGTTTGAGCACCTATTAGACAAGGTTAATGAAGGTCAATCGGAACAAAACTCACTGGGCATGTTTGACTCATGGCCCTAAAGGTCTGTAAGAATTTTGAAAGAAATCGGCCACTAGTTGGCGCTAACGAGTTTTATGGCTCTGTAATCACGTGCTGTTTCACAAATCCACACAATATGCATATCATTTGATAGATCTGCTCATGATGAACAACTTTGCCTCAAGAACCATTGCTGTCAATCAAACCGTTCATTAATTATTCACAAATATGTGAAAAACCTACTTTTGCGAACTAGTCCTAGGTTTTTCACTCAATCTCGATCAAACCACTGCAGCGCAGTTCTCCAGACTCTCTAGATCAATAATTATCAAAAAAATGTTGAATTTTGTCCTTTCGTTAGCTATAACGGGGTCATTTAGAAAAGGGGCGTGGCCACATATATCCAAAAGCCTATAAAACCTAAACAAAAACTCAAAACTTTACAAAAGTTGAAGAAAACATGTGTCAGATGACTCTTAAGAAGCATGCAAAGTTTCGTGAAGATCGGACCATAGGTGGCGCTATAACAGTTAAAAAGGCTTCAAAAACACAAGCTGTGTATGGTAATTGGCTTCAAATGGAAAAATAAATGCTAGTATATTAACATAAACACTAGATCTTCATATCATCTGATAGATCTCCTCATGATGAACAACTTTGCCTCAAGAACCATTGCTGTCATTCAAGTCGTTCATTAATCATTCACAAATATGTTAAAAACCTACTTTTGCGAACTAGTCCTAGGTTTTTCGCTTAATCTCGATCAAACCACTGCAGTAATATTCTCTGGACTCTCTAGATCAATAATTATCAAAAAAATGTTGAATTTTGTCCTTCGGTTAGCTATAACGGGGTCATTTACAACAGGGGCGTGGCCACATATACCCAAAAGCCTATCAAAACTAAACAAAAACTCAAAACTTTACGAAAATTGGTGAAAACATGTGTCAGATGATTCTTAACAAGCATGCAAAGTTTCGTGAAGATCGGACCATAGGTGGCGCTATAACAGTTAAAAAGGCTTCAAAAACACAAGCTGTGTATGGTAAATGGCTTCAAATGGCTAAATAAATGCTCATATATTCACACAAACACTAGATCTTCATATCATTTGATAGATCTCCTAATGATGAACAACTTTGACTCTTGGACCATTAATGTCAATCCAATTGTTCTTTAAATATTTCATATTATTTAAAAAACCTACTTTTGTGAACTAGTTCTAGGTGTTTAACTCAAAATCAATAAAACCACTGCAGTAAAATTGCCTGGACTCTATAGATAAACATTTATCAAAAAAAAATGTTAAACATTTGCATTTAGATTTAGCCATTTAGTAGGGGTGTGACGAGACACTAATCCCATGAGACGAGACGAGACATGAGATTGGGTTCACGAGAACGAGACGAGATGAGATTTTTAAACTTTTCTTAAGAAATCCTCAATGATGAAATATATAGGGAAAATAGTCTTTTATTCAACTGAAAAACACAAAATGCAAAAAAATTAAGGTGCATTTTGAACTTTATGAAATTAAACTTCAATTTTAATGAATAATATGCAGTAATAAACAACATTTTAACAAGAGCTTCATGATTCTGGATAAATTGAGAATCCTAGTTGTTTTTTATAAATTGGACATTATGATTCTCTCACGATTCTGGAGAAAAAAAGATTAGAAAAGTAAACAAAATAACAATTTACTAGTGGTTCTGACAAACTGTTCATTGCTTAAGTCTTTTAAAAACATATATTCATTTAAACAAAATAAAAATAAAAAACATTCAATAAAGGAGACAGTGTCTCACTTCATTAAGACTTGTTTGACTATTGAAATCTCCTGAATGAATTATTCAATGACATACTTTTTTTTAAAACGGGCAGTTGTCGCCACCTCCTGGCGGAAGAGGATAAGCGTTACAATAGATACACGTGTTAAAATACTTTCGTTTCGATCGCTACTGTAGACAATAAGTGTTTATACCCAAACTATAAACTTTTATCCCAGTACTTCTATTATTTAAATATCTGTAACACAGAAATAATGATTATAATGTGGTTGAAAAGACTGTTTGTGTTGCTCTTTCACATTTACTCCGACCTTCTAATTCATTAATATGGGCAGCGACAAAACCTGCTTCTCACGCTCCACTGACACTGGCGATGTGTAACAGTCCTAACAGACATAGATAACTCGTTGTCATTTAGGAATAAGATCGCGTGGGTGTTTGAATCGACACCTCAATATTTTAAGGATTAATAGTGCAGCTCTAATGTAAACATGGCAAAATGTTGTTGGAGGATACTGTCACGAGATCTCGCGAAATCCGACTGGTCTCGTCACATCCCTACCATTTAGATAGCCACTTAATAATAAGATCATGATCTACTGTACCCGAGTCTATAAACCCTAAAAGAAAAGAAAATTTCACAAACCTAAGTCAAATCATCATCATACGATTCTAAACAAGCCTGCATTTCAAAGACATCAGGCAAAAAAAGGAAATGTAACAGTTATAAAGCTTAAAAACAATGCATCTCTTTAAAATGTCATGAAATTACAACTATAACCACTAGATGGCAGTAGAAGACCACTAATGGCTCATTGAAATGAACACTGCTATTCACAGATTGTTTTCCATTCATTTCAATTCATACATAGAGTAAATCACTGTCATAACATTTCAAGTCACATTTAGTCAAAGTTTAACACTTCGTTTAAACACATATATCATATTTGACAATAATACAAGATTATGATTACAGTGAAACCTGAAAATGATATATAAAATCTTAAAAAGACAAGACTTGAACTAAACATTTTGTCACCTACCATTTAATACACAAATCTCTTATGTGCAACAAAATGTGTGTGTGTGTGTGTGTGTGTGTGTGTGTGTGTGTGTGGTAATGCTTAATGAACATTAATATAACAGTTTAATCATTTAATTTCTGTGTTTGTGAGTCTATTCTCCATCACGGATGTGTTTTATTGTGTTAGCCATATATTTTGCGTTGCACTACATCTTAAATCCACACACCCTTTCATGATGCTAAACAGGCATGCAAAGTTTCATGAAGAGCGGAGCATAGGTGGCGCTATAACAGTTAAATAGGCTTCAAAAAACAACATTTCTATAGCAGTTAGCCTCAAATTGCTAAAAAAAATTATGCTCATATATTTTCACAAACACTAGCACTAGGCAATGTAACAGTTATAAAGCTTAAAAACAATACATCTGTCTTTAATGCCATGAAATTGCAACTATAACCACTAGATGTCAGTAGAAGACCACTAATGGGTCATTGAAATGAGTAGAACAGTGTTTTCATGGTTTGTTTTCAATTAATTTCAATTCATGCATAGACTAAATCACTGTCATAACATTTCAAGTCACATTTAGTCAAAGTTTAACACTTCATTTGTACAGATGTATCATATTTGACAATAATACAAGATTATGATTACAGTGGAACCTGAAAATGATGTATAAAATCTTAAAAAGACAAGACTTGAACTAAACATTTTGTCACCTACCATTTATTACAGAAATCTCTTATGTGCAACAAAATGTGTGTGTGTGTGTGTGTGTGTGTAGTAATGCTTAATGAACATTAATATAACAGTTTAACTATTTAATTTCTGTGTTTGTGTGTTTGTGAGCGTTTTCTCCATCATGGATGTGTTTTACTGTGTTAGCCATATATTTTGCATTGCACTACATCTTAAATCCAGACAACCTTATTTGCTCGAACCCCGGTAATTGCTGCTAGCAGCTATATTTAGGGGTTCGAGTGCGTAGCACTGAAACCCTATTGTAATTGTAAGGATTTTTTTTATTATTATTATTATTTTTCTCCGCTAAAACTGATCGTGCAGACCAAACTGTAAGGCCTAGAGAGCTGAAACTTGGCCAGCAGGTAGAGCTCAGCAATGAACGAATGTGACAAAGTATCGCCCTAATCGGCCCATAGGTGGCGCTACAGTGGCAAAAACGCAAAAGTGCTCATAACTCCTAAACCGCTTGTCGTAGACTCAAAAAATTTAGATTTTTGGAATCCTTGGGTCAAGACAAATTTAAAAAACCCCCTGTGATTTGGGGTCCTGGAGGCCCCGTTTTCCCGCAAATGTTAATTATGTCCGAAACCTACTTTTGCGAACTAGTCCTAGGTTTTTCGCCCGATCAGAACCAAACCACTGCAGAAATCTTCTCTGGACAGTGAATATCAATAATTATCAAAAAAAACTAAAATTTTGACTCATCGTTGCGAAAGGGCCCCAAAAAGTTTGTAAGGTCGGGGGCCATTTTTACTAAAATGGCTATAACTCATGAACCAATTGAGGTATCTTTACCAAACTTGGGAAAAGTATGTATGAGCTCAATCTTTTGTCAAATAAAAAAAATTGCACAGTTCTACCACTTGGTGGCGCTATAAGCCTGAAAAAACATAAATATGACTATAACTATGCAATCGTCGGTCCGATCGATCTGAAAATTGGTATGCAGTGTCTCTGTCCAATGTGCCATAAGGGTCTAGAAGGACATAGGCATATCTCAAAAAACATGGCCGCCATTGGCCAATGAACTTTGAGCACCTATTAGGCGAGGTTAACGAAGGTCAATCGGAATGAAACTCACTGGGCATGTTCGACTCATGGCCCTAAAGGTCTGTAAGAATTTTGAAACAAATCGGCCACTAGTTGGCGCTAACGAGTTTTATGGCTCTGTAATCACGTGGTGTTTCAAACATCCATACAATATGCATATCATTTGATAGATCTCCACATGATGAACAACTTTGCCTCAAGAACCATTGCTGTCAATCAAATTGTTCATTAAATATTCACAAATATGTTAAAAACCTACTTTTGCGAACTAGTCCTAGGTTTTTCGCTCAATCTCGATCAAACCACTGCAGTAATATTCTCTGGACTCTCTAGATCAATAATTATCAAAAAAATGTTGAATTTTCTCTTTCGGTAAGCTATAACCGGGTTAATTTACAAAAGGGATGTGGCCACATATACCAAACACCTATAAAACCAAAACGAAAACTCAAAACTTTACGAAAATTGGTGAAAACATGTGTCAGATGATTCTTAACAAGCATGCAAAGTTTCATGGAGATCGGACCATAAGTGGCGCTATAACATTTGAAAAGGCTTTAAAAACAAGATTTCGATAGTAAATGGCCTCAAATTGTTAAAAAATGCTCATCTATTCACACAACACTAGATCTTACACTTACATCTGTATGATATATCCCCTTATTCTGAACATCTTTGCATACCACCTCAAAGGCCTTATATGCTCGAACCCCGGTAATTGCTGCTTGCAGCTATATTTTTTATTATTATTATGATTATTCTTCCCTAAAACTGAATGTGCAGCCCAAACCGTAAGGCCTAGAGAGCTGAAACTTGGTCGGATGGTAGTAGTCCCCCTCGCTACTCAGATACAAAGACTCAGCCAAATTGGCCTATAGGTGGCGCTACAGCGATCAAAAACGCGAAAGTGCTCATAACTCCTAAACCGCTTGTCGTAGACTCAAAAATTTTACATTTTTGGAATCCTTGGGTCAATACAAATTGAAAACCCCCCCCTGTGATTTGGGGTCCTGGAGGCCCCGTTTTTCCGCAAATGTTAATGATGTCCGAAACCTACTTTTGCGAACTAGTCCTAGGTTTTTCGCCGGATCGAAACCAAACCACTGCCGAAATATTCTCTGGACAGTGAATACCAATAATTATCAAAAAAATGTCAAAATTCGACTCATCATTGCGAAAGGGCCCCAAAAAGTTTGTCAGGTGGAGGGCCATTTTTACTAAAATGGCTATAACTCATGAACCAAATGAGATATCTTCACCAAACTTGGGAAACGTATGTATAAGCTCAATCTTTGGTCAAATAAAAAAAAATTGCACAGTTCTACCACTTGGTGGCGCTATAAGCCTGAAAAAACATAAAAATGACTATAACTATGCAATCGTTGGTCCGATTGACTTGAAAATTAGTATGCAGTGTCTCTGTCCAATGTGCCATAAGGGTCTATGAGGACATTGGCGTATCTCAAAAAACATGGCCGCCATTGGCCAATGAAGTTTGAGCACCTATTAGACAAGGTTAACGAAGGTCAATCGGAATGAAACTCATTGGGCATGTTCGACTCATGGCCCTAAAGGTCTGTAAGAATTTTGAAAGAAATCGGTCACTAGTTGGCACTAACGAGTTTTATGGCTCTGTAATCACGTGGTGTTTAACACATCCACACAATATGCATATCATTTGATAGAACTCCTCATGATGAAAAACTTTGCCTCAAGAACCATTGCTGTCAATCAAACCGTTCATTAATTATTCACAAATATGTGAAAAACCTACTTTTGCGAACTAGTCCTAGGTTTTTCGCTCAATCTCGATCAAACCACTGCAGCGCAGTTCTCCAGACTGTCTAGATCAATAATTATCAAAAAAATGTGGAATTTTGTCCTTTGGGTAGCTATAACGGGGTCATTTAGAAAAGGGGCGTGGCCACATATACCCAAAAGCCTATAAAACCTAAACAAAAACTCAAAACTTTACGAAAGTTGGTGAAAACATGTGTCAGATGACTCTTAAGAACCATGTAAAATTTCATGGAGATCGGACCATAGGTGGCGCTATGACAGTTAAAAAGGCTTCAACAACACGAAATTTCAAAAGTAAATTGCCTTAAATTGCTATAACATGCTCATATAATCACAGAAACACTAGAACTTCATACCATATGATAGATCTCCTCATGCTGAGCAACTTTGCCTCAAGAAGCACTGCTGTCAATCAAGTCGTTTATTACATATTCACAAATATGTGAAAAACCCACTTTTGCGAACTAGTCCTAGGTTATTCACTCGATCTCGATCAAACCACTGCAGCACAGTTCTCCAGACTCCCTAGATCAAAAATTATCAAAAAGAAGTTAAACTTTTGACTCACGGTCGCAAAGGGGTGCCAAAACGTTCGAAAGAGGAGGGGCCACTTTCACTAAAATGGCTATAACTTTGGAACAGAATGACATATCATCACCAAACTCGGAACACATATGTAAAAGTTCAGCCTTTGGTCAAATCCAAAAAATTGCGGAGCTTGACCACTTGGTGGCGCTATAATAGAGGAAAAACATAAAAATGGCTATAACTTTGCAACCGTCAGTCCAATCAACCTGAAAATTGGTATGCAGTGTCCCTGTCCAATGTGCCATAAGGGTCTATAAGGCCATTGGCGTATCTCAAAAAACATGGCCGCCATTGATCAATGAATTTTGAGCACCTATTAGACAAGGTTAACAGAGGTCGATCGGAACGAAACTCACTGGGCATGTTCGACTCATGGCCCTAAAGGTCTGTAAGAATTTTGAAACAAATCGGCCACTAGTTGGCGCTAACGAGTTTTATGGCTCTGTAATCACGTGGTGTTTCACAAATCCACACAATATGCATATCATTTGATAGATTTCCTCATGATGAACAGCTTTGCCTCAAGAACCATTGCTGTCAATCAAACCGTTCATTAATTATTCAACAATATGTCAAAAACCTACTTTGGCGAACTAGTCCTAGGTTTTTCGCTCAATCTCGATCAAACCACTGCAGTAATGTTCTCTGGACTCTCTAGATCAATAATTATCAAAAAAATGTTGAATTTTGTCCTTCGGTTAGCTGTAATGGGGCCATTTACAATAGGGGCGTGGCCACATATACTCAAAAGCTTATAAAACCAAAACGAAAACTCAAAACGTTACGAAAATTGGAGAAAACATGTGTCTGATGATTCTTAACAAGCATGCAAAGTTTCATGGAGATCGGAGCATAGCTGGTGCTATAACAGTTAAAAAGGCTTTAAAATCAAGATTTCTATGGTAAATTGCCTCAAATTGTTAAAAAATGCTCATCCATTCACACAAACACTAGATCTTACACTTATATCTGTATGATATATCCTCTCATTCTGAACAAATTTGCATACCACCTCAAAGGCCTTAAATGCTCGAACCCCGGTAATTGCTGCTTGCAGCTATATTTAGGGGTTCGAGCGCGTGCTGAAACCCTATTGTAATTGTTAGGATTTTTTTTATTATTATTATTATTATTCTTCCCTAAAACTGATCGTGCAGCCCAAACCGTAAGGCCTAGAGAGCTGAAACTTGGTCAGATGGTAGTAGTCTTCCTCGCTACTCAGGCGCAAAGACTCAGCCAAATCGGCCTATAGGTGGCGCTACAGCGCAAAAAACTTTTTTCGCATTTTTGGCCGTAGCTCGTACATTTTTTGTCGTAGACTCAAAAACTTTACATCGTTGCGATCCTTGGGTCAATACGCACAAAAGTGTACTGGCGCAGATTTTTCGTACGAAGCCCGGTTTTTTCGCAAAATGGCGTTATGTCCGAAACCTACTTTTGCGAACTAGTCCTAGGTTTTTCGATGGATCGGAACCAAACCACTGCTGAAATATTCTCTGGACAGTGAATATCAATAATTATCAAAAAAAAGTTGAAATTTTGACTCACAGTCGAATAGGAATGCCAAAACGTTCTATGCTAACTTTAGCAAATTTTTACATTTGGCTATAACTTTTGAATGGAATGAGATATCTTCACCAAACTCGGTACACATGTGTATAAGCTCAATCTTTGGTCAAATAACAAAAATTGCATAGTTCTGCCACTTGGTGGCGCTATAAGCCTGAAAAAACATGAAAATGACTATAACTATGAAATAGTTGGTCCGATCACCCTGAAAATTGGCATGCAGTATCTCTGTCCAATGTGCCATAAGGGTCTATGAGGACATTGGCGTATCTCAAAAAACATGGCCGCCATCGGCCAACGAAGTTTGAGCACCCATTAGACAAGGTTAACGGAGGCCGATCGGAACGAAACTCACTGGGCATATTCGACTCATGGCCCTAAAGGTCTGTAAGAATTTTGAAAGAAATCGGCCACTAGTTGGCGCTAACGAGTTTTTTGCCCCTCTAACGTGCCTCACTCACGTGGTGTTTCACACATCCGCACAATATGCATATCATTTGATAGATCTCCACATGATGAGCAACTTTGCCTCAAGAACCATTGCTGTCAATCAAATCATTCATTAATTATTCACAAATATGTGAAAAACCTACTTTTGCGAACTAGTCCTAGGTTTTTCGCTCAATCTCGATCAAACCACTGCAGCGCAGTTCTCCAGACTCTCTAGATCAATAATTATCAAAAAAATGTGAAATTTTGTCCTTGGGGTAGCTATAACGGGGTCATTTAGAAAAGGGGCGTGGCCACATATACCCAAAAGCCTATCAAACCTAAACAAAAACTCAAAACTTTACAAAAGTTGGAGAAAACATGTGTGAGATGACTCTTAACAAGCATGTAAAATTTCATGGAGATCGGACCATAGGTGGCGCTATGACAGTTAAAAAGGCTTCAAAAACACGAAATTTCAAAAGTAAATTGCCTTAAATTGCTATAACATGCTCATATAATCACAGAAACACTAGAACTTCATACCATATGATAGATCTCCTCATGCTGAGCAACTTTGCCTCAAGAACCATTGCTGTCAATCAAGTCGTTTATTACATATTCACAAATATGTGAAAAACCTACTTTTGCGAACTAGTCCTAGGTTATTCACTCAATCTCGATCAAACCACTGCAGCACAGTTCTCCAGACTCCCTAGATCAATAATTATCAAATAAAAGTTAAACTTTTGACTCACGGTCGTGGTTATAACATTTAAAAAGGCTTTAAAAACACAAGCTGTCTATGGTTAATAGCCTCAAACTGCTAAAAAATGCAAATGTATTCACACAAACACTACAGCTTGATATCATATGATAGATCTCATCATTCTGAACAATTTAGTCTCTAGGACCATTGTTCTCAATCCAACTGTTCTTTAAATATTTGATTTTATTTTGAAAAACTACTTCCGTAAACTAGTCCTAGGTTATTCACTCAATCTCGATCAAACCACTGCAGTAACATTCTCTGGACTCTCTAGATAAACAATTATCAAAAAAATGTTGAACATTTGCATTTAGACAGCGAAAACAGCGCCACATAATAATAAGATCATGATCTACTGTACTCTAAGGCTATAAAACCTAAAAGAAAAGAAAATTTCACAAACCTAAGTAAAATCATTATCATATGATTCTAAACAAACATACAATTTTATCAACATAAGGCAAAAAAAGGCAATGTTACAGTTATAAACTTAAAAATATAGCTGCAAGCAGCAATTACCGGGGTTCGAGCGTGCAAGGCCTTTGAGGTGCTTTGCAAAGTTGTTCAGAATGAGGGGATATATCATACAGATATAAGTGTAGGAACTAGTGTTTGTGTGAATAGTTCAGCATTTTT